>OX424575.1:69591906-70014406 GCA_949152435.1 Gastracanthus pulcherrimus
TTGTGTGTACGTGCGTGCGTGCGTGTGTATCTGCGTGTGTGAGTGTGTGTGTGTGTGTGTGTGTGTGTGTTGTGTGTGTTATTATGTGGCATTCCATTCGTTCAATCTGCGGTATAACTTTCCCAAACTTTGCACGGATAATTGGTATCGATACCCGGTGTGCACTTGGAAGTTTCTTCAATAATGGTCAAATAAATTTTTTTTATGGTCAATTTTTAAAATATGTGAGTGCATATATATGGGTGAATCCACGTTAAGTGAGCAAGTGAAACATTGAAAAACTCTGAAACTTTGAAAAAATTATGTATTTCATACCCAAAATATGTAAAAAAGATTTTAATCCCCTACCTCTATTGGTTCAGGACTGGTTTAGGTTAGGAGAGGCCAAACTGAAAAACATGATTATTTAAATTTTTTTCAGTTTTCTCATAATGCATTTATTTTTATCTCGAGAACTACAAAAGATAAATTACTTTAGTCCATGTATTTTGGAAAGAGAATTTGATGCAGAATATGATAGTATTTTTTGCATCACCAAATTTGATGATTTTGATTGGTTCAAATTTCTCCGCAGACACCAATGAAATTTGAAGCTGAGAGCAACAAGCAATTTTGTTAAAAAAAAATTTAATGATAGTTTTAGATATACATTTTAAAATAAAATAAGATTTAGAATTGTACTATCACTTAGTTACAAGGAATAAATAATAGAAATTGGCTTATTTTACCAAATTCAAGATTTTATGGGATATAACATGTACATCTGTTTCGGATAAAATAAGCCAATTTGTTTATTTTTTCCTCGTAACTGAGTTACAGTACCATTCTAAATCTTGTTCTATTTTAAAATATCAAACTATAAGAGATCCCATTTAAAATGTTAGTGAAGCGATGCATTATAGAGACTGCTATAACTTCGATATTCTGATATCCTATGGTGTGACAATTTTTTAGTGATACTATTTGGAAATGGAAGTTTTGAACCAAAGATTCAGAATAATTTTGGTTTTTGAACAATGATCACAGATTGAGGTTATTAAAAATGTCCAAAAATAGCAGGTTTTAAGTCAAACTTTCGACTTATACGACTGTTAACTCTAAGAAATAAATATTTTTGTCGGTTGAGACGCAACTAATTTTTAATTCTAGTAATATAATCAATTACCAAAACTTTTTTTAGCATGAATAATTAAGTTTTAGTTATTTAATTCCCGATTTTAAGGAAAAAAAGATGAAGCCATCTTCAAATGTTAACGTTAAGTACCTATCTTACAGGAAACTTTTTTTTTACAAATATCAACTTTTACACGCTTACTTTTGGAATTTGAAAACTTTTGGGAATTTTGAACCACGCTAATTTACATACATGCATGCATGCGTGCGTATGTACATACATACGTACATGCATACATACATGCATAAATACCCCACATAGCACTCAATATTGCAGCAATATTACTACACGCAATATTAAATATTCCTGTGATATATATCAGTAATATTGCAGTGATACTGTAGCAGTATTTAATATCCGCGTCGTTTTTATCACAAGAATATTACCGGGAATATCAGTACAATATTATGGTAACAATCAAGCATCATTTTAGTAACATCACAACAATATTATTCTGGTCTTTTAGTTGTAGTGAGCACAGAAAATATTGCAGTGATATTGGAGGAATATTATTATCATTTCACAATAATAATGGAAATACTGGGTAATATTTCAATGTCATTACAGTAATACTATTATTATTTTATTGAAAATATATATAATTTCATTTTCATTTTTTATTGTTTTTCTTTCGCCGGAACGCTAGTACAATTATTGGTATCAGTACACAGCAGCTTCTAGATGACACACATTATCGTAATGTTTGAACAGTACTTATATACTAACTGAAGACAAATCTTAGCACTTGCGAGAACACGCGGAAGCGACATCTAGCGACAATCTTGAGAAAATTGATTTTCAAATAATGTACAAAGACAATAATCGGTTTCTCTCGATTTGTTTGTATGCAACTCTTGACTAACTACATTATTAAAACATTTTTACAGTTAGTAAAGATTTCTGGCAAAATAAGACGATGAAATTAAAAAGTTATCAAACAAATTATGACTCATTTATTCCCATATGATATAGTAGAAATATTTTCCCAGTATTAGTTTGAAATGCGTCCAGGAATGTCATTCTGCAATCTTGCAGGAATATAACTGTAATATCTTAACATAATACGTTACATAATATTACAAAATATTTCGCGTATATTTCGGTCTGAAATGTATCACCCATGTAGCAAATCTCACGTAAACCAGACCTAATTCAGACCAGATTTTCGTAGGTTAGGTAGGAATCGGACGGGATAACCTCACTCGATCCGTGCTCCGATTTGTCTACCATTTCTTATACAGTGCGTCTCATAACTATAGAAAGACCAAAAATTTTTACATTCAAATCTGTGTATTATACCTTTTCTTAAAAAACCTGTAAATTGCGAAGCAAAAAACCAAGGATAATTTTAAAAATAGCAAATAAAAGGCAATTTTATTCTCTTTAAGACGTTACCAAAATATCGTGTCTACATTAACTTATGAAAAATTCACGGACGGTTTAAACAAAACTTGAATACTAGATAAAAAATTTACGTTGATTTAAATGGGTCTAAAAATTTAAAGTGTTTCTATAGTTATGAAACAACGATAACTTCTTTAATGTTGATACGAAAGAAATATTCTAGTAATGTTTTAAAGAGAATATATTTTCCATTCATTGGCTTTTTGCAAAATTATCCTCGGATTTTTGCTTCCAAAGTTACAGGTTCTTTAAAAAAAGGTATAATATACACATTTAAACGTGAAAATTGGTGGTGTTTCTATAGTTATGAGACGCACTGTATGATTCGGCCTAGAAATCTACGCTCGATTCCGACCCGATAGTCGGATGTTATCCTCAGCAAAAAAAAAAATTATTTATCTCCTGCTCGTGTACTCTAAACATGTATTGATACTTTTTCAAACTAGATTTATTTACACAGTAGTTATTATATGATAATCTAAAACAGAAATATAGAAATAATTATAAATTGAATTTTTTTTTGTTTCATTCAGACGTGAATCTATCGTTTGTAGGTATATGTACGAGAAAAGTAAGGCTTGAACGAACCTCCACAAACTATATACCATTAAATTAAACTTTATTTAAAGCCTACGTTTCAGGAGTTTAGGTCACTCCTCTTTTTATGGCTACAAATTTAAAAAATAATACATACAAATTAGAATGCTAATAACACGCAAGTAAAATTGTCGAACAACATATAACAGAAAATTATTAAAAGCATACCTATATAAAGTAACAAATTGAAAAAATAATACATAAAAATCAAAATACTAATAACTTTTTTTTTTTTTTTAAGTGGCATTTCGAACTTGAAAGTTCATCGCCTCTTCTACGCAAGCCTTCCACGTTTCCCTATTTTGTGCCAACCCCATCCATTTCGCGCCCTCCCGCCCAATTTCAGTTACGTCTGCTTTTACGTTATCCTCCCATCTGCATCCAGGTCTACCGAGAGGTCGCGTTGCTTTCGGTTTTCCTTTCATTATGCGCGCTGCCGTACGATCATCGCCCATTCTTGCCACGTGCCCTGCCCATCTTAGTCTCCATGATTTTATTATTCTGTTACTATTTGGTGACGCGTACAAATTATGTAGCTCGTCATTGTGCAGTTTCCTCCACTCCCCAGTTTCCTCATCTTTCTTTGGCCCGTATATTTTCCGAGGAACCTTATTTTCAAATATCCTAAAACGATTTTCTTTCGCTTTAGTGAGCGCCCAGGTTTCGCACCCGTACAAGATTACCGGCATTATTATAGTCCTGTATATCCTTATTTTGACATTTTTCGACAGTAGCTTTGACTTAAGTAATCTATTCACAGCGTAGAAGCAGGTATTACCCGAATGAAGTCTCTTATTAATCTCGGCTTTAATTTCGTTTCGATCATATATAGTTGTACCTAAATATCTGAATTCGTTAACCTTTTCAAAAGTGAAATTTCTGACTCTGAGATCCCTCTCTCCTTCGCGAATGCCCAGTTTCTCCATGATCATATATTTCGTTTTCGATTCGCTCACTTCTAACCCCGTGTCTTTAGCCACATTTATAAGGATTTCCGCGTTTCTTGCCACCGTTTCACCATTATCTCCCACTATATCCAAGTCATCCGCATAGCCTAAAATCTGCGTTGTTCCGTTGAGTGTTGCGCCTAGCCGAAAACCATGGGCATTAATAACTCCCACTTGTGGTGCAAAATCTTCACCACTGAGACATTGGATGTTTACGCTCACGCGTGGCAGCTACAGTCGCTCACAGTGGTGTGAAATCTTCCCCAGAAAATAACAACGCATGTTTACGATGACGCGTGGCAGCGAAAGTCGCTCACCGTGGTGTGAAATTAGCCCCACGTCTGGCGATGTTTGTTTACGGCCACGCGTGGCAGCGAAAGTTGCTCGCTGTGGTGTTAAATTCGTCCCACAACCACGGTGAGCGACTTTTGCTGCCACGTGAGGCCGTAAACAAACATCGCTAGTTGTGGGGCTACTTTCACACGTCGCGTAATGTATAATATGCAATCTTGAACCGTGGGGGTTATTTTCAACCATGGTTTTCTCAGTGTACCGTTGAAAGCCCGTCACTTTGCTTCACACCGTCTTGTATCATGAACGATTCGGATACATTACCGCCTACTCGGACCTTTCCAGTGCTTCCGTTCACACATATTTGAATTAATTTTACGAGTTTTTTGGTACGCCAAGGAGCACTAGGATTTGATACATTTTCCTTCGTTTAACAGATTCGTACGCTTTCTTAAAGTCCACAAATAGCTGGTGTATAGTTTCGCAATTCTCCCACTTTTTCTCTAATAATTGTCTTATATATGGTAAACATTTGATCGCTCGTCGACCTGTTGCGCTGGAATCCACACTGATAATCTCCTATTATATCTTCCGCGAATGGTGTGAGTCTGGCCTGTATTACGTTTGACAGAACTGCAGTCTGTTTTATCTCCCTCTATATAAATATCGGTATGATGATGGATTCTTTCCAATTTTCTGGTATTGTTTCATTTCTCCAAATAACACATACTAGATAAAAAATTTTAGATGTAAGAGCGATGCCCCCATATTTAAGTAGTTCATCTGGTATAAAAAGTTTCCTGCGGCCTTATTGTTTTTTAACTTTTTGATCGGGGCCTCTACTTCTTTGTAGGTCGTTTCGTCCATATGGAGTTCAGCAGTGTGGATTTCGTCTGTGCATCCATTTCCTCGAGCACCTGAAATCGGTTGCTAACTTCTACTTGGTACTTGATTCGTTCTACCCCGTTTCGTAGTTTTCCAATATCAAAGGTTTCTACTTTGTTCGCTCGCTTACTATTTTGACCGGCTACTAATCTGGCTCTTAATTTGGCCACTACTAGATAATGATCCGAGTCGCAATCCGCCCCCCCCCCCCTATAGGTCCTTACGTCGAGTACATTGGTGTGGCGCCTCTTATCAATAAGAAAATGATCGATTTGATTGTGCGTGGCCCCGTCCGACGATGTCCAGGTTGCCTTGTGTATATCCTTGTAGTTGAAGCACGTGGTCTTAATTATAAGATCTATTGCGGGCGCGAAATTTATGACCCTAATACCGTTATCGTTGCTGGTTTCGTGCAGACATTCTTTGCCTATAGTGGGCCTAAACATTTCCTCTCTCCCTATTTTTTAGCATCGAAATCCCCCACTACTATTTTGGTGTCGTAAGACGCGAATTGGTCGATTAATTGCTCTAAAGTTTCATAATAAAGATCTTTGACTTCTTCCTCTTTGTTCTCCGTAGGACAGTGGACGTTAATAACCACGAAATTATACCACGCTCCTTAGATGATTGAAACTTTTAACGGAATTTATGATGTTTTTGTTAACAAGAAATCCGGTGCCTAGGGAATGCTCGCTCGCGCCCCCATATAAAAAAGTGAAGTTACCGGATCCTAGCATCGCGTTATCTTTCCATCGGGTTTCTTGTATTGCTACCAAATCTAAATTGTACCTCTTAGTTTCATTTATGATTTCCCGGAACGCGTCCACTCTGTGTAGACTGCATACATTCCAGGTTCCCACCCTTAAGTTTCTTTTGGTTTTGGTTTGGTTTTGTTTTCTTTGAGCCATGATAGTAAGTTAAACCCGCGCGTTTTGGATCCTGTTCCGATCGCAGGTGAGTCCATCCGTCTAGGGGTGATAACCCTCATACCTCCCTAGAACTAAGTATGAGAGCTTTCCGACTTTGGTGAGGACATAGTCAACTCGTCGTCAGACACACTCGGTTTCATTCTCATATCCGAACGCCCCCCCCTGCAAGGCAGCGCGCCTTCGCTGGCTTCGTTACCGTGTAAGACCAGGTGGCGAATCATTCTACACATCCCCTCTCAGGGCAGTTGTAATCGCTCCCGTATCCTCCACGACAGCAGAATTTTTGGCCCATTTTTGTTTGAAATGTGTGGTAAAAGAGATAGATTACAGAGTAAGGTAGAAGAAGAAAGTAAGATAGGAGATTTTGTATAGTGTTTGTAGTTGTTGTGGTACTTGCGTAGTGTTTCTAGATGAATGCGTTCGACAGTGCGGGCTCATCAGACCCACGCCTGGGCCTATCGGCTGTCCGCGACTGATTATTCAATTTATTCGCAGCTAACCTCTTTCTCGGGGGTCGTTCCTCTATCCGCAACCTGAGGACGCGCTGTGTAATGGTGATAGGCACCCACCCGTCCGCTCTGGACGACTACGCCCAGGACCCGCTTAGGGAAACGGCGTTGCAACAGAAAAAATACTAATAACACGCAAGTAAAATCGTCGTACAACATATAACAGAAAATTATTCAAAGCATACTATATAAAGTAAATAACTTAGTGTCTCATAGAGACCGGCCTAATAACAAACATATTAACGATAAATGGTACCCTTAAAAACAGAGAAAGTAAACTTAAAAACCAACAAGGTTGTAAATAAAAATTTATGGTAGAAAACTTATAAATACTCACTACGAAGATAAGTTGCACTTTGCGGAGACATAACTCTGGAGGCCGACAATTGACATCATGCGTCTCCACACAATCCATCGTCCATCTCCCAAAAATTCCAAAAATTATTTGGAGTAGGGGTGTAGACTCCCACAGCGCAGAAACATAGCAGAGCATCATGTCCGCGTGGAACTGGTATATCATTTGCCTATATATGATATGGATATATCGTTGGGTGGGCGGAAAAAGATGTCATCTCGGCGAAGCGACAAAAAGATGCCATCTCGAAGAAGCGACGAAAAAGGTGCCATCTGGACGCCGCGATGAAAAAGATGCCATCTCGGAGAAGCGACGAAGAACATGCCATCTCCAATACGCGACAAAAAAGGTGCCATCTCAAGGACTGAATATTTTTCTTCAAATTTAAGTTGGCAGGATTGATAATCGCTAAAATGCTTCTAATATAAAAATACCTTCTTTTGTGCATATAACAATTCAAATTGATAAGTACTTAGAATTAACATGTTTGCGTAAATTAGAATTTTGTTTTAATTACAATTAGTTATTTCATAATTATAGCTATTTTTATTTAAATTTGAATAACGCTACGTTGAATACGGGAACTGCATAAAGCCACTCAACTCTCTTTTATCCGAGTATATTATTTGAAATTATGGAAGCATGCAAATAAAAACTTTTTTTAGGTACAATAATGTCAAAAAATCAGGTTACAGTTTTTGTTTTTCTTAATTATGTTGAATTTAAAAGTTATAGGATGATGGAGTATGTCAATTACTCGCATAGTATTAACTTTTAGAAGACCGTGATTTCGCCTAAGAAAATTCGAATTTTTTACGGGTAATTCATGTATATTTATATTTACCGTATTTTAAGGAATTTCCGACTATCGCTGGCTCATATATGAGTCAGGTCTATCCATTAAAAGTTTATATAAGAATCGGTAGAGTTTTATTTTTCATCTTTAATAAAAAAGTTATAGACTGTAAAGTTATATATATATATATATATATATATATATATATATATATATATATATATATATATATATATATATATATATATATATATATACATATATATTTAATTTTTTTTTTTAACCAATTTTAAGGTAAGTTACGATATTATAATATTATGTTGTCACGGGAATTTCAAGCTTCTATATCTGTCTTAATTTTTTTTTTATTTAAAAAAATTAAAACATAGTACCTAATTTTTTTAAGTCTAGAAAGTAGAAATTAATACGATTTTGAAACTGGCCGAATGTATAGAACGCGGAAGAATACGGTACAAATTAATTGTCACTGCTGGCTTGTAGCAGTTTGTAACAATTTTGTAACTGTTTTGTTTATTAACACGTAGAGGATTTTAGACTTGCTGGATCCACATAGATAGAATATATATATATATATATATATATATATATATATATATATATATATATATATATATATAGAAAAAAATGAATGTACGAAGAACTTTTCTTCGCAGCGAGACTTGCAACGCATTTGCACTATATGGAACGAATTACCGCAGATACGAGAAGGATTGATGCAGGTGCGCGCGCGCACATAAAATGCGTATTATTTATGATAATACCATAAATCTCTTCACCTATTTTTTGACTAACAAGGAGGGACCAAATAATACGCATTTTATGTACGCGCGCGCGCGCCTGCATCAATCCTTCTCGTATCTGCGGTAATTCGTTCCATATAGTTCCATTCGATCCATTCGTTCCATATAGGGTCACCGATTTTGATTATAATATCGTAATATATATATATATATATATATATATATATATATATATATATATATATATATATATATATATATATTACGATATTATAATCAAAATCGGTGACTATATATATATATATATATATATATATATATATATATAACTTTTAAATTTGAGATGAAAAATAAAACTCTACCGATTCGTACGAAATAGGGATCATAGACATCGAAAGTTTAATTTTCCATCTTAAATAAACCCTTAAAGGATGGATCTGACTCATATATGAGCCAGCAATAGTCGGAAATTCCTTAAAATACGGTAAATACGAGTATAAATATACATGAATTACCCGTAAAAAATTCGAATTTTCTTAGGCAAAATCACGGTTTTCTAAAAGTTAATACTATGCGAGTAATTGACATACTCCATCATCCTATAACTTTTAAATTCAACATAATTAAGAAAAACAAAAACTGTAACCTGATATTTTGACATTATTGTAACTAAAAAAAGTTTTTATTTGCATGCTTCCATAATTTCAAATAATATACTCGGATAAAATAGAGTTGAGTGGCTTTATACAGTTCCCGTATTCAACGTAGCGTTATTCAAATTTAAATAAAAATAGCTATAATTATGAAGAAAAATATTCAGTCCTTGAGATTCCACCTTTTTTATCGCTTATTGAAGATAGCATGTTCTTCGTCACTTCTCCGAGATGGCACCTTTTTCGTCGCGGCGTCCAGATAGCACCTTTTTCGTCGCTTCTTCGAGATGGCATATTTTTCGTCGTTTCAACGAGATGGCATCTTTTTCCTCTCACCCGATAATATTAACTTTTTTCACAATATCCTCTTTCACATAAAATTGTCATAGTCTATAACCTTATTGACAAATGCATAAATTTATCGGACCCTTCTTTTCATAATGATAATTTAGCCATAGCAACGACATATCTCCTGAACAACAATTATCCCTTTAAGTTTATTGATAAACACATAAAAAATAAATTAAAATTTATGGATTCTAAATTTAATGTTAACCATAGTTTAATTAATGCCCAAAAACGAGTAGTTCTTAGGAAACCTAAGATGGTCCTTCTCTTTGTTAAAAATGTTATTCCGATAATTAATCAAGTTCTCCACAAATTTAATGTTATTCCGATTAATAAAACGATACATAAATCCAACAATATTATAAAACTAGGGAAGGACAAATTAGATAAGCGAGACAATTGTAATATAGTATATAAGATTGACTGCCAACAGTGTCCTGCCACGTAAACTGAACAGTTAAGTCTGTTCAAAAAATTTTTAAAATCGCCCGTGTCCCCGAGGTTACCCTTGAACACAGATGAACTCGTCTCTGTCAAGGCTATGCTCGTGATTCGCTCGGGTACGAAGGAACGCGAGCGGTCTGCTAGTCCGCGCGGGGAACGCTAGTATAGTAGTATACTCTAGGGGAACTCAAGCGATCGCTAGGGCGTGCGGGAATCGCTTGTGCGTGCGGGGGATGCTCATGCCCCGAGGTTGGCCATGGGTTCGTTCCGAATTTCTTTTGCAATTTTCCTTACTCGCCGGCCGATCGCGATTTTCTCCAGAATCAAATAAGGTTATGTTGATCAAAATTCAAAGTAAATAAATATTCACTGAGCACTGCAGGACTTCACTAAAGGAAAATCTGATTCTGTTTATCAGATAAGTTATCTTTTAACTGCTTATTTATTTATAATTAGGTAATCTTCATTTTTTTTATGAGAGAAATATATTTAATATGATTGACTTTTGTTATTGTGAAGAAATTTATACATTTGAAAAATGCAGATTACCTTAGATTTATTGATTGTCAAAAATATTGAGCAGTTGCTTGGTTTTAAATATTAAAAATTATTTTCAGTATTTCCGAAGGCTCAAAAGTATTTTATACAGAGACGATATTCCTGATACTTGTGGAATTGTTCAAGCCTGCTTTTTATAGTGGTAAGTAATTTATGTAGCATAGTATTACCTTATTAATTATTGATTTTTAAATGCTAGATATATAAAACAAACAACTCAAGTTCCCCTCGTAATTTGTAAAATAATCTCAAGATTCATGCATAATACGATAAACATATATGCTTTCCAGATTGTTTATATTTTAATCCCTTGACTCTATGTTCATGCTAAATATAACTGCATTTAACTTACAGTATTGCATGGGTTATCAAGTTATGACTGTAATGTATATATAATAATACATTTGCATGTGCAGCCACATACTATGAAAAGTAACTGTACATTTTATCCTATAATTTTATATACCTACACACATTTACTTATAACGTCTGGATATAATGGTATACTAATAGACATTAAATTTACAAGGATTACTTAATTCACAAAACTTTTAAAACTAAAATCAAGCATCGAGAGATTGTAATGAAAATGAAATTGGTATAGTATCTTGACCTTCCTTAAGCAGAAGGTATACTTAGCTCTGAAGCACTGCCGTCAAAATCGCATGTTTTCAGCAACGTACACTTTCTGCTCGCTGGAAAGCCAACAAACTACCTTCACAATCGCTTTTTTTCAGCAACGTACACTTTCTATTCGCTGAAAAGTCATCAAAGTACATAGGTTTGATACAATATACTGCGAGGGCTTGTATGCCAAGTTTCAAGTCTTAGCAATCCACTAGTTTTGAAATATTAAATTATTTTCAAACTTTTCAGTTTAAAGATGGGTTATTTAAAAACTGGTCAATAGTCCAGACTTGAAAGTTGGTATACATGCCCTCAGAGCAATATTATTATAATATCTGTACAGTCTCTTGACTTTTCTTAAGCACAAGGTATACTTAGCTCTGATGCACTGCCGTCAAAATCACATTTTTTCAGCAATGTACAACTTCTGCTCGCTGAAAAGTCATCAAATTTCACAGGTTTGATACAATACACTGCGAGGGCTTGTATGCCAAGTTTTAAGTCTTAACAATCCACTAGTTTCTAAATATTAAATTATTTCCAAACTTTTCAGTTTAAAGATGAATTATTTAAAAACTGGTCAATGGTCCAGACTTGAAAGTTAGTATACATGCCCTCAGAGCAATATTATTATCATATCTGTACAGTATCTTGACTTTTCTTAAGCACAAGGTATACTTAGCTCTGAAGCACTGCCGTCAAAATCACGTTTTTTCAGCAATGTACAACTTCTGCTCGCTGAAAAGTCATCAAATTTCACGGGTTTGATACAATACACTGCGAGGGCATGTATACCAATTTTCAAGTCTGGAATATTGACCAGTTTTTAAATAATCCAACTCTAACTGAAAAATTTGGAAATAATTTAATATTTCAAAACTGGTGGATTGATAAGACTTGAAACTTGGCATACAAGCCCTCGCAGTGTATTGTATCAAACCTGTGTACTTTGATGACTTTTCAGCGAGTAGAAGGTGTACGTTGTTGAAAAAACGCGATTTTGACGGTAGTTTGTTGGCTTTTCAGCGAGCAGAAAGTGTACGTTGCTGAAAACATGCGATTTTGACGGCAGTGCTTCAGAGCTAAGTATACCTTCTGCTTAAGAAAGGTCAAGATACTATACCAATTTCATTTTCATTAGGATTGAAAGGCTGAGGTCTATTCAAATCTATTTTGGTTCCAATCTCTCGATGCTTGATTTTAGTTTTAAAGGTTTTGTGAATTAAGTAATCCCTGTAAATTTAATGTCTATTAGTATACCATTATATCTAGATGTTATAAGTAAATGTGTGTACGTATATAAAATTATAGGATAAAATGTACAGTTACCTTTCATAGTATGTGGCTGCACATGCAAATGTATTATTATATATACATTACAGTCATGACTTGATAACCCATACAATACTATAAGTTAAATGCAGTTATATTTAGCATGAACATAGAGTCAACCCTGGCGGAAGTAAAAATTGTACATTTTTGTACAACTCTGTACGTTTCTATACATGTCTGTACATTTATGCACATTTTTGTACATTTTCGAACATTTCTGTACATTTTTATACATTTCTGTACATTTCTGTACATTTCTGTATATTTTTAACACTTATTAGACTTTTGTACAGAAACGTACAGAGATGTACAAGAATGTACGGAAATGTATAATAATGTATAAAAATGTACAGAGATGTACAAATCAATGATACCAGACAAAGAGAAACGTTCCTATTATTTTTGTTCATAAATGTATACATTTTTAATGATTGGACATTACTCGTATTTTAATAATTTTTACTATGCAATCTTCTAAAATATTAAATAGTAATTTTAAAATTCACATTAATAAAAACTTGTTTTCAGTTTAATCTTTCCGTGATTGTTTATTTATTACACATATAATATTTCTTATATTTGTACAATTTAATTTCAAATATAAAAATATTTTTACCGAAAAAACCGACTTCGTGGAGATTTGAACTGGCGATCCTCAGTTCCTGAAGCAGACGCTCTACCGACTTCGCCGTCACGATCCTTGTTTGACTATGCTTCGAATCGTCCTTATAAGTCACACTAGGCTTCATTTATTTTACTGTCTTGTAAATATTCATTAAATAATGATATACCCATCAAGATCCATTTATATATGTTAGAGCATAAGATAGAGTTGTTAAAAAATACGTAAGTTTTATAAGTTAGATTTTTTTAGTCAAGAAGTTTATTAAAATATTTATGAGAATTTAACTATAAGTACGTAAAATTCATTAAAAAATATTTATAATATGATATAAACTTGTACTCCATACTAAATATTCAGCACAAATTACTATATTTTTTTGTAAATTCTATAAATGACATTTTTCACTGAAGTAAATAGTAAAATTCCATAAATTTTTAATTCCAGAATTTATATACGTTTATGAATAACTTCTACAAAACTGTAAAAAGCATCCAAATGCAAGTAAATTCAAATATGCCTAATTTATAAAATAGTTTTACACCTATATTAAACTGTATCTCTTTAGTAAAAATCACATTAATTCTTTTTAATAATTAGTAATAAATAATAAATATATTTGTAAATATAAATATAAGCAAAAAATTGCAGGCTTCTATTTTGAGATTCTATGAAACTGGATAAAATAATTCTAGAGCTGTATACAAATTTTTTTAATTTTAAGTATAAATAATCTGAATTGTTAAGGGGATACCGAGGTACCCGCCAGAGATCTGCAATACCGGTATCACAGTTAACATGGATAATTAATTGTTTAATAATGATTTTTTAAATTCCGGCGATGATTCATTATTAAACGATTAATTATTAATGTTAATCGTAATGCCGGTATTGCAGATCACTGACCGGTACATCGGCATCCTCTTGAGAAACTTTTAAGAAACTCTAAACAGTTACTATTTTCTTACTATTACTATTAAACAGTTATTTTATGTTGAATGTTACTAAGATTAAATTATCTTAAATAACGTAAGCGTTTTATGTTCATGGAATTTTTTAAATTAAGAATTACAACCAAAGTTTTTTATGTTTGTATGAAAAAATTTAAAAAGTTTAATTAAATAAATGCATAGTAATAAATTGGAATGTCTAATTGTTATTTCCACTATCTACAATAATATATTTGTAATTTAAAAATAGAAACCTACAATTTTTTCTTATATTTATATACATGCATATTTCTTATTTATTTCTAATTATTAAAATCAATTAATGGTATTTTCACAGAAAAGAATACGAAGTTTAAAGTATATTTAAAATTTTTTATTTGGTATCATTGAGATTATTTTACAAATTACGAGGGTAACTTGAGTTGTTTGTTTTATATATCTAGCATTTAAAAATCAATAATTAATAAGGTAATACTATGCTACATAAATTACTTACCACTATAAAAAGCAGGGTTGAACAATTCCACAAGTATCAGTAACATCGTCTCTGTGTAAAATACTTTTGAGCCTTCGAAAATACTGAAAATAATTTTTAATATTTAAAACCAAGCAACTGCTCAATATTTTTGACAATCAATAAATCTAAGGTAATCTGCATTTTTCAAATGTATAAATTTCTTCACAATAACAAAAAGTCAATCACATTAAATATATTTCTCTCATAAAAAAATGAAGATTACCTAATTATAAATAAATAAGCAGTTAAAAGATAATTTATCTGATAAACAGAATCAGATTTTCCTTTAGTGAAGTCCTGCAGTTCTCAGTGAATATTTATTTTCTTTGAATTTTGATCAACATAACCTTATTTGATTCTGGAGAAAATCGCGATCGGCCGGCGAGTAAGGAAAATTTCAAAAGAAGTTCGGAACGAACCCATGGCCAACCTCGGGGCATGAGCATCCCTCGCACGCACAAGCGATTCCCGCACGCCCTAGCGGATCGCTCGAGTTCCCCTAGGGTATACTACTATACTAGCGTTCCCGCGGAGACTAGCGGACCGCTCGCGTTCCTTCGTACCCGAGCGAATGCCGAGCACCCAAGGGGGCCTGAGGCAGCCCGAGGTAACACTCGGGCTAGAGGCCTATGCGCAAGAGTTGCGCGAGGGCGGCCATGATACATGTCGGTAAAACAGTCTGCCTTGGCTACTTTCGGGCACTGCGCGTGCAACACGAGGAGGCAAGCAAATTCGCGATAAATTTCTCGTGTTCTCGGCAGCACTCGGATCGCGAGCAACTATTGGCCTTGACAGAGACGAGTTCACCTGTGTTCAAAGGAAACCAGGGGGACACGGGTGATTTTAAAAAACTTTTGAATAGACTTAACTGTTCATGCGCGTGCGAATAAACTACTCGCATCTACTTCAGCCCACTGGTGTCGCAAGCCTCTGCATGTATCTGGCATTTTTGCGCGCGGCCACGATGGCTAAATGGCAAAAATTTGCCTCGTTCGCTCGCTACTGTGAATGCACTATATGATGTGTATGCAAGTGGCGCGATTGGCCGTTCGCTTTGCGGCCCGGGGGATTACCCTTGGGTTCGAAGGGCCTTACGCTCTCTGAGCCACTTGCACGCGGGCATGATGCTCTGCTATGTTTCTGGCTCTGGGAGTCTACATCCCTACTCCAAATAATTTTTTGAGTTTTTGGGAGATGGACGAGTTCGCGGAGATTCGCGCAATAGGAGTGTCTGGGCAGGCCGACAATTAACATCATGCGTCTACACACAACCTTTGACGCTTGTCGGCCTCCGGAGCTATGTCTAAGTAAAATTTTTGAAGAGAAATTATAAGTCCCAAAAAGTACCTATCTTTTTTTAAGGAAATACAAAAACAATTACTGATTTTAGAACGTAGATAACATTTAGTGATTTCTATCTTATTCTGACTATCGAAAACTTGCTTAGACAAGAATAGCAATAGCCGATGGTCACTTAATAATTTTAATTAAACACAGTAGAAATGTCGTGGTATTTAAAAATCTTACAAGTATGAATATTTTATTTATAGTAAATAAGGAGATGTGAATTATACACGGGATACATACCTTATCGGCTATTCAAACGTATAAATTTGTCTCTAGAATTAATAAATATGAAAATTGTAACTAAAATTGTAATAATAACAACAATAAGAATAATCACAATAATAATAACTAAATTAATAAACATAATAGTACCATTTATCATATGAATTGTTATATCTAGGTTATTTGAGCCAATTACTGTGCCTTGCATCGATTACTGTACCCTTCAATATGTCTATTTAAAAAAAAACATGAAATCATACAGTGACTCTATTCATTTGAGATGCATTGAGAAATATCATTCTGTAAACTTGCATAAATATTACTATAATATTTCCATGCAATATGTCATAGCAATGTTACAGGATATTTCCCGTATATTTCAATGTGATTTCTCACAGTAAAATTTTGTAGAAATATTTCGGCAATATTAATGTGATATGCATCGATAAATGTCATCCTGTAATCTTGTAATTATATTGATGTAATATTGCAATATGATATGTCACATAACAATATTTCAGTAATGTGTTACAAGAATATCACTACAATATCACAATGTGATATATCGTAATGTAATATCATAGAAAGATTGCTGCAATACTGCAATCTTGAATTCATACTGGAATACCACAGAAATGTACTACAATATATCAACTTGTCCACCATATCACACCAACATTGAAATATTTCTACGACATTTCTGCAATATTGGGTGTTATGTGGGAGATACATACATACATACATACGTATATACATACCTGCATACATGCATGCGTATGTACGTACGTACAAACAAACAAACATTCATACATACATATGGGTGACTCTTTCAGAAATCGACTTCAAAACAAAATTTCTTTTTATTTCTTTGGTAAAAATGTTCCTCTTGATATGTAGAATGTATGTGAATTTTTTCAGATTTTTTTAAATGCTTAGGTTCAAAGTTGATCAAGGCTAAATATGATTATGCAGTCACGTTTTACATTTTATTAGTAAATTTTAACCTTTATTTATTAAAAAAATTAAAACTTTTTAAAAAATAGCAACAAAAGAATTTTTAGTAAATTACGTGAATTTTTATAAAAAATGGTTCTAAAACCGTTTAATGCCTTTTTCGATTAATTAAACTTATTTTAAAAATTAAAATCCTTAAAAAGGTGGGTTTGAGCACTCGAACCATTAAACCAAAAATTATGAAGATAGCTTTTCCCAGTACAAGAGTGACTGCCATAGTCGCAAAATGACAAATAAAAAATAATCAAAATAACATGAAATATTGTTAAAAGAATTATTATAATGCATATTTTGGCAATAAAGTCATATTTAGCTTCAAACAACTTTAAATATATGGGCATATAAACAACCTTAAAAATTTGACGACCATTTTACATACCAAAAGGAACATGGTATGTAAAATGGTCGTCAAATTTTTAAAGTTGTTTTTATGCCCATATATTTAAAGTTGTTTGAAGATAAATATGACTTTATTGCCGAAATATGCATTACAATAATTCTTATATATATATGAAAATATAGTCATATTTAGTTCCGAGCAACTTTAAACCTATGAGCTTAAAAAAATCAGAAAAAATTGCAATGCATGCATGCGTATGTACGTATGTACAAACATACATACATACACATATATGAGCGATTCTCTGGGAAATGGACTTCAAAAAACATTTTTTTTAATTTCAGAAAATATTTCCTTTCAGTATGTAGAATACATGTAAATTTTTTCAGATTCTTTTAAGCCTATAGGTTTAAAGTTGTTCGGAGCTAAATATAACCATACTTCCATATATATATATATATATATATATATATATATATATATATATATATATATATATATATATATATATATTTTTTTTTTTTTTTTTAATTAACGTCGCCATGTTTGTGCTCCCGTGTGGTGCTAATCGACGACGGGGGTCTGCGGTGTGTTTGTAAACAAAGCACATGTAATTTTTACAGAGGTGCTTGTATCAATCGGCAGAGACTAGGATTCGAACCCGGGTCACCGGCGTGGGAATCCGACACTCTACCGACTGAGCCGCCGTAGGCCCCTATATATATATATATATATATATATACGAACTAGCGTCCCCCGTCGCGGCTTCGCCCGCGATTTGAGTGTCTGGAATTCATTTGTTAATAGAATTCATTCAATCATATAATTATGATTTTCTGTTTCATTTGTAATAATAAATCAATAAAAAATGTCTTAGTCTAAAATTTCTCTGTAAACTACGTTAGCGACGTTGCCTTTTGGAGCTAATATTACCAGATTACTGGCGGAGTCTACCCTAGAACATCCCATATAAAACTGTCCGTGAGAGAAACAGTTTTCTATCAAGTCGATGCCAGCCATTTTCAATGACTGCCCTTGAGATTTGTTGATGGTCATGGCAAAGCACAACTTGATTGGAAACTGTATTCTCTTAAACTCAAACGGATAGTCTGATGGGATTAGAGGTATTCGCGGAATAAGAACTGATTCCCCGCGAGCACTTCCAGTGATTATTGTAGCTTCTATAACATTTTTACGAAGAGTTTTTATTTGTAGTCTAGTTCCGTTACACAATTTAGGAGGACAAATATTTCTCAGCAACATTATAGGCGCTCCAACTTTGAGGTTCAATCTATAAGGTAGAAACCCGGGTGGAATCAAACTATTTAAAAATTCAACAGGGTAGTGGACAGCATCATCGGTTTCAATAACAGAATCAAGTGATTTATATTCAGCAATCTGTTCTTCAAAAGCATTCAAGAGTAGCTCAGTAATGTTAGCTGCTTTATCATTTTTTGGCGTTAAAATAGCTCGCTCGCACAACCAATCTATGGGTTTATCTTTTATATTATTCACATCAGGATATATCTTGGAAATAAGTTCTGATAATGTGGTGACTACCGTACATAAATTTGATGGAATAACAATCTCATCTTCTACGGACGGGAAAGTTCCGTTGCCTATTTGGAGTAGTGTTTCTGCGAAAATTCCGGCAGATTCATCATTATTTAAATAAACTCTCATATTTGTGTGCAGAGAAAGTTTTTGAATATGAGGCCATAAATATGACTTCTTTATGCAAGAATTCACTTCATCTGCACGTGTACCTCTAGGTTCAACAGGCAATGTTTGCCGGAAATCTCCAGCTAATAGAATAGTGATTCCCCCATCAATCTATCTTTTCCCCTTATATCTTGCAATGTTCTATTGAGAGCCTCAAATCCACCTTTATGGGCCATTGTGCATTCATCCCAAACTATTAACTTACACTCTTTCAAAACTTGTGCCATATTAGACTGTTTTGAAATGTTACAAATTGGTGTCTGAAGTTTATTTAAGTTCAAAGGTAATTTAAAAGTAGAATGAGCCGTTTTACCTCCTTGTAGCAATGTAGCTGCAATTCCTGAAGAAGCAACAGCTAAGGCTATACGGTTGTGTTTTCTTATTTTCGAAAGTAAAAGATTAATGAGGAATGTTTTACCGGTTCCTCCAGAAGCATCAAGGAAAAACATTTGACCGCTACTTTTCTCGACGCTTTCTAAAAGTATTCTGTAAACGTGAGACTGTTCATCGTTCAGTAAAATTTCGCTATCAGTTATAATTTGTTCCAGAGCATTCGTATCGTAACTGATTTCTCGAATATAGTCTCTGTTTTGTAGAGATAACTCATCTCTAGATGGCTGAGGCAGACCATATTGCTGCAGACATTGACCACCCATTGACAACAAACTATCTTCCAGACAAACTAAGCATTTATTATAAATTTTACTCAACATTGAGTGGATG
Organism: Gastracanthus pulcherrimus; assembly: GCA_949152435.1. Taxonomy (NCBI): domain Eukaryota; kingdom Metazoa; phylum Arthropoda; class Insecta; order Hymenoptera; family Pteromalidae; genus Gastracanthus; species Gastracanthus pulcherrimus. The sequence goes on from OX424575.1 coordinate 69,611,974, forward strand.
ATCCCATCTTGTAAGTGAGCTTCCATTTCACGCCGAACATCTTCTGAAAGATGATCTTTGTACTTTTTCCAAAGACTTGAAGCATCAGATAAATGACAAAATAATAACATAACCGCAAACAAATTTCGCAATCTGAGTGGAGAGTCACAAAGTACTGCTTCTTCCAAAGTTGCATCCCAGTGCTTTTCGTCTTCTAATAAACCTAAGGCTTTACACGCTGCCTGAAATGTAGGTTGTACAATGCCATCAACAGTTTTCAATTCCAAAAAAGATTTTGGACCTCGAACTTCGTGAAGCAAAAGGCGTAGATAATAACACTCAGAGTTATTAGGGTGGATGGTATATACTCTACCTAGAGCCGTATCTTTCTTTACTTCAGGCCAGCCACTGACATCATCCCCACGTTTTCTTCTTTCAAATTTATTTTTCTTCCATATGTAATAAGATGGAACTTCAACGTATAGAAGCGTTCTTGCAAAACTATCTACCTGGCATAATTCAAAAAATGCAAGAAGTGTAGTTTTAGGAGGATGATTTATGATATTCCTCAAGCGATTAGAATCTTTTTGATCGAAGTAGACGCGTTGACCATTTTCTAAATGAACAGCGAGGTGAAAGACTGTTGGAAATCTTTCATGAATAGGGAAACTTAAGATTCTCCATACTGCCTCGGAACTACTGATATATCGACCACTTTCATAAATTTTAACTTCGTCTTTTTTATCTTCTATAGCGAATACAGCCTGATCACTGCCTTTGGTGATATATTTACAAACATACTTTATCGATTTAACAGAGTTGCAGTATTCCACATTGATATGAGCTTCAAAAATCCGCGAAAGAACAGGATTGTATGGTACGACCCAGCGGTTATCAATGGTGATGCCATTGATTTCAACAATAAAACCACCATCTTCCGGTTTCCTACGTCGATATTTTGGGTATCCATCATCTCCTGTTTGAGTTTCTTGCAGAAATTCTTTAGGAAATTTTTTGCTGCAACAACCTTCTTTCATGCAAGGCGACCTGTTATTTAAGCTACCGCAAGGTCCGTGGATCATGTTGGCCTTGACGATTTCATAAAGAAGAGGATCTTCGGCTGGGTCTGGTATTTCTGCGCTAATAACATCATCTATCTGATCTGGAGTGAAACGTAGTTTAAGCCACAATAAAATATGTATGTGAGGTAAACCTCGCTTCTGCCATTCAACAGAATACATGTAACATTTCATTTCTCCAAATAATTCACCCTTCGTTAATAATGCTATAAGCGATTTCACTTTCAAGTGGAAGACCCTAGCTATGATATCATGCCGGTCGTAAAACTTTTGGCCATGTAGTAATGCTTCTGTAATGTCGCTCCATCGGGGATTACACGTAAATGTTATAAATAAGTCCGGACGACCAAAATTGCGGACGTACGTCATAGCATCCTGGGCCTTTTCATGCATATACCGTGGTGATCCAGTAAAAGACGATGGAAGCACTACCATCTGACCTAGTTCGGCGATATCGGTATCTTGTCTTCCAATAGCATCTTCTAGGTGCATATAATTGTCTACTCTAAGTTGCGCCTGGTTGTTCCGAATAAAGTTTAATCGTTCTGTTTCAATTTTCGCGTACATATCTACTAAGAATTGATTAAAGAGAGATCGACAGTACAGTAAATGGTTGATCTCTGTTTCTCGGATCATGATGCGGTATGAATAGAAATTCATTGCAGATACTGTTTTTTTAAGAGGTAAATTTGTTTTTGGATCGATCTGATAAACATCTACAGAGTAACCGTCCTCATCCCGGCAAAACAGTAAAGGATACTGTAAGGCATCATACGAACGATGCACCTCATTTATTTTTTGTAACTTATCATCATGACTTTGTAATACAATATCCCTTTTTTCAAACTGCTGCCCAACTATGACCAATGCAACTTCACTTGCTGCTGGAGCATTATATCGGCCACGATGAGCATTGGCTGGTTTCCTATCAGCATGAATTACAACTTCGAAGTTTTTATAATTTTGAGGTATTTTTTCGAGAGTAGTCTTCAAATCCTTTATGTAGGAGTTATAACGATGCAACATCGTCTGCAGTTGTTTTACCAGATCCTGGCGTACGTCAGGGATGTGACCAGATCTTATACGTACCTCTCTTTCATCCTCTCCAACAAAATAAATCTGTAGAAATTGAGGATTTTGTTGGGGCAAAGGTTGTAGACCACCAATTAAATGATACACTTGACCTTGTACTTTGAAAGTAGGCATAAATCCATGTTCCTTGATTTGTTTGGCTCCGAAAGATGTCATTTGGAAACAGCTATTATATTTTCTAATCCTGTCCATGAAATGTACATGGTCCGGGTGAGAGCCCATGATAAAACTGAAAAGTGGTTCGGGAAGACGCAAAGTAGGTGGCAGTTGCACTTTGCCGGCACTGCAGCACATTCCGGGTGGCTCAGTTTTATACTTTAAAGCGCCACAGTGTTTGCATTTGTGACTCATAGTGCCGATGGATACAGTTTTATCGGTTTCATATGATATCTCTGGATCGTATTTCATTCCGGAAAGAGCTTTAATCTTCCATGGAAGTAAGCGCCTTTCTGAGCGTAATCCTGGACGGCTTTGTTCATAAACACTAACAGCGGCTCTATGAACTTCCGGATGATTTTGCTAGTAAGAAGAAGCAGCGGCTCTATGAGCTTCCGGATGATTTTGCTGGTAAGAAGAAGCAGCGGCTCTATGAGCTTCCGGATGATTTTGCTGACAAGAAGAAGCAGCGACTCTATGAACTTCCGGATGATTCATCTGATATTTTTTAGCGGCTCTTTTGAGTTGATTTTTCCTTACGTTATTTGTGAATCTTGCACGACGTTTCTTATTACGCTTAGCAGAACTGGATATTGGATCAGAAATTTATATACGCTTTGCCGGACTCGGTATTTTATCAGAAATATTTTGAACAGTTGTAGCGTCATTGCAAGGTAAATAAACATCAAAATGTCCGTTTGATAAGTCTAATGTGAAACGAAGTCTCTTAATGGGACTTCCTTCTACACCGAATCTTTCATACAGATGTCCATTGCGATATACCTCAAAAGTGAAACCAAATATTTGTGCAGCAGCTACTAACTCGCATAAACTTCCATAAGTGGAATGTTTTAACATATCGATCGAGTATTCCTCAGAATTTCTATAATTATTTCCTATATCATCATGAGACATGATCGAAAAATATTGCCAATTGTTAACAATATGATCTACAATCTGAATACGAATCTCCCGAGACAAAACTTGAGTGTCGTACAGATGAAAAGATATTGCATTGAAAAGGCAAGCACCATCCGCCAACATGGGAACTACTTTATGTGGCGTCATAACGCCATTTATGCTCAATATTTCCATAATCATCGTGACATCGCAGGAAAACCGTGATATTACTCACAATAGGCTAGAGTTCTCAGACTCCTAATGCCTTTTCAAGGCTTCATCGCCTCTATATATAATGAGACTCGATTATTTCTCTTGTGGTTGAAGCTCAGCGTAGCCATCTAGCGGCTCTTTATCGGTATTACATACTTTAAAATTCATGAGAGATATCAACACTGCACGTTCCCTTCGTATTATCATTTCGAAAGTTACGACACGGAAACAGTCTCGTTCTGTTATACTGAAATTTTTTTCTCTGCGAAAATTTAGTAAGAAATGGAAGAAGCGTTTCAACCGTTTGCACGCACGGAGGGTGTGATTTTTTCGAATTTTTTTTCCTAATGTCGTGCCAGATATGATGCCGCAAGAACCATCCTGAAATCTCTTTCCCCCACATAAATATAGTACAGCTGTAAAAAATGCACATTTGACGCATTTCACCCCCTGGGGGTGAAATTTAAAAAGCTAAGAAATTTTTTTCTGAGTAATGATATTCCAGATATAATGCCGCAATAACCATCCTGAAATCTCTTTCCCCGCAGAAATATAGTGAAAAAACGAAAAATGCATATTCGAAGCATTTCACCCCCTGGGGGTGAAATTCCGAAAAACCCAGAAATTGCTTTTTTCCTGATGTTATTCCAGACTTTTTGCCGCGAGAACCGTCTCGAAATCTCCTTTTCCTGCAGAAATATAGTAAAAAATCGAAAAAACACATTTTAACCCTTTCCATCCCCTGGGGGTGGAATTTCAAAAAACCGTTTCTTAGTGAGCACCTACTATGTGGGTAGAAGGTACTCACAAATTTTCAAGTTAATCGGATGAGTGGTTTTGGCTGGGCATTGATGAATCAGTCAGTCAGTCAGGACAAGTATTTTTATATATAGAAGAGAAGATGTATGGATGATTCTCTGGGAAATCGAGAACAAAAAAGATAATTATATCGGCAAATGTTCTTTCTGTTATGTAAAATCGTCGTACATTTTTTCAGGTTTTTTAAGCCAATATATTTAAAGTTGTTTGAAGCAAAATATGACTTTATTGACAAAATGTGCATTTTAATAATTTTTTTAACAATATTTCACAATACTTTGATTTTTTTATATAAATATTACACTTTTACGATTTTGCGACTATGGCAGTCACTTTTAATGGTTCGAGTTATCAGACCCACTTTATTAAGGATTTTAAGTTTTAAAATGAGTTTAATTTATCGAAAGGGGTATTAAAAGGTTTTGGAACCATTTTTTATGAAAAATGCAGGCAATTTTGCTATTTTTACTATTTTTTTAAAAGGTTTAATTTTGTTGAATAAATGGAGGTTGAAATTTGCTAAAAAATGTAAAATATGTGTACACGCTCATATTTAGCTTTCATCAACTTTGAACCTAAAGGTCATAAAAAAACTGAAAAAAAATCACATACATTCTACATACTAAAAGGAACATTTTCATCGAAGAAATAAAAAAAATACATACAGGAATACATAAATAAATACAGTCATACATACATACATACATACATACATCCATACATACGTACGTACATGTATACGTACATGCATCCATACATACATACATACATACATACATTCATACATACGTACGTACATATATACGTACATGCATCCATACATACATACATACATACATACATAGATCCATACATCCGTACGTACATATATACGTACGTGCATCCGTACATAAATACATACAAACATACAGACCTTAGATACACGCATGCGTACGTACGTACGTACATACATATGTACATACATGCATACATGCATGCATGTACACACACACACACACACACACACACACACACACATACATACATACCCACACACACACGCACGCACTCGCACACACACACACACACACGGACACACACGCACTCGCACACACACACACACACACACACACACGGACACACACACACACGGACACACACGCACTCGCACACACACACACACACACACTCACTCACTCACATACATACACATAATCACATGCGAATATTACAGTAATATTCTAGCAAGTTTGCAGGATGACATTCCTCGATGCATCTCACATTAATACTGCCGAATTATCTATGCAATATTACACTGTGACAAATCACATTGAAATATATGGAAAATATTCTGTAATATTACTATGTGACATATCACATGAAAATGATACAGTAATGTTCCCGCAAGTATAAAGGATGACATTGCTCGTTCCATCTCACATTAATACTGCCTAAATAAATGTACAATATTAATGGGGTCCTTCAGTGATTTTATAAAAAATTTGAATATAGCTGCTATTTTTAGGATTTTGTTTGAAATTCAATATTTTTGCAGATTTGGATTATTTGTGGGGCAAGTAAAGTATCCTATATGCTAAAAGTACCTTGACTGCTCTTCAATGGATGATTTCTTTGAAGATCTCATTTTTGCTTAAAATGAGGTATACGTATAGCACAAGTATGAATTTTATTGTAACTGGACTTCTTTTAGAATAAATAATATAAATCGGATTTCATCTAAACTTAATTTCATGATTTAGGTACGAGTACTTTCAGCATATAGAATACTTTATATACTCCACAAGTAATCTAAATCTGCAAAAGAAATTCAATTTTAAACCGAATCCTATACATAGTAGCTATTTTAAAACTTTAGATAAAATCACTGTAGGACCCCCTTAAAATATATGCGAAATATCCTGTAACATATCATATAGAAATATTACTGTTGTACTCCAGTAATATATGTTGTATAAGGAAATCCCACTAGTGATATCGAAATATTGCAGTAATATTATAATGATATTACAAACTGATTACTTGAATCGTTTGATGAATTTCGAAATTTTGTAAGAAGTATAAAAACAAACTTTCATTCAACATTTATTTGAGAGATTGTAAAATTGCTATTTGTTTTTGTTGATAATATTAAAAAATATATAAAAGTAATTTTACATAATTTCCCGTGTAGAAATGTCCCTACGTTATCCCCGGTTATAAGCTGGATTCTGATCAGATTTCCGTATTTAGGGAAAACTAATGGGATTCTGACCAGATTTTCCTATGTGAACCCTATATTTACCGAAAAATTCCTAAATTGTCAAAGATTCGATTTTCCTCCTTGTAACCCTTTCAAAAGTTGACAAATGTGAAAAAATAACTCTCCTGCAAGGAAGGTTGAGATTTAAAGGTTCCTACCTCAATTTCAAAGTTTTTAAAGTCCATTTATGCACTTTTTTAAATAATTTGGGTAAAAAAAATGATTAACATTTTATAAATCAACATAAATTTTTTTTAATAACTTACCATATTACTAAAATGTAAAGTCAAACACAACCGCGCCATCAAGAAACTTTCTTCTTCTAAGAAGGAGCCATATGGGTCAAAGTTTAACAAAATACAGGCTATCTTTGTACATTTTTCAAAACTCTAATTATCGATACTTTTTGAAAACCCAAATTTTTTACGAACTTTGTTCTGAATAGAATGTGCATAAAAATTGGCAAACGTAACTATCAAAATATAGAAACTTTTCCAGTCTCAATATTGTGCAATTATTTTAGCATTTTAAATGGTTTATGTCATAGTTTGATGTAATTTATTTTCAGTAGTTTACATCGTGGAGACTTGTACATACTTTTAGTTAAAAGCTAATAACAAGGCCTTTAATTTGAGTGATCACAGCATTTCTGAAGTTATTTGGATCAAAAGTTATGCTTTTTTGAATATTATAAAAAAGTGTAGGTAGCAAATTGGGACAATGCAAGATACGGTCCTACAACGTAATCCCCAATTTACCACCTGAGAATTTTCATAATATTAAAATAGACATAACTTTTGATCCAAATAACTTATAAAGTACTGCGACCACTCAAATAAAAGGTCTTGTTATCAGCTTTTAAATAAAATTATGTAAAAATCTCCACAATGGAAACAACCAGAAATAAATTACATCTAACTATGACATAAGCCATTTCAAATGTTAGAAAAATTGCACAATATCGAGATTGTAACAGTTTCTATATTTACATATATTTGTGTTTGCCAATTTTTATGTAGATTCTATTCGGAACAAAGATTCATAAAAAATGTGGGTTTTGAAAAATAATCGATAATTGGAGTCTTATAAAATGTACAAAGATAGCTTGAATTTTGTTAACCTTTGACCCATATGGGTCTTCACTTGGAAAAATGTTCTTTGATGACACGAATGTGGTTGACTCTCTATTCTAGTGATGGTAATTTACTAGAAGCTTTTTGCCTCAATTTATAAAATTTTAATCATTTTTTTACCAAATTTATAAAAAATGCAGAAATGCACTTAAAACACTTTGAATTCGAGATATGAACCTTTAAATATCTTTTGTTTTGAAGGAGAGTTATTTTTTCCACACTTTTCAACTTTTGAAAGGTTTACAAGAAGGAAAATCGAAACTTTGAAAATTTTGGACCACGCCAGTGGGTAGTGTACTTTTACTATGCTTCGTATTATTTTTATTTCTAAAAAAAGAAAAGAAACACTTAATACAATGGATAATTTTTTTTTAATACAGACAAATATGAATTATTTTTCAGCAACATCTTGTAGACTTTTCGTTCTCAATGACTCGTTTATGGACACTATGGCGAACAACAGACGTAGATACTATTGCTGTTACACATGTGCAATTACCGTTGCAATGCGTTCAATCTAATTGCGAATGGGAATCTGCAGTATTAGTACAACCACCTGATAAAGATTATGTAATAAGCGATCCTGGCACCGATCCTCGACAAGCATATATAAATTATATATTTCATCCTGGAAAGTTCTCGTTAATGGATATCACTCGTGCATTAAGTATTTATCGAAAATCAAATCATTTAGCAGATATAAACTTGTCGCCTTCTGTACTGAAGGAAAGAGTAAGCATGGCTGTTGAGGCAGAAATTCAAACTGAAGTTATGGATTATGAACTAATGGATGAAGACTATTTAGATATAGTTAATCGCTGCTGGTCCAAGTTTTATTCGTGCGTTCTTCAATATCATTTAAATAGATCTCGACCTATTGGTCTATTACTATTACCCAATGTTTATGGTGTCATTCTATTAAAAAAGTGTTCTTTTTCGTTACTCCGGCCTATGGAAGCTCTAGAACACTTAATGCTATGTAATGACAAATCATATAGTTCGCGATTTAATGCTACACCTGTTCTTTCACAAGATGAAAATACATGTCAAGATTTAATTACTTTGATGTCAGCATTAGTTATTTTAGAAGAACAATTGTCAGATGATTTGAAATCCAACTTTGAAAAAGAATTGTACCAGTTAAAAGGGCCGGATATTATTGTCGACAATTTACCTGAACTAATATTTGAGAACGATGAACTTGTAAGTTATTTGCAAATTAATAAAAGTATCTTAATTATTACTGGCATAATATCCCTCAGACACTAGCGCTCCTTCAGGAAAATGTACATATTATTTTAAGGCAATAGTATTCCTATAAATTCTATTTTTTCATTTTTATCTGTAAAAGAAAAAGGTGAGTAACTAGAGTTATAACAGAAAAATATGAGAAAAACAAATAATTATCCTTCCTCAAAGAGAAAGTAGTATTCCTATAAATTCTATTTTATCATTTTTATCTGTAGAAGAAAAAGGTGAGTAATTAGAGGTAACAAAAAAATATGAGAAAAATAAATAATATTGCTTCCTCAAAGAGGAAGCTTTGTGATATTAAAAGAAAAAGTTTGTCTAAAAACTTGTTAGAAACATGTTTTGAGATATAAGGAATCAAAATACACAACGTTTATAAAATGTTCGTATGGATATATATGTGTGTGTGTGTGTCCGTATGAATATGTGTGTGTGCGTGCATGAGTGCGTGCATGCATGTGTGTGTGGGTGGGTGTGTATATATATATATATGAATCCATATGTCGAGTAATTCGCGGTTACAGTTAATGCTTCAGGGCTCATTTTATTTGTTCTTTTTTTTAACTAAAGAGGGTATAATAATAATTTTTATAGTTTTTCGGAATTTTGGTTTTTTAGCGTCTTTTTTATTTTTGGTTATTAGTTTTTCGCGTTTTTTGGTACGTTAGAAATAATATCATCGATTCGATGAAAATGCACTTGAAAGAGCAAAAAAGTGCCTATCTTTTAACACCCGAAATTTCGGATAGCGTGCTTCCTTTCTTTTGTTATACGAGGAAATGTCAATTTTTGTTTGAACGGTGATTTCTCCGAAATATATGATAGAAAGTTTTTAAAAAATATTAAGTAATTAGGATAATGATTGAGAAAAAATTCATTTAGTTAAAATAATTGATTTTCTATGGCAAACGATAACTTGAGTAAATTTACTATCTCTCGGCTGAGTTCTTTGCTCAGATCATGAGAACTTTTATTTTTCGATTTATTTGAGGTTATATTATTTTCAAAATGTTTTTGATCGTAGATTTCTTACGTATTGCGCAGTAATGTTTGACCAAACAAAGTTAATTTTATACGCTTTTGGATGAAGATTTGAAATCAAGAAATATTTTTAAGATTTATCAATTCGTTTTTGTTTTATAACTTATATTTCTATGATATTCATTTTTCTTTTTTAAAAAAATTGTCGGAGGTTTAGGAGGGACGGGCATTTGTTAAATAACAAGACTTTACTGTATATTTCACAGAATATTAGCATATTATCTCTCCTGTATACAGCAAACGTATGTCCGAAAACGGTCTGATCGCGCCGCGCTGCAGGGCGCATAATTATGATGATGATACTCGTAGATGGCGCGTTGATATAGGAATAATAGAGATAGAAGATCGAACGTACAGCAGGCGCTCTATACTTCTTACACTCCCTCCCGAATGCTCGCAGTTTTCTCATCTGATTTATATATAAATACTTTTCTCATCATCTTGTCAACTCTCTCCTTTTTGCTCCTCTCACCTTGGTACATCGGTTTATTTATTTCCTTTAAACAAAGAAACGTAATAAATAAATAACTTAAACATTATTATTCATAAGCTCATATACAAGATGCTGATGTGAGTCAAATGGGAGGGGTTTTGTAAATATGTCTGCTATTTGATCTTTTGAATTTATCCATTTAAGGGTGTAGTCTGGAGGTTGAGATTCAAAATATCGATTTTTTTATAAATTATTTTGAAAGTACAGTATTTGGAGAATATACTGTAGAAATTTCAGACCGCAATTCAAAATATTAAGGAAGTTATAGCACATATTCTAAAGCGTCTTATAGTTGCGCAGTCTAAGCCGCGCGGCAACTGCAACGGTCGGTTCCCTCTATTATTGTTGTATAACGTTTATACCTGCGTATAGCAGCTGAAAAGTTTGTGTATACTTAACTTTATACCTGTATGATATATATTATATTTCGAAGCACAGGTATTACACGTTTTAGAGCAAACCCGCAGTAGAAGTTTATAACTCAGTGCATAAACATCAAGCGAAAATAGATCGAAAAGGATTGAAGCGCAAAACTGGAAGTCCTGGGCAAGCTACTGTACCGAGAAAATTTCGAGGTAGTCAGCGTACTGCTGAAAAAGACACTGAGTTAGTTAGCACTTCTGCTGATAAAATAAATAATCAAAGTGAATTCAATGTGGCTTTTAGTGAAACTACTACTTATGTAATACTAAATTTCACTCTAGTGTTCACAGCATTACAATCCGCGATAAAGTGCAAGTTGTGTTATGGTAATATCCAGTTTTTGAAAAAATTAGTGCAAGGATTTGGATTCAAACTGTGTGTGAAGTGCTCGTGTTAAGAATTTTTAATTAACTCTTGTTTTTACTCTTGATGATCAGAAATGCGTACGCAGTAAACAGACGCTTTACTTTTGCTATGCGGCTACTCGGCACCGGTTTAGCTGGCATAAATGTGGTTTGCTCATTGATGGATTGAGGTTCTGGCTTTAGTAAAAGTGGTTATTATTATATAATTGACCAAATATGTATTGTTGTAAAGGAGTCAAAGCGAGTTCGACGAAAAAAAGTAGATCCGCAAGGGATTCACTAGTAAAGCTGAAAGAGCAAAACATGTTTCATTAACTAATAACATGATTGTAAACTTAGTTCATACTACGGATTGGCAATTTTAAGAAATCAAACTCTCGTGAAGACATGAAGAAAGCTGTGTAGGCAACATTTTATCATTTAACATCGACCGATCAAAATCCGCAGCACTCCTACTGTTCGGAGGGTCCCGATTCATGGTCAGCTTATCAAAAACACCAGTTCGAAAACAATGACACTCCTTTTGTACACCCACCTGCTTTTGACGAAAACATTGCGACTATTTTAATGCCTATAATGAAGAATTATCATCCGCTGATCTCTTGGAAAGGTGTTTGGGCAAAAATACGCAAAACAATAATGAAAACTTCAACCACTGAGTATGGAATTTTGCTCTGAATCATATTTTTGTGGAACAAAAGACATTGGAAGTAGCTACATGGACAGCTGCATGCATTTTGAATGAAGGATTTATGCCCGTGTTGAAAATTATAGAGGTCATGGGTGTCCGAAATCGGACCGCGCGCCATTGCCTACGCCGAACTGTACAATGCTCACCGGATAGAAAGAGCAGAGAAAGCAACTTCTGAGGCTTCTAAAAGGGGCAGGATCAGCCGTAGAGCAGAAAATGTTGTTGACAATGATGCTTATGAATAAATCGAAGGCTTATTGTATACACCAGCCATAGATGGTTGATGTAAGTATAAATTTTTTATAAAAAACCTGGTACTCAAACTTTAAATGCGTTTTTCTCCAAACAACATTTTTTCAATCGGTCTAGGACAAAAAATAATCTATTAAACCGATACGGCTGAAATTTAGATATGTTATTCTACATATCAATGGCTCTCGCAGGGAGCAGAATTGTTTATTTACAATAAAAATTTCCTACTTTTTACCACAATTTTTGAAAAATAAAAGACGCGATTTTAAATTTTTTTGCACATTTCCGCCATTTTGCTTTTTATAAATAGAAATGTCTAAATCTGATACCTGCGATAACGACAAGCTTACAGAATAATAATCAATTCAGTTAAAAATAATTTTAAAGAGTTACTTATGGAAATCATTTCCTGAGATGCTTCGCTCATTGCTACATACTCAGCTTGACATGTCGATAAAGCTACGTAAGGCTATTTGTGAGTACGCCAGATTATTAAATCGCGATATAATTTTAGAACATATCCGCCCGTAGTTAAAGAGTCTTTGCAGTCTGCAAAACTTGCGTCAGAATAAGCCTGAATATTACTAGTCTCGCTCAAGTATCTCAAGCTTAAAGTTTTAGTATCTTTTAAGTATCTTAAAACTCTTTTAACCATTTTCCAATCCTCATCTGTTGGATTCACTTGATGTCTACTTAAAACATTAACAGCATACGAAATTGTTGAAAATGGTTAAAAGAGTTTTAAGATACTTAAAATTGTTGAGCCTACATGCGAGCGCCAACGGCTTCATGCAAAGCTCATTCTTCTCTACGTCACGAGCGCGAACGTACGAGTTCTTGTATACACCTTTATTTCACACCAATAATTCTTTTAATTGTGTTCTTTTTAATTGTAAAGAGTATATCCCAATAGGTTATGGGCCCAGGCCGCTGGTCTGTTATCTTTTGCAATCCCGATACACGTGCGAACAATTCTATTTTTGTGTGAAAACTTTTATTTTGGTGTGTATACATTTTTTTTCAAGGCAAAGAACTGATTCTTTGACTTGTGCAAAAATGTCAGAAACATCAGATCTGAAGAGCATTACCAAATTCAACGGGCAGAATTTTCAACTCTGGAAGTTTCAGATACGTGCTGCCCTTGTTGCTCATGAATTGCTAAATATCACTGAAGGAACAGAAGCCAAGCCCGCGCCAACAGACCCTGCGACCGTCAACGATACAAAAGCAATAGCAACATGGATAAAGAAAGACGCCAAAGCAATGTTTTTTCTTTCTTCTACCATGGAGTACTCTCAGCTAGAGTACCTTGTTACTTGTGTTAGTGCAAATGGAATGTGGAAGAAACTCTCTGAAATACATGAGCAGAAGAGCGCATTGAACAAGCTTGGCCTCACCACGAAATTCCACGAACATCGGATGTCTTCCGGAGACTCAGTCGCTCAACACATAGCCAAACTGGAAAACATGGCGAGTCAACTGAGGGACGTTGGCGAAACAGTGTCAGATATAATGATTATGGCAAAGATCATAAGCACACTACCTTCAAAATTCAACGCCTTTGTTTCGGCATGGGACAGCGTTCCAGCAGCGAGTCAGACCCTGGACAATCTACGAGAACGACTTCTCCGAGAAGAAGCTCGGATGACCCAGGCGGACGAAATCGACAAGGCCTTCGTCACAATGAACATATCAAGGAAAGGTAATGAAAATCGTCCTGGGGAAGATAAAAAGCAACGCGACAAGAATCTTACATGTAATTTCTGTAAAAAGAAGGACCATATTGCGCGTTATTGCTATGCGAGAAAACGGGCTCAAAACAAAAATAAGAATTCGAGCAGCAATACCGATAATAATGATCGACCCAACAGTGACGGATCCGCGAATCTAACCGCTTTTGTAGCTTATCTTAAACCGACCGACGCAAATCGAGTTTCCGCGAATCTCTCGAGCACGCAAACGCACGAATTTTTCCGGGATGCGAAAGAGGAAGACTGTTGGCTTTTAGACAGTGGCGCATCGCGACACATGTGTTGCCACCAAGAATGGTTTTTAGAATTCGCAACGTCTAAATACGCCAACTATGTTTACCTCGGCGACGGTCGTAAGCTTAAAGTCGAAGGTCACGGTAGAATTCCGATCATGCGCCTTGTAAATAACGAATGGGTCGAGGGCGTCATCGAAAATGTTTTATACGTTCCGTTGCTAGAAAGGAATTTATTTTCGACAGGTGTTTTGACCGCAAATTCAATGTGTATTGTCCTCGTTGAAAATAAAGCGTGCATTTTATCTAAAAACAATGATCTGCTAGCGCAAGGGATAAAACTAGAAGATAATTTAATTAAAATGTATATAGTAGCTAAATTTAAAGTCGAAGCAAATCTTACATCAGCAGCCCCTTTGAAGGTCTTGCACGAGCGTCTTGGACACGTTCATCGCAATTCTATTGAAAGAATGATAAAGAATGACGTTGCGTCGGGCATCGTTTTAATAGACCAGAAAGATTTCTTTTGTAAAGACTATCCGATAGGTAAACATTGTAAAGCATCTTTTCACGCGAAACAGATAAAGAACGATGTCGAGCCCGGTGAAATCATATATTCGGACGTGTGTGGCCCTATGCAAACGTCTTTTATATGTGGAGCGCGTTTTTTTATACTCTTTAAGGATGAGTCAACTGGTTTTCGCACTGTCTATTTTCTTCAACACAAAAGTGACGCGTTCGATGTAATTAAAAGGTATGTTAAAGCCACGAATAACCAGTTCAATAGAAATATAAAAGTTTTACGTACCGATAATGGCTTGGAATATAAAAATAAACAGGTGACCGATTTCTTAGAATCCGAAGGCATACATTTGTTGACATTCGCGCCATATACGCCGGAACAGAACGGGCACGCCGAACGCGAGATGCGCACCGTTGTTGAAAGTGCGCGAACGATATTATTATCGCGTGATTTGCCGACACGACTTTGGGCCGAAACGGTAAATATGGCCGTATAACTTCCTCTATCCCCTTGGGGGTTTCGTACAGGCTTTACACCTTTTTACTCGGAACATCTACTACCTCTGTGTGGATGCCCTGATTATAAACACAACTTTTTAATAACCCCAGTTGTGCAATGTCGTCGAGTGAAACCCATTTTCTCTGCTTGCTAACGTCTCAGACACGTTCGATAGTGGGTGCATACGTTTACATGAAGCATAACCCGGAAGTAGAGTTTAATTTTGGAGTCATCCATGTCACAGCTCGTGGACATTCGAACTATCACTCCCTGCCTTACTGTTGTCAGTTTTTGTCCATTTCTGTCAGTTTATCATTTTTTCGTCGGTTTCCGGGGTACGAATTCCATAGAAAACTTTAATTGAAAAAACTTTAAGTTCCCACTGGGATTTGAACCCACGATCGCTGGAACGGCCATGTTTCCGTAGGCAAGCGCCTTACCCACTGAACCAAAGGGGCTCTTCTGAATAATAGTATTTTAGCACAATGTTTTTATGTTTGATCCTTGGTCCCAAGAATTTTATTAGTCTAACACTGAGTAATTTTAAAAACGCACTTTTTACTGTTGTATTTTAGTTAAGATGTTTATTTTTAAATATTTTAGAAATAACTAGAAGGGTCATTTAAGAACGTGTGAAGCGGTGTGATTTATAGATGGTGCTAGATGCGTTGCCTTATAAAGATACGTTGTCAAGCATAACGCGATATAGGATTGTCTAAAAATAAAATTTTAAAAACTTTCTTCAATCATATTTTAATGGTTATTGCAACATGGAGCCGATTTGAAAAAACGAAACAAAGTAGCAGCATTTGGTGCACGTTATAGCAAAAAAATATAGTCGGCACACTTGCATTTTTATTAAAACGTGTACCAACTGCCGCCATTTTATTTTTTTACAAATTTTTGCAAAACATATTTGTAATAAAATATCTCTGGTTATATGGGGTTTCAACTCCTGATTAACGTAATATTTGATAAAAGTTCGATCATATATTTAGTTTTACTTCTTACTGCTGAAAATGTAGAATAATAAGTTATAAGTATACTAACTCTTTAAAAATAAACAGATGATTTATTTTAACTACTTTACCCAAAGTCTGTGTTGCAAAGTTTTGTTTACGAAATAAATTAACGACTTTACGAAAGTCGTCTTTTTCTGACTCTTTGTCATGAAATGGTCTATTTTTAGGGCATAAATGAATACTTCGTTATTGGTCTATGCATATGGGAGACTGGGAATGATCACCTCTTAAGGTACCAGACCTGTGTGACGCTTATATTATTGTCGATATTTCATGAATTTTTTTGGAAAGGAAAATAATATACAATCATTCTGTAATTTTTATATGTTATTTTTAGTGTTCAAAAATGTACAAAAAAATTTTTTGTGATACAATTTTATAATTTTTTTTATGTTTCACACGGCAAAAGTTAACTCCTCGCGAAGGGGGGGGGGGGGGGGAGCACCCTCGGTGCTGTGGTGATTTGAAAGCAAAAAATCAAATTGATTATTATTCTGTAAGCTTGTCGCTATTACTGGAACCTTTATTATGCACATATTTTTCATTAATAAAAAATGGCGGGCTTTTGAAAAAAATAATATTTTTTTCGCGATTTTTTTATGACAAAATTGTTTTAAAATATTAATTAATTAATAAAAAAATTCAATGTTTTTTAGGTCTCAGTAATAGTCTTTAATGTTAAGAATATCTGGTAAAAATTTTAAGTCAATCGGTTAGATAGTTTTTCCTCAGTGCTTCCCCCGCGACCAAAAAAAGTGGTTTCGGGAAAACGCGTTTAAAGATTTGATAAGAGATTTTTAATAGAAAAATGATACTTACACTAATCAACTATGCCTGCTGCCTCCAGAATTTCTTTATACAATATTTTTGATATATTTTACTTTCAAAAATGTTAAAATTGAAAAATCGAAAATTCCATCCCCTGACACTGGTCTGGTACCTTAATAGAACAACTGTCTTATAATCGTGCACAATGTTATTGGTATAGTCTTATTTTCTTGTATAATATTCAAATTATTTATTATATTTAGAATCAATTTGAATAAAAATCGATAATCCCCTAGTATGTATATATATATATATATATATATATATATATATATATAATATATATGGGGCATTATTTCCCAACGATACACCCATGCTACCCTTTGTCTATTGATCTAATAATTTACAAAAAAAATCCTAAAATTTACAGAAAAATGTTAGCCTTTGAATGGTGCATGCCGAAAATTCCGAATGAAATCGGATCATTCTCAAAAATTACGAAAACAGTAATTTTTCAAAATGTAGCGATAATCCATTCGACGTCTTCTCTTCCAATCAACACGTAATAGTATTCTATTCATCTGCGTATTGACATATGAGTGTCATCTAATGAATAAGAGCTCATTCGTAGTGCAAGATACATTAAAGAGCAATTTTGAGAATCAAAAATCAATTTTATAAAGAATTATCGAATTAAAAAATGTTTCTACAATGAGACACGACTAAATTGACTAACGAAAATACGTTGAGGGATTGAAATGGAGTGCTGGGACTTCGATATTCGTGGAGAGCACCCTTAGAAACCCCTGTATCAATATGTTCACGTTCGAATTATATATTTTGTTCCTACTCTATGTATTATATACTCCTCGACTAATTTGAATGTATACGTTAGCTCCGAAGGTTCTTTGTTTTAGCTAATTAGCCAATCAGGGCTCGCGTTAAAAACTGCTAGATTAGGGGAGCGTCGCTTTTGCTCCAACTATCTCGAGCGTCTGCCAGTCGCTCCGCGGATCGCCTAAAGGAAACATTGCCCCTCACCTCGCTGTAATTGTTTTTATTTAACCTGATCCGGAACATTTTGCTCCATCAAGCCTTCAATAATTAGGAAACGTCGCAGAATAGTGAGTTTCTACCGTCAATATTTTTTTTTTCGGAGTCAAGGGCGCAAAAGCCGGCAGCACCCATATTCGGTACGCGGCGCAACAAGTTTCTTGCAGCTTGAAAAGGGTGTTTGAAATCTCGCGTTGGCGCGCGAAACGTTTTTAAACAACAACAACGATTACGTGGGGGGGGGGGGCAACGGAGCTCTCATAGGTGGAGAGAACAGAACACAACACATCGAGGAATTTGTCCTCTCCTGTTTTCTTCCGTTCGTAGATTCGCTTGCACTTCGTCGCGTGTAGGTCGATGGTGATGATTCCCGCAATAACGAGCACTGCGGGTCCCGAGATCGGGTGATAGGCGATGGCCCCTGAGAGCTTCTCTACGCTGAACGGAAGTGAGTCGAATCTGGTATGAGTATTTCTCCATTGCATCGGCCCATATTTCAGAACCGTACACTAAGATGGGTGTAATGACTGACATGAGGAGTCGACGATTGCTAGCTTTCGGTCCACTCGTGTTCGCCATGAGACTGTCACATCGCGCAATCTTCCAGGGAGTGCCAAAGACACCCGTCTTCAGGCATGCGTTGTACATGTGCAGCAGTAGAGAAAGTTCTTTCACCGCGATGATATTTAATATCACAGTTGGCGGCGATCCGTTACTCCTCGGTGGGGAATAGGAGAATCTCACCTACTTCAGCGGCTTCCTCCTGGTCTTGCCTTGGCGGATGTGTTGGGAACAGAGTGTCCACTATTCGATCCATGATGTTCTCGTCGAGAGGATGATTTTGAAGCGCGCAGAGGTTCTTGGTCACAATCTTGTAACCCAAGCCCCACACGTCCCGATTGACTTCTTCCGTCAGGTACTTCCAGTACTGTGCCTCCATCGAGTGATCTCTAATCGGAGCCGCTTGTGTGCTGCTTTATGCTGCGCCTACAACAGTACTGCCTCCGTTTCGTCTCTCGTTCTTTGCGCTTATTTTCTGAGGTGTTTCTGAGGTGTTTCCGAAGTAGCCAGCTTCTGATTCCGCACCAAAACTAACCGCCTCGACAGAGCTAGACATGGTTGGATGGTTAATATATGTCCAAAAAATATACAAGTACTTATCATAACATTCTCTCGATCATTCCTCGAATTCTTGCCGAATCGCCTTCATTCGCTAATGAAAAATAAAACTCTGATATTTGAAAAAATTGAAAAAATTAATAAAATGACGTTTCTTCTAGTATAATCTATGGTCGGATGGTTCAAAAAATATCGAAAGAATTCACAAGTGCTTATCACATAATTCTTCCGACCTTTCGTCGAGTTTTTGCAACATCGACTTAATGGCTGCAAATATAAAATAAATCTCTGATATTTGACAAAATTCTAAAAATTAATAATACCCCATCTGTTATGGCATAACCTATGGTTGGATGGGTACTATATGTCCAAAAAATAAACAAGTACTTATTATAACATTCTCTCGATCGTTACTCCAATTTTTGCCGAATCGATTTGATTCGTTAATGAAAAATAAAACTCTGATATTTCACAAAATTGGAAATATTAATAAAACGAAGTTGCTTCTGGTACAATCCACTGTTGAATTGGTCACAACATGTCGAAAAAATTCACAATTACTTATCACAATATTCTCTTGACCCTCCTTCGAGTTTTTACATAATGAACTGGGTTAGCGCAATTGAAAAATATAACTCTGATATTACACAATATTTGAAATATTAATATAACGACGTTCCTTCTAGCATAACCCATCGTTGGATGGGTCAAAATATGCCCAAGAGACCCAGAAGTACTTATCATAACATTCTTCCGACCGTTCCTCGAGTTTGTGCCAAATCGACTTGATAAGCGCAAATGAGAAAGAAATCTCTGATATTTAACAAAATTGAATAAGTAATAAACCGACGTTTCTTCTGGCATAATGCATGATTAAATTGGTTACAACATGTCCAAAGAATTCACAATTACTTATCATAATATTCTCTTGACCTTTCTTCGAGTGTTTACCAAATGGTCTGAATAAGCACAATTAAAAAATAAAAATCCGATATTTCACAATATTTGAAATATTAATAAAATGCCATTCCTTCTGTCATAATCCATTATTGGATGGGTCAAAAAATGTTCAAATAATTTACAAGTACTTATCATAAAATTCTCCCGACGCTTCGTCGAATTTTAGCAACATCGACTTGATGGCCGCAAATATAAAATAAATATCTGATATTTGACAAATTTGGAAAAATTAATAGTTCCCCTCAATTATGGCATAACCTATGGTAGGATCGGTTACAACATGTCTCAAAAATCCACAAGTACTTACCATAACATTCCTCCGACCATTCCTGGATTTTTTGCCAAGTCGACTTAATCAGTCCAAATGAAAAATAAAACTCTGATATTTGTCCAAAAAATTAACAAGTAGTTATGATAACATTCCTCCGACCATTCCTCGAGTTTTTGCTAAATCTACTTGTTAGCGCAATGAAAAATAAATCTCTGATATTTGACGTAATTGGAAATATTAATAAAACGTCGTTCCTTCTGACATAACCCATTGTTGGATGGGTTCAAAACATGTCGAAAGATTTTACAAGTACTTATCATATCATTCTCCCAACCCTTCTTCAAGTTTTAGGCAAATGGACTTGATTAGCACAAATGAAGAATAAAGCCAAAGCGACACAATTGGTGCAAATAAAAACCGCTGTATTCTCACTTAGTTTCCACAAAGTTAGTTAATTGTAATCTTAATTATTTGAGAAGTCGTTAATATAGTTCGACAATTGTAGCTTGAGGAAGCTCAATTTTTCGAGTGCGCGCTTCGCGAACGCGTCAATTTCATTCCCACTCTGTTTTACTATAAATCTCTGTATACGCAAAGTCTTTTCACAAGTGCTTATAGTATGGGCAAGGAACTCAACTAATTAGAATTCATCACAAAACATTCGCTAAGCTGCAGTAAGTGCCGCGAACAATAAAATGACATCTAATGACACATTCGTGGCGCGATGTGTGCTGTGTGTGAGCGTATCCGTGTACCTCTTTATTTGTGTTAGTCTCGCTGGATAAACAGTAAACCACTTTACCTACTCTGCACAACATCACGGATACTCTCACCGACACCACACATAGCATCGCGCATGTGTGAGTAGACGTCATTTTATTATTCGCGGCACCTACTGCCGCTTAGCGGATTTTTTAGTCATTTATCCTAATAGATACACAAAGGCTACCTTTTTTAATAGTTTAGCAACATTCATGAGATTTTACGTCAGTTATCGTGATCCATAAAAAAGTATAGTACCGTAACAAGACCTACCTTAGTATAAAATACAAATATTTTTCAGCATTAAACAAATAAAACAGCAAGAAATGAGGTTTGCCATGTCGTAACTTTACCTAAGAGCTTTTATTATGACTCCCAAAAATGTCTACAATTTTGTTATAAAATTTAAATGATTCTTTCAAGAGTTTTCCGTATGGGTTTAGTCTGTTCCGGGAACGTGGAAACACTAAGAGTGCGTTTACAGTGATGAACGTACCATGGATAGTCCAACGATATTAACGAAAATACGAAATACAATGAAAGGCTGATTCAAATATTATCCACATATAGATCTTTCCCCTGATCGTATAAACCTAAAATTAATATCTGTTAATCAAAAACGGACTTGTAATCATAATCGGCAGAGCCAAGGATAAGTCGCACGGTAACTATCGAATGAAGAACAATACTTTTGAGAAACTAGTGATGTGCATACGTGTTTTCTATAATAGCGCATAAAAATCCGTGGCATTTCTTGGGTACGCAGTTTTCTTCCTGTTGGAACTCGTTGCTTTCTTTTGCCATATCACAAAAGATAAAATAAATGTTCGGCTTTATCGATTTCGAAAGATCATTGCCTCGTGCACCGGCGCATTTGTGTATCGTCGTTCAAATATTGGGTGAGTGGATCAATCTCGCATGCCCGTTTCTCCTTTTCAACAATGTCGTGGAGATTCACGAAACACACCACTACGGGTGGCCTACTTTGTGTCCAGGCCTCTTAGATACTTATACATTAAAAAAAAAAATTCCTTCTTAATTTTCACACATGTATGGCATAACCCACTTTAATTGTTAAGAAAATAGATACAATACAAAGTAACTGTTCAGTATTTTTGATAATTATGGGGTCATGGTACCTAGTCGTTTTAATTTTCAATTGCTAAAACTGTGTAAAAAACGTCTGTATTGTTTTTAAAGATTCTTAAGTACTGTCGAAAATATATATTATTGTTCAAATGTATACAAATATATTATTGTTTGTATAATGTATTATTGTTTGTATGTAAGTAATATATTATTGTTAAGCTAAATAAATACAGTTAAAAATATTTTCCTCCAACAATGGTTAAATACCTAAATTTAAAAACTGAATTAACAGAATCTGAACGACTTATACCTTGATAATAGAAATTAATTATATTTAAGAAAAAAACTTATCTTAGGCAGAACTACAATTCTTTCAGCGATGTTTAATCGTCTAATGTAATGTTTACTTTTTTATCATAACCTGCTACAACTTAACCTCAAAATCGAACCGCTCCATGGTGTAAGAAACAATTACACCATAGCTACGATATATATGAATGTATCACATACATCTTGAATAAAACTCCTGGCGCCATCTGTTGACGGATAACGTCACTGAAGCTGGCGATCCACCGTTTCAACGCGTCTGTTTCTCGAATATGCACCTCGGCTTTTCCTCGACTCTGCCTCGGTTTAACCTTGGTTTAACCTCGGCTTTACCTCGGCTTTACCTCGGTTAGCCTCGGGTTAGCCTCAGTTGAACTTCGGGTGAACCTCGGGTGAACCTCGGCTAAACCTAGGGTGAGCTTTGAACTAGTTTCGGCCGACCCTCGGGCTGAGTCTCGGGTTAGTTTCGATCGATCCATGAGGTAGTCTCGGGCCGACCCTCGGGCTGGACTTTGGGGCAAGAAACATTGAATTATCACGAAGATACCGATAATACACTGATATAGGTAGATTACACAGTGTTTTTGCGGACGCTCCGTGTGTATCACCCATATATGGATGATTTCCCCGTAATTTAAGCAAAACAAACATAAAAACGGCGGAAGAGTGAAAATTGTAGATTTATACCCCCAGCCTGTATTGATTCTCCTGAATTTACAAGTGTTCGCGCATTAGCCGGTCAAAATTTTAATTGATAATCTTAGATATTAACAATCCGTAAATGTATTTATGACGCGGTTATAATGTTGAGCGAGTACAGCAGGGCACTGCAATATCCCGATGCACGTGCTCGTGGGACAGGTAATAGGCGTGAAGGAGAGTAATTAGGTTTTACTAAGATTACGTAAAACGATACTTGAGTTTTTATTCACTCTTAATTAATAACAAAAAAGGAACTATGTACAGGAAAACTTGCTTGTGTGCGTGTGTTTGTGTGAATTGAGAAAAAAAACGACCGGGTGTGTGCCGCCTTGCACGTGGCAATAGATAATTGCAAAGGCGCACGTCTGGTACCTGGGCTGTAGTATTGAGGCCGCGGTCAGAGCGGAAAGAGGCCAAAATTGCCCGGCGCTCGCAGTTTTGTTTCAGCTGCAACGCCGTGAAATTTCGGAGAAAGGGAAAAATCCTTCTTGGTACTCTCGCAGCGACCCCCTGCGTAGTTCCTGGAAGGAATCGCTGCAAGAGTGGCGCGCATATTTGAATGCGGCCTTAACAACAAGAGTTAACTTCGTATGATTCTTTATGTCTTTTTAGTCGTAGAGTTTGGTGTTTAGTGTTATTAATTTTTTATGAAAATCGTTGAAAATGTCTTTTATTTTGATAGTACTTTTCATAGGATGTTATGGAACTGACCTGTTATGGAACTGAAATTTCACTTGGAAATAAGTTTTATGTACTTTACTATTAAGGATATAGACCGATCGAGAACCTAACTTCTATAGTTTAATTTCTAGTTGTATCAAAATTTGCAGTGTTATGTAATATGTAAAAGTATAATTTTATACAATATTTAAAACTCCAAATGATGATTTAATTTAATTTTATTTATTTATTTATTAATAACTTTTATATGATAAAAACAGGTGTCTAAGAATCCTGGACACAACGTGGGCAGGTTACGGCAGAATGACTCATATGTATCTTTTCACGGTTCTGCAATCAAGCGATAGAAATATGAGGGTATAATCACTTGAAATCAATGCAGCACGAGCTTGTCAAATCGATTTGATCAATGAAATTATGAAATCGATGCAATCGATGAAATCGTGTGTGTAATACCATAAATGTAAGTATGTAAGCAAACATTTCTTAGATTTTTTCTCACAAAGTTTGCTCGCGCTTGCTCAAATGGTCACGCTTTGGCATTGTATGTATGTATGTATGTGTATGTATGTATGTATGTATGTCTGTATGTATGTATGTATGTTTTTTTTTTTTTTTTTTTTTTTTTTTTTTTTTTTTTTTTTTTTTTTTTTTTTTCTTATAGAGAGAGAGGTTTAAGGCAAATCCATTATGGACCATGACATGATATAGTGAAGTACCACCGTGTGTGAGACTCGCACTCACTAAACCTTCCAGTATACGCCAGGGTTTTTACGCCCCACCGCAACCGGATCCCCTCCGTTCACTTTTTGACCCTTAGTAAAGTGAACCATGCCCTTTCTTCTGAGTTGACCTCCCCGCGGTACTACCGCCAAGCAATGCTTCGCGGGGGTCATTGGGCTCCTGCCCTCTTCTGTGAATGTGGTCGGCATCACTGGTTCTCCCATTACCGTCATTAGTAGTCTTCCGTGTTGTGTTCCTTCTACTTCTTACCGCTTCGTCCGGTCGCCAGCTTCATTCAGCATCTCTCGTCTTTTTCTTCTTCCTTCTTCGTCTTTTCTGACCTTCTTAAGTATATCTGCTGCATAGTTGTTTACTGTGCACCATCCATCCTCCGAAGTCAGCATAGCCTCCATAATCGACTCAGGTGTTACTCTGGTCTGGAGATAGCTCTCAAGTTCTTCTCTTTCCTGTTGGTATCGTGAGCAGTCACAGAAGACATGCTCCGCATCCTCGTCAGCGTCCATACACACTGGGCAGTTTGGACGGTCTTCTAATTTGAATCGGTGCAGGTACGCCCGGAAGCATCCGTGCCCGGTCAAAAACTGTGTGAGATGGTAATTTACTTCCCCATGTCTTCTTTCGGTCCAGCCCTCTATCCTTGGTATGAGGCGATGTGTCCATCGCCCCTTGCCACTGGAGTCCCATCTTTTTTGCCACTCAGTCAGTGTCTGCTTCTTCGCGGAATCCCAGATGTCCTTCTGAGTGTTGTCATTTTGTTGTCGCTTTGTCTCGAAGACATTCTTTCTCTCCATTGCTAGGAGGTCAATAGGCGGCATGCCTGCTATAATACAGGCAGCCTCATCTGATACCGTACGATAAGCAGACGCGACCCTAAGTGCACTTCGTCTGTATACAGTCGACAGCTTGTTTGCGTACGTTTTCACTAACATGGCATCTGCCCATATAGGAGCCCCGTACAACATAATCGATGTGATTACACTGACTAAGAGCAACCTTCTACCTTGCGTTGGCCCTCCTACATTTGGCATCAATCGAGATAAAGCAGCGCCAACTTTTGCTGCTTTATCACTCACTGTTTCAAGATGCTGCTTAAATGTAAGTCTTGCATCAATGGTAATGCCCAGGTACTTAATGGTTGGCTGAGAAACAATCTCGTGCCCATCCACCATCAGTGTTATTTTCTCCATTTTCTTCCTACTAGAAATAAGAAGAACTTCGGTTTTATGACTGGCCAATTCCAGTCCTGTCTCTGTCAGCCATTCGTGTATTATACGAATAGCCTCGTCAGCTATCTCTGCTATATCTTCTATGCTTTTCGCTATCACGACTAGTGCTATGTCGTCAGCGAATCCTATCACTGTCGCCCCTTTGGGTAACTGTAGCCTTAGTACCCCATCGTACATGCTGTTCCAAGTCGGTGAACCAAGCACTGATCCCTGGGGTACTCCTCCTGTTACTTCATAGGTCTTGGTGCCATTGTCGGTATCATATAATAAGATTCTGTCCTTCAAGTAGTCGGACATCATCCTTCTTATATATAAAGGCACTTCTTGCTTACGAAGTGCCTCGTGTATTTTGCTCCATTTGGCCGAGTTGAATGCATTTTTGACGTCCAGAGTGACGACAGCGCAAGACTCCTTTGCTCCTCCTTTCCATCTCTTTCCCTCTATCGCTGCGCGCGCAGTGTCAATCACTATGTTCACTGCGTCTAGAGTTGATCGTTTCCTCCGAAAGCCGTATTGGTGTTCCGCAAGTCCCCCTTTTTCTTCTATTGCCTGATCCATTCTGACGCAAATTATGCGTTCCAGAATCTTGCCTGAGGTGTCCAGCATGCAGAGCGGTCTGTATGATGAAGCGTCCTCAGGTGGCTTCTTTCCCTTTGGTAGTAGCACAAGTCGTTGTCTCTTCCAGTCGGCGGGAAATATTCCCTCTTTTAGACATGTGTTGTACAAGTCTATGAAGATCTCTGGTTGGGCGAATATAGCATGTTTTAATGCTATATTGGGAATGCCATCCAGGCCTGGAGCCTTGTTGTTTCCAACCCTCTTGCAAGCGCTTAGCAGTTCCTCCATTGTGACTGGAGGAATAGCTTCTTCGTTTGCCTCTGATTCTATAACACACGGTTCGTCCCGTTGTGTGGGGAACAGTTTAGTCACTACTCGATCTAATAATTGTGGGCACTTGGGAGGGGGTGCGTAGCTTCCTTTGATCTTCTTCATTACTATTTTATAAGGTCTACCCCAGGGGTCTTTATTAACCTCGTCCTGTAATTCCTTCAGGCACCGTCGCTTATTGGTACGGATTGTCTTCTTAAGCTTTCGCTTAGCGTCCTTCATTTCCTGGTGGTAGGCATCTACTAATTCCTGGCCTCTTCCAGTTTTATAGTATTTCTTTCTTGCCCGCTGCTCCTGTCTCCTAGTCCGATGGCACTCGCTACGAGCGCTATCCGCCTCACTATTCCACCAGTATACTGGTGGTCGTCTTTGGTTGGGCACTCTTCTTGGCATAGCTGCGTCGCAGGCTCGGGTGATATTTTTCATCACCTGTTTAGCCTTGCTGTCCGCTGTCCCAAACAGTTGTATTTCCTCCAGTGCCAACAGAAACATCTCCTTATCATAGTCTAATAATAATTATGGCCTGGTGATCACTATTTGTGTAGTGTTCACTCACGATCCACGTGTCGACTGAGTCAATTAAACAGCTGCTAACATATGTCAGATCTACTATAGATCCTGTGTCCCCTCTTCTAAAAGTGTTGGTACAACCCTGATTAACTAGTACCAAATCTAGGAGTGCGAATGTTTCCAGCAGCACCCGTCCTCTTTGATTAGTCCTTTGGCTGCCCCACTCTACGGCCCATGCGTTAAAATCGCCTGCTATTATTACTGGCTTTCTTCCCGCCATATCCTGTACGAGTCGATCTAACAGTCTTTCGAACTGTTCAATTGGCGCATTAGGCGGGGCATAGCAGCTGTATACGTATATACCTGCTACCTTCGCCCGTACAAATCCTTCCTCACGAGTCATCATTTTTTCCTGGAAAGCTACGTCGCCACATGTCCAGATCGCTGCTTTGCCAGTGTCGTCCGTGTCCCATGATGGCTGGTCCAGATCTCTGTATTGTTCACATATAATGGCCACATCAACCTTCGTCTCTCGAACGTACTGGTTAAGTAGGTCCTGTGCTGTCTCGCAGTGATTTAGGTTTAACTGCACTATCTTCATTATCTTTTTTTTTTTCTTTTAACTCTTCTAATGCAGCTCTGTAGATAGGACATGTGTAGCTACCGGCTGCATGATCAGTTTTTCCTCCTGCGCTCCTTTCACAGCAGAGTACGCAATTTGGTTGATTCTTACACTCTCTTGCTTTATGGTCTATATTTCCACATTTGTAGCAGAGGTTACTTCGGTCCTGTGCTACCTTGCAACTTTTGGCGATATGTCCAAATCCTAGACACTTATAACATCTAAGTGGACGTATGTTCCTTTCCATCTGCCGTATTCGGCAGACTACCCAGCCTATCTTGATTTTGCGCTTAGCTATCATCTGTCGAGCCATTTTTGTTGGCATTTGGGTGACCGCGGTCTGCGTGTCACCGTATGCCTTACGCAATGATTTTACTACAATCTCGTCCAATGTGGACGCGTCGCTACTTTGGGACTCCCTGCGTAGCGCCTCTAGAATGTCCTCCTTGCTAGTTAGTACGTCGAGATCCTTTATTTCAAAGGCCACTACGTCTTGTAGTGTCCTTATTTTGGTACCCCCATCTAGCACTTCTTGCACCGCTTGCCGGAGTTCCGTAGCCTTCCCTTTCGCTGTGCGTTGGAGTTCCAAAAGCAGGTCCCCAGCCACAGTCCTGCGTACCCTGTTTACGCATTCGCCGAGTGCCGTCAATTTGGGTTCCGCCTTCATCTTTCTCAAGATATCAGCGTAAGAGGTCCCTACGGCGGCCTTTATAATAAGGGCCTCCGGTCGGGTTGGTCTTGCCCGTGTCGTTTTAGATTTTTTAGTGCCTTTTTGGCTTAAGACACCAGTGTCACTCATCCCGTCTTCTTTTTTCTTCTTTTTCTTTATCTTCCTCGTTTCCTTTACCTGCCAAGGTGTCTCTCTGACTGTGGAGGGCGGTGGTGGGGACTGCGATGTTGTCGTCCTTTGTGCCTTCTTCCTGGCCGCCGTGACCTGCTGCGGTGATGTTCTCCGATGCTTGTTCGGAGTCTGGTCCATCTGTTTCTGAACGAAGGAGGGAGAGGTTTGGCTTTCTCGATCCTTGCTACTTCTATCCTTCGACTGAGTACCTGCTTTGGCCTTCGTAAAGTCCTGTAGCGCTCTGCTAGTAGCCTTCGCCATAGTCTTCAACTCTGTGTGTATGTTTTTCTTACCCAAGATAAACGCCACCAGAGCTTCGACTTGCTCTTTGAGGAGCTTGAACGATCGAGTCTCTTTATCCTGCTCCTTTTCTTGATATTCCCTTATTCTGTCCTCTATACCTCCACTTCCATACTCCGTCACATGGACAATGGGGGACAGAGGTATTATCAACTCTCCGTCTGAAGTGCTTTCCAGGCAGTTGTTACTGACTAGTTTCACTCCCTGCTCGTTTACCAGGCTGTTGTTGCTGCCTGGTTTCTGGGTAGGGAACCCAGTTTCAATGACACTTTTTAGGGTATCCGAAGTCCCTACGTTTGTCCATGCTGGTGTACGTATCATATTTCTTTTTTTTTTTTTTTTTCCCTTCTCTCTTCTCTCACCTACTTTTCACTTAGATTTCACTCGCAATTCTGGCTTCGTAGACGTGTATTCTGGCCTCGTGCCCCAGCGCAAGTCGTCCTCGTAAAGTATCCGGAGGGGGGTAGCGGGGCCCCCCTTCTGACCATGACGGGGCCCTGTCCGGGCGCCACCCGGCACCACCATAGCCATCAGGATTTTCGCCGGTTGATAGAGCAGCTAGGGCATGTCGGCTAAACCGCCCCGGGCTCCTGTACTTACCGGCAGCCTGGGAGTGTCAGAGCCCAGTTTATCTCACATCCTCCACCGTCAACAGTCGAAGTTAAGTCGCGCATGTATGTATGTATGTATGTATGTATGTATGTATGTATGTAGGTATGTAGGTATGTAGGTATGTAGGTATGTATGTATGTATGTATGTATGTATGTATGTATGTATGTAAATATGATTCGTACACGAATGATTTCAGAGTTCGAGTTCCACTCCACGCCTTTATAGTAGTCGCCCGTAGTGGTGTGCTTCGTAAATCTCCACGACGTTGTTGAAAAGGAAAAATGGGCATGCAAAAAGAATTAGAAAATTCTTTTCAAAAAAAAATTTATGGAAAGAATCCTTTTCATATTTTTGGATTAGTAATATTTTTCACTGAAAGTGCACTAAAAGATGAAAAAATCCTTTTTCGAATCGATCAAAATGGTTGAGATGGAAGATATGCCAAATTTTTTTAATACGTTTCGTCTTCAGCCAATTATAAATATTCAAAAAATTCTAGAACACGCCCCAGTGCATACAAAAAGCTGGAAAAACGAGTGCATACATTTTTAAAAAAGTATCTTTATAAATCTATGTGTGTATGTGTGCGTGTGTGTGTGTGTGTGTCTGTAAATGTGTGTGCGTGCACGCGTGTGTGTGGTGGTGCGAGCGTGTATTATACGTACGTTAGGGTGGTCCAAAATTTTCAAAGTTTCGATTTTCCTTCATGTAACCCTTTCAGAAGTTAACAAGTGTGAAAAAAATAACTCTCCTGCAAGGCAGGCGCTAAACGTTGAGATTTAAAGGTTCCTACCTCGATTTCTAAGTTTTTTTAATGCATTTATGTATTTTTATTAATAAATTTGGTAAAAACATAAAAACTTTATAAATCAAGGCAAAAATTTTTTATTAACTTACCATACAGCTAAAATGGAAAGCCAACCACATCCGCTTCATCAAAAAAATTTTTTTTTCTAGGTGAAGAGCTATAAGCGTAAAATTAAAAAAAATAGGCTATCGTTGAACAATTTTCAAAACTCCAATTTTCGATGATTTTTCAAAACCCAAAATTTTTCTGAATCTTTGTTCCGAATATAATTTAGATAAAAATTGGTAAACGTAAATAAATCTAAATATAGAAATTGTTCCAGTCTCAATATTGTGCAATTTTTCTAACAACTTAAATGGTTTATGTCATAGTTTGATGTAATTTAATTCCGTTTGTTTACATCATAGAGAGTTCTACATAATTTTAGTTAATAGCTGATAACAAGACCGTTAAGGGGTATATAGCCACAGTAGAATTTTCATATAATCGAAATTTTTTTTTAGCTGTTTTTGATCTTTATTATCATAGAAATAAGTTACCATTCGAGTTATAGCGTGAAAATTTTTTTAGCCGACTTTGAGCATATAATGTGAGCCTACCTCCGGCGCGTCCCGAACGGCCTCAGAGGCCCGAGCGTACCGCGCTACGCCCTCGGATTTTTGAAGATATATCTGTATAAGGTAATAAGCATTAACCGTTTATCGCTAAATTGTATATCTACTTTTTCGGAAATATACCTTTTGCATCATATAATGCCAGTATAATCGTTGAAATGACGCCGTTCAGTTGCTTTTCTGCTCTCCGAGCGTGTTTATTTTTTTTGTATTTCGAAAGATTTAGTTGTGTAAATTATCAAAATGAGTGACAGAAAAACTGTTTACAATGCCAATAATGGGGCAAGAACGAATTACCGTTCTTTATATAGGCGTAATATTTCGAATCGGCGACCGCCGAGCGCGTGAGCCCGTCGGCGAAAAAACTGCGAATGTCAACAAGCGCAAACGATATTGATGTTCATGTTAAATTCGGATACAGAATTATTAATTTTATAGCTGTTATGAGCGCAATTTGTGAAGTGGTAGTGTGCAAAAAGTGCGGAGAAAAAACAAAAATAACTGAATCGGCCACACGTGGTTTGGGGTTTAAAATTGTCGTTTCATGTGAATAGTGTGAAAAAACTGAAATACCTAGCTGTTCTTACATAAAAAACGGCTATGAAATTAATCGCTGAATCACCTTAGCGATGCGATTATTGGGTGTAGGTTTGAATGGCATAAATAAATATTGCGCTTTCATGGAAATGTCGGGACCTATATATCATTCTTTTTACGATAAGCTTGTCGAATCACTACCTGAAGCGACATCAGCTGTTCGTAATAAGAGCATGGAAAAAGCAGCTGCAGAAGAAGTATCGAAGTCTTGTGAAGAAGGACAGACCGAGGGGATTACAGTTTCGGGCGACGGTTCTTGGAGGAGAAGGGGATATTCCTCCCTTTACGGTATTACGACTCTCATCGGTTGGCGCACGGGTAAAGTCGTCGATATACAAGCAAAATCAAAGTATTGTAAAGCTTGCGAATTTTGGATAGATAAAATAGACATGGCAGAATATGAAGAGTGGTACGAAGAGCATAAATAATCATGTAAAAGCAATCACGAGGGCTCTGCAGGAAAAATGGTGGTAGATTCCGCTGCCGAAATGTTTGAACGCTCTGAAGAATTACACGGAACAAAGTATGCCTATTATATTGGAGTTGGCGACAGTAAAACATTTAAAGGCATTGTAGATACAAAACCTTACAAAAATTTAATTGTAAAAAAGAGTGTATCGATCATGTTCAGAAGCGTATGGGCACGCGACTCCACAATTTGAAGAAAAAAGGAAGGACTCGGCGGCAAAGGAAAGTTGACCGGAAAATTAATCGATGAACTAAGCATATATTTTAGATTCGCGATAAGAAGAAATACAGGATCTACTGAAGATATGAAAAGAGAAATCTGGGCGACATTCTACCATAAACTTTCCACCAACGAAAATCGGCAGCACGACAAATGTCCTAGCGGCCCCGACTCGTGGTGTACTTGGCAGAAAGCAAAGGCTACGAATACTCTTGATTCTTACCACCATAACAAGCCGCTCAATATGAAAGTTTTCAATGCTATTAAGCCGATTTATGAAGAGCTTTTGAATGACGATTTACTTACTTGCTGTTTGGAAGGTTTCACACAGAATAGCAACGAAAGTTTCAACTCGACCGTGTGGAGCTTGGCGCCTAATAGCACTTCCAGTGGCAAAGTGGTTCATAAAATAGCTGCTGATATTGCTGTTTGCATTTTCAATGATGGCCTCAGCAGTGTCATGGAAATCATGAATGTTTTACGCATGACTATAGGGCCTAACTGTTACAATTTTTGCCTGGAAGTCGACGCACATCGCGTCAACTATGCTGAGCGATCACTAACCGACGCGGCAAAAGAGGCGCGCTCGAGCGCAAAATCGATGAGAAAATCTGAAGGGGATCAAAATCTTGAGTTGGAAGGGCAAATTTATGATGCTGGCATCGCAGACTAATGGTAAAAAAAAATTTTATGTCGATTTTTTCATTTTAACAACAAAAAACATGTATGTCAAACTTTAAACGCGTTTTTCTCAAAAAAGCATTTTTGAAATCTGCATGCAAAATCAGCCACAATTTTTATCCGATCGACTTCCAATTTTGACGCAATCTTTGTAATTGAATTTCGGAGAGGACGTAGGGGTTTTTTGATTAATTAGAAACTTCTCATTTTATGAGCAATTTTATACGAAATTTTTCGAAAAAAATGAAGGTGTCAACTTCAAATGCGCGCCATTTTTTAAAAAATCAATATTTTCAAAATGTCCTACGTACTTCTCTAGACATTTAGATGTAAAATAACGAAAAAATTTTTATTTTGTTCCAGGTCCAAAATTACGCATGTAATTTTTCACGCAGAATAGCGTAAAGAAAAAAAGGTGCTGCCGTAAACGCGCTGTGGGTGGATATTTTCTTTTGGAAAAAATTAAAAAAAAAATTTATTTGATACCGTCACGGACCCAGTTCCTGATCAGTACCCAGTTCCTGATCATTTGGTTACATTTATTACTATTTTAACTTTAATGTATAAAAAAAATTGTTTTAAAAAAATAATTAGTAATAATAACTATTTCGTAGTCATATAAAAGAACTTTAAAAGTTACTAGTAAAATACATTTTTAAGATAAAAAATGTTAAAGTTAGACATTGTTGACAACGTCATGATTGACACCATCTTACTGCAGTTGATTACAAGTGAGCATGCAAAGAAATTTACATCATTTCTTTAAAATTTTGTAATAGATTGTAGAAAAACTTATGTAATTAATTTATTCAACAGTTTATTCGTATAAATCACTTAAAACATTCATATAAAATATTATTGATATTTGTAAAAACGTGTGATTAGAAATAGGGTCCAAATTCTTATCGTTTACCCAATTCCTGATCAGTATTAATAACATGTTTTAAGTGTGTTTAAAAATCTTAAAATGCACAAATATTTGTAATAACATAATTCTATAAGTAGTTTTAATCCATGCGTAAATAATTTATCATGCAAAAGTCATAAAAAACGTGACAATAAATGACAACACTATGTGCATTTTATAGGTTAAAATATATGCTCGCACGCGAGTCTATATCGTGTACTAGACAGAGTACGAATAACCGAACACTTTTACTTCGCCTTAGTTTCATATTTATAATCACACAACCAAAAAATATATTTTAGTATATCTATTGTATTAGTATTGCTTAATAAGTTTTTGTTTATCATATAAAATACTTATGCATCAATAATATATGTGATCAGGAATTGGGTCTTCATATGATCAGAAACTACTCCCATACAAATCTTAAGTGATCAGGAACTGCTCCCAAAGCTTTTTTTCTTTGAGGCTTTATATTTAATTTAATTTTGATTATTTATGTGTTTTTTCAATTTTATATTAAAGATTAACAGTTATATTTGTTATTAGAAATTTAGTTTTCCATGAATACCTCATCTTTACGCTTTGACACAACAAATAACGTGACGACGTGCCTTAACTGATCAGGAACTGGGTCCTTGACGGTATTTCAAGATATGTATTTAATATACCATTGTTTATTTTTATTAATAAACATTTTTTTCATATTAAAAAAAATGTTAAATATGCACATGATTTTATGCCTGTTACTGTAGCCATACCCCTTAACTTGAGTGCTCGATACGGTCCTACAACGTGATCGTCAATTTACCGCCTGATAATTTTCATAATATTAAAACAAACATAACTTTTAATCCAAACAACTTAAAAAATGCGGCGACCACTCAATTTAAAGGTCTTGTTATCAGCTTTTAACTAAAATTATGTAGAAGTCTCCATGGTAAAAGCTACCGGACGTAAATTACATCAACCTATTACATAAATCATTTAAGAGATTAGAAGAATTGCACAATATTCAGACTGGAACAGTTTTTATATATATATATATATATTTTTTTTTTTAACGTCGCCATGTTTGTGCTCCCATGTGGTGCTAATCGACGACGGGGGTCTGCGGTGTGTTTGTAAACAAAGCACATGTAATTTTTACAGAGGTGCTTGTATCAATCGGCAGAGACTAGGATTCGAACCCGGGTCACCGGCGTGGGAATCCGACACTCTACCGACTGAGCCGCCGCAGGCCCCAGTTTTTATATTTATATTTATTTACGTTTACCAATTTTTATATACTGTCTATTCGGAACAAAGATTAAAATAAATTTTGGGTTTTAAAAAATCATCAAAAATTAGTCTTAAAAAATGTTCAAAGATTTCTTGAAATTTTACGTATATGGCTCTTCACATAGAAAAAAATTTTTTTTTATGAAACGGATGTGGTTTACTTTCCATTTTAGTGGTATGGTAAGTTACTAAAATTCTTTTGCCTTGATTTATAAAGTTTTAATAATTTTTTTACCAAATTTAGTACAAAAAGAGCATATATGCACTTAAAAAAAATTGAAATCGTGGTAGGAACCTTTGAACCTCAACGTCCAGTGTCTGCTTTGCAGGAGAGTTATTATTTTCACATTTATCAACTTTTGAAAACGTTACAAGAAGGAAAATCGAAACTTTAAAAATTTGGACCACCCTAATGTACGTGTATGTGACTGGGTGTTCGTATAAGTGGGTGTATTTGCGAGTGTATATTTGTGTGTGTGAGTGTGTATGCGTGTAAGTGCGTGCGTGTATGTATGTGTGATTGTGTGTGCGTGCACGCGTGTATTTCTGTGTAAGTGTACGAATGTGCGTGTGTGTTTATGCATGTGTGTGCTTGTGTGTCTGTATGTCTATGTGTACCTGTGTGGATGTGTGTTGGTGTCTGGGTATGTGGAAGTGGGTGTATGTGAGTATAGATATGTGTATGTGTGTCTATATATATGTTTGTGTAAGTGTGTGTGAGCGCACGCGGACGGGCGTGGATGTGCTGCATGTATGTGTGCATGTGTATGTGTACGTACGCGTGCGTATGCGAGTATTATATGTCTGAGTGAGTGTATAAGTGGGTGTGTTTGAGTGGGTATGCGTGTATGTACGTGTATGTGCGTTTGTGTCTGTCTATGTGTGTGCGAATGTGCCTCTGTGTATGTATGTGTGTATGTGAGTGCTTGTATTTGTGTGTATCCTTGAGTGCCTGTGCGTGTTAGTCTGGATGTGTGTATGACGTTGTACGTAGATGTCTGCGGCTGTGTGTGTGTATGTGCGTATGTGTGCGTGCGTGTACATGTGTATGCATGTGTGTGCTTGTGTGTCTCTATATACATGTATATGCTTGTGTACATGCGTGTATGTAAGTGTTTTCGTGACTGTCGGTCATAATTTCATATGCTTTCTCATCTGATTTCTCATGTGAAATCGCTTATGTGATATCATGTGTGGATTTTCAGTCGGGATCGAATAGGTCTTTGAACTTTAGATACAGCATATTTCGTTCCGTTGATAGTACATCTATATACATTTGATTTTTAATATTGCGATATATAGGCAATACTAATATTTTTGCTCTACTAGTCATGTTTTGCGCGCTACTAACGCCACAGTTCGCACATTTGTTATAACATGTAGATGAAGATTGTTAATGATATTATATAGTTTAAATTTAAGTATTAAACAATATGTTTGCCTATAAAATATTGTATAATGGTTTCATGACAGTATATGTAAATAATGGGATATGTGAGTGAAATGCTTTATTTAACATACTGCTTTCGCAAAAAGAAAGCTTAGTAACGATGAGATTCTTTAAATTCGAGATTTTGATGGATCTCGGTGTTTTTGAGGTCACTGAATCAGAATATATACGTTTTAAAAAATGTCTGTCTGTATGTATGTATGTGTGTATGTGTATGTATGTGATAAAATTTTGTGGTCACCATAACTTTCGTAGGCTTTTGTATTTGTGGCTGCAATTTTTCAAATATATCAGATACGAGCCTCAATAAAACTGTTTAGAAGTTTCAGCCAAATTATCGAGACTTAATTATTATTTTATAAAACTGACAAATTTTGAATGCGTTTTAACACAAGATAATTATTTTTTTTTTAATTTTTCGGTTGGATATGCTAAAAGATGTATATATTCGTAAAGTAGACCTAATTTCCTTTCGATTAGTATGGTGTATCTTACAACGACTTTAAAGTTGTTTTTGTTAAAGAATTGCAATTTTGAGTTTTTAAAATTTGATAAAATTGCAAAAAATTATTCTTGTAATTTTATACGTTTGATATGTCATAAAGATGCATATATTCGTAAAGCTCACGTGTCTTCCTTCTGATTAGTGTATCTAACAAATTCCTTTAAACTGGTTTTTATTAAAGAAATGTGATTTTTAATATTGAAATTTTTTTTAAATTAGGTAAAATATTATTGTAAATTTAAACATTACATGAAAAATATGCACTTACTCATAAAAAAGGCGCAAGTTGTTTACAATTAATATATATATAAAAATTTCTTTAAGTTATTTTTGTGAACGAAATACGATTTTAAATTTTGAATATGCATTTTATATGATCATATTTTGTGGTCACCATAACTTTTGAACGCATTCGTATGTTTTACTGAAATTTTGTATGTTTATCAGAAATAATACAGCATTGAACTGACTAATTTTTTTAGCCAAAAATGCACTATTTTAATTTAGTTTAAAAAATCAATTTTATCAATGTAAATATTTATTAACTGATTGTGCATTAAATCTCTTTGAGAAAGCATTATGCTAAAGCAGTTAGCAGTGGTTATTCCTTACTTGATTTCTTATCTGAAGTATTTTTAATAAAAAGAAGAACATATTATCCGTTAGTATATTAAAAGACATAGATAGCATACTCCACACGTGTAAAAGTTACAAACACATTAAATCAGAAATTCGATGATGTCCAAAGGTAATTACTCTATTATGTGATATTTCCTCTTACATCTCATTTAAGAAAACACATGATTTTTCTTTCTCAACGACAAAGCTTTGTAATGATGTAAATTTTTTTTCATAGATTTTCATAAACTTCGGTGTTTTCGAGGTTCCTGAGTTAGAAAAATAGCTTTTAAAAAATGTCTTTCTATATAATGTATTTGCGCGTGTACATGTATGTATAAGTATGTTTAAAACCCAAATTTGTATCCACCATAACTCTTCAAGGGAAGCATATCGCGCGCTGAAATTTTGCAGGCATATTACATACGTATGAACTGATTAGATTTCTGAACGGAATGGATAATGTTAAATTCATTTTTTAGTAAAGATATTAATTTTAAAAAATTTGTTAGAGCAAAAAAAAATTTTTATTTTATTTTGTACGTTGAACTTGTCAAAAATATGTACGTTTTCATAAAGAAGGCGTAATTTCCTTCAATTAATATATCTAACGATAACTTTAAAGTTATTTTAGTGAAAAAAATCAAAATATTAGTTTTAAACAATAACAAATATCGAAAACAACATTTTCCTTCATAAAAAAATATATACGGGTTCATAAAGAAGGCGCAATTTACTTTCTATTGATATTTCTAACAATAACTTTGAAGTTGTTTTTGTGAAATAGTCACAAGATATTAGTTTTATCAGAAAAGCACTTTGCTTTGTTGACATCGTTTTATTTTTGGGGAGTGATATCTCGTGTGAGTTTCTCGTCAAAAGAAACTCTGCAGGTCTCGAGGGGCATCGTGCGAGCAGAGCTCGGTGTCGAGATTCTGCTTCAGCATCGTGTAATTTCTACGCAAGTAGAAATTACAGTCAGCGGCAAGGGGTCAGATATTGCAACCACCTCCTGGACATCGACGATCCGCATCAAGAGGGAGAGGCATCATCGGCAGAGTTTTATCTCTGTAAAATTTCATCAGGCGAGTCTATGTTTGCAGCGGCGGGGAGAAGCGGTTCCTCGATCGGCAGCGGACGAGTCCATTTGGTGACAGAGGGGAGATGTCGGTGAAGGACTTCGGGCATTTGGTGCATCGGAGCAAGAAGGTAACTCTCAATCTCCAGCACGTTGACGAAAATTCAATCGTCAACGAGAGAGAAATAGACAGCGAGAAAATTGCGAAAAATCGCGCTCAAGCGGTATAGAATCCACGAGAAGAGCGAACGCCGGAGAAGCTCGGTACGACAGGTGGCGCCACACAACCCGACGCGCAAGTAGCTCCAGCAGCATACTTGACAGCAAGTACGACCATAATACGACGTCGTATTGATTGCTATTTATAACGTCGTGAGTCTAAGTAAACTCTTGTTCACTCAGGTGACTGGTCATGGCGATAGCGGCAGTTTGGGTTGCCTGAAATAAAAAATTCGAACGCATTATTGTTCTGTAGGCTTGTCATTCTCACAGGTAGTAAATTTATACATTTTTATTAAAAATTTTCGTACACTAAAGATGTCATTAAAAACATATAAAAAAATTGGAACGATTTCTTTTTATTATCTTGTAAAAAAAATTGCACAAAAATAGTTAATATTTAGGCGTTTACACAGGACTAACCCCTTAATTGCGAGCTCTCCAGCGGAAAATGTGACGGCCTGTGTGTCGTGTACAGTACATCCAGACGCGAAGTCAGCAGTTCAAGCTCCAACAGCTCGCGCTTCGCAGAATTCTACTCTGTCTAATACAGTGCGTTTCATAACTTTAAGACCACCCACATTTTGGGCTAAATCAGTGTAATTTAATATTGTATTGATACATCAACTTTATAATCTTGAAAATAATCAAATTTCTCAACATTTTACGCTATTTAGACAATTTAAAAATTTTTCGTAGTATTAAAATAACGAAATATCGTATTTTAGGCTGTTTCATAACAATAAGACCGCTATTAAGTTTTTTTAATTTATTGCTGTGCTCACAATATATATATAACTACTTGTAAGCGCTGATGTATTATTTTTATTTCAATTTAACAATTACCGACAGTACCACTCAGTAGGCAACTTTGACCTTTACACCGTGCTATACGAGGGAGTGGGTAAGCGAGTGTCCACCCGGAACTCGACCCACCCTCCCGCTTATTTCGGCAATACGAAGAAGTCGATTCATTTTCGACTTACATCAACCGGCAACGACATAGCCTGTGGCTACCGGCTCATTAAAACAGAACACGCTCTCTTCAATTTTGAAGGCCCGCCTCCCAGATCGATCGCAACCAAGAACCACCTTGACGCCGATGAAGTTTCATTGAGTATGTATTTTAACACTAAAGTTAGTTACCTGGAGCATAATATATCCAGCCAAATTAAAGATACGTATACTGACATGGTGCTGACAGCACACTTCCGACTCGAACGGCAAATCATTTTGTAAAACAATTACCGACAGTACCACTCAGTAGGTAAATGCTTGGATGGTAACTATAGTCATAAATATAAACTGAAACCGTTGGGTAATTGTTAGATTGAAATAAAAATAATACATCAGCGCTTACAAGTAGTGATATATATATATCACTACTTGTAAGCGCTGATGTATTATTTTTATTTCAATTTAACAATTACCGACAGTACCACTCAGTAGGTAAATGCTTGGATGGTAACTATAGTCATAAATATAAACTGAAACCGTTGGGTAATGATAATTTAAATTTCCGTTAAACGCGTTGTCAATTTCATAACGCAGTAAGTGTAGTAAGTTCAAAAGTAGTCTTAAAGTTTTTAATTTGCAGTTATTAGATAATGGGCCGAGATATATGCTTAACCGAAGAAGAAAAAGGAAAGATTTTAGCATATTGCGACTGCGATACGAGCATAAGAGAAATCTCTCGAAAATTGAGGAGGTCATATTGCGTAATCTTAAATTTTCTTAAAAATCCTGAAAACTATGATAAAAATAAAAAGGGCGGACCCAAAAACAAAGTTTCTGCTCGTTTAAAGCGCAGAATTATTAATGCAGCAAGCAATTCGAAAAAAAGTTTGAATAAAATTGAAGAAGATTTAAATTTAAATATTTCACGCTCAACAATATATCGTACAATTAAAAGCGCTAATCACCTTGTGAGGCAATCATTACAAAGAGCTCCTCGATTACTAATTCGCCATAAAGATGCTAGATTAAATTTTGGGAAACTTAATATGAATACGGACTGGAATAAAGTAAATAGAACAATATTATTATATTGGTATATAATATATTATGCATGGTTTATTTCTATGAATATTAAATTCACTGTTACTTTATTTTAAGGTTATTTTTTCTGATGAAAAGCAATTTAATTTAGATGGCCCTGATGGCCATCATTCGTATTGGCGAGACTTAAGAAAGGAGCCTGAATATTTCTCCAGCAGAAATTTTGGTGGTGGTAGCTTGATGGTTTGGGGAGGATTTTGTATCTCACATAAATTGCCTCTAGCTTTTCCTTCATGTAAAATTAATTCACAAGAGTATATTAATGTACTGTAAGATCACCTTTTGCCATTTTTAGATAATAATAAAACAGAAGATTGGATATTTCAACAAGATAACGCATCAATTCACGCAAGTCGTGAAACGAAAGTGTGGTTTAACAATAACGATATTATTGTTCTAGCCTGGCCAGCGTGTTCTTCAGACGTTCATCTGATTGAAAATTTATGGGCTATTCTTGTTCGTAAAGCTTATGCTGAAAATAAACAATATGGTAGTGTTAATCAATTAAAAAATGCTATTCTAAAAGCTTGGCAAGAAATTGATGAAAGAATTTTACGAAATTTAGTTGAAAGTATGAGAATCGCATGTTTGAATTAATAAAAAATAATGGAGGTACAATTAATTATTAAATTAAAAATTACAGTCTGTTGTTACTATTTACAAATAAATCATATTATAATTAAAATATTGTACATAACGAATTAAATTCTATAGTAATATATATCTCAAATACACAATAAAAATATTGTACACATAATATTAAGCTCTAATAATAATTATAATGTTTTCATATACAGCTTTAATTACAATAAAGTACATTATTAATAAATCTTATTTTTTTAATTCTTTTCCGCATATTATATTTTTTATTTTAGAGTTTAGAAATAGAAAATTTTCAGAATTTTAAAATATAATGACAAATCATAGTTTAAATTAATTTATTGTAATATACAGTAGGAATAGTAATAAAATAATATAACTTTACAGTGGTCTTATTGTTATGAAATAGCCTAAAATACGATATTTCGTTATTTTAATACTACGAAAAATGTTTAAATTGTCTAAATAGCGTAAAATGTTGAGAAATTCGATTATTTTTAAGATTATAAAATTTATGTATCAATACAATATTAAATTACAGTGATTTAGCGCAAAATGTGGGTGGTCTTAAAGTTATGAAACGCACTGTATAAGGGGCGCTTATGGCAGACGCCCGAGGAAGTTAATTATATTTCTTCCAATGTACATAACATTGAAGGTAACAATTTTTTAGGTAGGTATCCAGAAGGACAACCTTGTATATTTTTTCGTTTAAAAGTTATTTAGGAATAGATCAAGTTTCAAGTAAAATTTATCGATTATAAACTAAATTTATTTACTTGAGAACTAATTATTGGATCGCGGTGATTTTAATTTTAATTAGTTACAAAAATTCGCATCTTTCCAATTGTTGGAATTTAATATCTCAAATTTAGAATTTATTTTTGGGGTATCAATGTAAGAATTTAAATTTACCTAACATACGAGTTTTTCGGCCTTCCGCTTGCCTGTACATGGTTAGGAATATAACTAATGCTATAAGCTTCAATCCTCGCATCACGTATTAAGATATTTTCATGTAAATTCGTTTCCAGAAATGTGCAAAATTAGAATTATGATTTTTTTCCTTTGGGAAAAAAAATCCTTTCGTAGTCCTGTACTACGTGACTAATGAACTGACTTTGCCTTATAAGGTTTTTGGAGTCGATTTAAATTGACGTGTTGCG
Organism: Gastracanthus pulcherrimus; assembly: GCA_949152435.1. Taxonomy (NCBI): domain Eukaryota; kingdom Metazoa; phylum Arthropoda; class Insecta; order Hymenoptera; family Pteromalidae; genus Gastracanthus; species Gastracanthus pulcherrimus. Next base: position 69,654,873 of record OX424575.1, read on the forward strand.
GAGACGTTGAACTCTTTAAGATTTTGAACTGAATCTGTAAGTGCATGCGCAGTCTTACTTTCAAGGCGGTCCCTCTTGGCAACAAGTCGCTGTAGCTTTATTTCATCAATACGCATCATTCACCTAGAATCGTTACAATGTATATTGCTAGAGTTTACGCATAAAGAATTATAGATATGTATATACATTTATATAAAATAGATTACTTTTTTAATTGATTTCCTTTTCGGTCGTTGGCGCTCTACAAAAATGAATTTTCAAAAATTCCTTAACACCCGGAGGGCTCTGATGTAACACCCCCTTCCTTAGAACCAAAATTACTCGTTCGTCGAACGGGAATTTTGCTCCTGCAGGCGGGCGCATATGGCTTCGAAGTGCTGAAGGTTGCTCAGTGACAACGGCATGGTACAATGGCTGGCCCCGCCTCTCGCCATTAATGATGGTGGCGGTGGCCTTGGATCATCCCGGACTGGCTACATGGGCCAATACCTCCCAGACTCCTCGTCTGGCTCTGTAGGTATTAACGAGCACCAGTATAGTAGAAGCGTCGACGCGATGCTGCACAGTGCTCCCAGCACATGCGTACTCCATCTGTAGATGGAATGTAATGCGTACCCATGAATAATGGCATCAACGACTGCCTTTAGAATCTGAAAAATCATTATGATCATAATGATTCCAGCTGAGATCGAACCAAATTTCACAAAGCAACTCCAGGGTTGTGCGAAGTGGCCGGCGGTGATGTTCCTTATAGCGTCTTCATCCAGCAAATTCTTAAAATTTGCGGACAAGACGCTGTCTCCTGTAAATTGCCGTAGATTCGAGTCCAGTAACGCTGATTTTTCCACCGGAAAAACTACGTGCTGTTGGAAGATCTCGAGGTCTTCCCAGCTAGAGATTCCACTCTCCATGAAGTCGTCAATGTCGCGATACGTCTACGTAGGCCGCTCTGATAGTTGGATGCCCCTTGGTTGATCGAAATTGATTGACTTACCCGCTAGCTGCCGTCACATTCCGTTGATTAAAAAGAGAGTGGAGATTAGCGTGTTACATGGTACGTAAGAACCTGCGCGTGTTATGATACATATCTCTGCGCGCAGGAAGACTTGTTTTTCACCGCAGGTCACCGGAATTTCCAATTGACAGGTAGTAGTTGCTTTCAGCTTGCAGGCGATTGGATGGCATTGGACAATATGCCCGGCCTCTCCTCCTGCAATGGCTGTGTAGCCTTGTGTTTTCATTACTTTGAGTGAGAACACGTCTGGCTGTGTATGAACCAGAGGTATGGCATACAAAATGATTTGCCGTTCGAGTCGGAAGTGTGCTGTCAGCACCATGTCAGTATACGTATCTTTAATTTGGCTGGATATATTATGCTCCAGGTAATTAACTTTAGTGTTAAAATACATACTCAATAAAACTTCATCGGCGTCAAGGTGGTTCTTGGTTGCGATCGATCTGGGAGGCGGGCCTTCAAAATTGAAGAGAGCGTGTTCTGTTTTAATGAGCCGGTAGCCACAGGCTATGTCTTTGCCGGTTGATGTAAGTCGAAAATGAATCGACTTCTTCGTATTGCCGAAATAAGCGGGAAGGTGGGTCGAGTTCCGGGTGGACACTCGCTTACCCACTCCCTCGTATAGCACGGTGTAAAGGTCAAAGTTGCACATATTGATACTCGTCGCGCTACAGTAATATTCGACGAGATCACTGCCCGCGCATTGCAGGTCCATATACGCGCACTTAATTCTGATCGCGGTTATTAGTTCGTTATTTTTAATATTGTACCTCGCGATCTGCTCACTAAAAGTGATTTTAAGGTTCACAATCACAACCACATTTTTGTGGTCTTTGAAAAGTACATTCTCGCCGGTGCACGCACCGTTGTCACTGGTTGATACGGCACGCGTTACACTTTTCAAGTTTGTCACGTTAGGAATTAGTTCAATTCCTAATGAGTACACGCCCGTATTGTAGTTGGCGGAATTTCACTAGATCGAAACAATGCTCTCGGGAAAGTCTGTGTAGGAACACCTGTGTACCACCTTCCACCATAGATCTGTGGGAGCTCATGCCGCAGTAGAACGTGGTCTGATCCACCATGACTTGGCACTGGAACGTCGGAATCTTCCTGTAGTGACTTTTCTGGAATAGTAACAGCTGCGTCGGCTCGGAGACGAAGCCCTGCCCAGGCGGCGTGCATGGTCCGACCTCCAATAGGAATATGGTCGTGACGTTAGGCAACCCCTTACTGTAGTCGTACCGTCGCACTACGGCCATCGAAGGCGTTTCGCAAAGGATGGCAACGACAGCAATGTTGATGGTCGTTGTTCTCATGGTCGTAGTGGAGTCTGTAGCATAATTACAAAGAATTTGCTGCAGAATCGCAAATCAAAATTCCCTCAATTACTATTATTATTATCTATGATTTCACTATTGTCGCTTCTCTCCTCTTGTTTGACCGAAAAGGCCTAGTCATCGACAGGGTCATCGACCTAATCGACATCAGCGTCTTCGTTCACAGGCAGTCGGAGTTTCATATGTCTAAGTTTATTGGTGTGAACTATTCTAGTTTTGCCCTTAAACGTTATCTTCGCGTTTCGGCTCTCCGGCCAGAGATGGAGAATACGATGCCGACCCGAAAAATTATTTCGAACGGCACCGCGTCGTGGCTCTATTATCAACAACACGGAATCGCCTACGTTAAAATTGATGGGATGCGAGCCGCGGTCAGAATATCTCTTTGATTTTTCCTTCGTGGACATCAAGTCCGGCGTTCCTTGCAAAAAACACGTTTTTTGCGCTACAAATCAGGCAAAATGATGTGTTAGAATCAAAATTTTAACATGATTGAGGTATGGATAATAGCTACAAGTGTGCTGAATATTGTGTTAAATTTTGAAGTTAATATGTTCAGCCGTTTTTTAGTAATGCGCCAGGTGCAAAAATGTCGCTTTGAGAAAAACGCGTTTAAAGTTTTTTTAAATAGAAATTTATAAATATCATATCCTTACGGCTAATCAGCAATGCCAGGACCATGCATAATTTCTTCCTCTGCATATTACACAGTAAAAAGGGACGCCTTCAGTGTATACTTATATATAAGCTGCGTCTATATATATAGACGCAGGTGTAAACACTGAACATCTGCTCCGAATCCCTACTCCGTATCCCTGCTCCGAAACTCGAGCGCGCGCAGAATGAGCCTTTACTTTGAAGCGCCATACGTAATCAAAAAGGTAGGAATCGCCTATATCGACTGTGGGATATTAATTCTATGCCCATAAACTATCGAAAAATTTAAAAAAATAAATATCGATTTTTCCGACCATTTACATTGGAATACTCCCTTAACCCATTTCTTCCCAAGCGGCCGTTTTATAGTCAATTGTTTTTTTGCCTAAAAATTTGTCGAAAAAATTTTCTAACGGAAATTTCAAAATTCTGTCTTCAGAATCGGAAAGAGCGGACAATTTTACTTTAGAAAAGTGCTATTGATTATTATTATTTTTTTTCGACAATTTTTTACGCAAAAAACCAATCGACTATAAAATGGCCGCTTGGGAAGAAATGGGTTAAGAGGCGACTCGTGTATGCCTTTAATTATTACGCGCCGCTCGTCGGGTTCAGGAATAATAATTTTATTTTTACGTAATATTATTTTAGTTTTGCAGTCTGCAGAATTCTCCTTCAAAAGATCGATAATGTTAAGCTAAGATATGTCATCTATTTCGACTGTTTCTGACAGCCTAATAGCGTGAAGGCCGAGATCTATGCATACCCCTAAAAGCGATTCTAAACCTTCCCTAAAAACTTTTAATTCTACTCTATAATTAAGATTCTTTTTAATAGGTATGGCGATCAAGAATTGACTGTTGTTATCCGTGACCTTGCAACGGTTGATTCTTGGTCGTGACGAAATATACTAAATTGTCTTTATTGCTCATTGCAAATAAGTCCCTACTGTGTACAATTGTCGCGGATATCCGCGGTTCTCGATTTCGATTGTAAAATTTAAACTCTACAGAATCGTGCATGCGATCGATCCATAAACGCGCGTTGTTCGGGCTGTCGCTTGGCTCCATGATGTCACTAGCTAACGATTTTTCGATCTGCTCCCGGACCACTTCCTGAAGGGCCTGAGGAATTGGGTATTGACGGACGTTGATAGGCGCGTCATCGGTCGTCATAATTTGGTGTTCCACCAAATTAGACGCCGTCAATGCCTCATTTGGCAGATGGAAAATGTTCTGTGTTTTTTCGATTACATTCGTGAGTCTCAGAAGACCCTGAGACTCCTAGAGCTGTTCTCTATAGCGTTCACGTCGTATAGGCAACCAGCATCCCCATTCGTTTGCCACGTGAAATAGTCTGCGAAGCTGTAAGCGTCCATTTTTTATCTAGGTGATTTCTCCCAATTCAAGATAATCGCTCATATGTAATTGATTTTCATTTATGAGGCACATAGGTTGTGCTTGTGCATATATGTTTAGTCTCAATTCAAAGATTGTAGATGACTCAGCGATGACTTGCTCAGATTTCGTGAGGTCATTGATCAGTGCGAACTTGTATTGATCGCCGCCACTTGCAGGCGAATCATGCTGCTTACTAATCATTGGAATGGGTTCACCACTATTCGTGGAATTACGTGACCCGATTTGTGTTGGGTTGTCCTTCCAATACTCATTGGTGATCTTTAGTCGGACGTTTTCTGTCGAATGAGCGGGTATAGTTCTATACCGAATCTCATTGACGAACGGTAGTTCGTGTCTGTTGAATTTGAATGATCTTCTTGTGAAATCGACGGATGCCTTGCGGTCTTCGTAAAACTTCGACCCCAGGATCATGTCGGCCTTGAACGGGAAGCTTTTACGAATAACCACCAATTCTGTCGAATTTCCGTAACAATCGATATACGCAGTGCCGAGGAATATTGATTCTACGCCGGAGATTCCCCTGAGCAAGGGTTTATTTTCCTCGTATACCAATACATCACCTCTTAGCTTATGAATGTTAATGAGGTTAGGCTGCACACCGGAGTCCACCATAGCTTATACATCACGTCTTAGCGTATGAATGTTAATGAGGTTAGGCTGCACACCGGAGTCCACCATAGCCTCGGTAAACCCCTCGCGAAGTTCTTCCGTCTCTACCTTTACAAAGGGGTTGGTTCCACCCGGAACCGTCCCTATTGCGTAGATGATTCTTCGATCGTCTCGATCGCGTTTACTGACCGGGCTGACGAACTCGCCGCTCCCGACGTTCCCGGGCAGGGAGCGGTCTGATCGTATCCCTGCATGTTTTGCCTCTCTGTAGCCCTCTTAAGCGAGTAACAGTCGCGCTTAATATGGCCCGGTTTATCGCAATAGTTGCATCTAATACTACTATAGCTTCCGTCGACGATTCGGCTATTGAAATCGCTTGATTTCTGAATGTTGTGTCGATTTCCGCCGCCCGTATTGGCGTCTGGTGGTTTGACTACCACAGCCTTAAATTCGGCATTTCCGAGATTTGTCTTGTTCGGTTGCGCTGGCATAAAATTATTTTCCTGCATATAATAACTCGCGCCGTGTTTCGCGGAATCCCGCTCGATTTGCCTGTCGACGCGGATGGCTTTATCGATCACTCGGTTCAAGGTTAAGCCTCGCAAACTTTCCATCCGATCGTGAAATTCGGGAGCCAGGCCGTCTCTAAAGCATTCTATAACCTCTGTGTTTATTTCTCCCCTATCTCTTCTACTAATATCAACGTGCATATCGAGATTCTTTCTATTAAGAAGTGCGTTATGCAACTCTAGGACTTTAAAAATCTAAGAATTAAGAGGCTCCTTCCGACCTCGTGTAATCGCGTCCAATTTGCCGCGTAAATTGTTAAGCGTTTCGGTAGGAGAAAATATCATTTTCAGCCGATCAATAAACTCGTCGAACGTCTGGAGTTCTCTAACATTACGTAAGCGCTATCCGAATGTTTATTTTTAAATAAGATTGTAATTTCCCTTTCCACGTTAGCCGGGATTACCGCGATAGCCCTCTTATAGTTATGCACGAAGGCCAACAAATTAGTGCCGTCAAAAACAGGAACATTGGTTAAAGCCTCCTTAATCATAATATATGTGATGCCTGTGTTGGACGTCATATCAGAGGACCTATCGGCCTGCATACTCTGACTCAAACCGCCTCTATAAGTTGCAATTTCTCGCTGCATATCTATCAGTTTATCCTCCACATCCATGGGTATGCGAAAACGAGTCGACGTTGACTCATCTCGCCTACACCTGAGGGTGGTCGATTCTTAGATCACCGGTGCAGTTGTTCTTAAATTACGCGTTACACCCCCCTCCGACTCACATCCTCCGTCATTTTCGTCCCACTGGTCAACTAAACGCAGTTCGCGAGAATCATCGATTAAGTGCATGGAGGAATATCGTAACGTTGCGTCGCTCAAGGCTTGAAGAGTCTCATCCCTGCATTTTGACGCTTGAGCGAGTATGTCGGCTTCTCGCTGCTTCATTCGCTCTTCTCTCTATATCAATAAGTTCTCACGCGCTTCAATGTCACTCATCATAATGGCTATGTCCTCGGTTGAATAAGTCGCAAAAGTGAATAAACTTCTCTATCGGGGTAGACATCGTTCCTTTCCGTTTTACTTATTCGTTCTGTTAACACACGGTTTCTTAATTCTTCCTATTGTAAGGATTCATGATTATTATTTTTATCATTCAATTTAAATAAACAACCTTTTATTATTTTATTTAATTATCATCTTTCCCCGAGATACCTAGACGATAGAAAGTAATAAGGAAAATATAGGATGAGTATATAGATATAAGTATATAAATAAAATACTATTATTATTTATATACAATGTCAAGTTTCAAGCCTTGTATTTATTCAGCAACACAGTTCCATAACATAAAAACAACTTGCACTTAACTCAGATATTTCCAATTGTAATAAGTAAACTGGAAATATCAAAATTAAACTGTCCAAGAGCGAGAAGAAGAAAGTCCTGCTTGCTACGCGGCTGTGCGCTGACTGACGACCCTCTCATCGGCAGCCAGCACAATTCTTTCGGCGGCTCGGCCTCGCACCGCTAACGTCGCCAAGCAGCCAGACTTCCACTCCTCTTACCTTTTCCATCAGTCATATCTCACATGGATGTAGGCACACATCCTTACTCTCTGCGATTCCTCTTTGTGCGGATATTCGCTTCGCGATGGTCAGCCTAACGCACAAACGCAATTTTAAATGCATTTACTCATCTTCACTTTATTTATTCTTATCATTCATTCTTTGCATATATTAGTATATAAAAGACTCGAATCCTTACGCTTAGACAAAAATGATTAATTCCGATTTTTAAATAGAAAATTTTCCGGGAACTTTTTGGACTTTTCCGGAAAAGTTCTGTTATAATCCGTTTCAAATAGCTCTACTAAACTGGATATCGATTTTTCCCCAAAAGCTTTTCCGAGTTTTCCGGAAAATTTTTAGATTTCCAGAATGCTATGATTCCTATGGCCGCTGCTATTTTTATCATCAACGATTTTTAATTACCAATTTTTCCGGCCGACTATTTTCCGACTTTTCCAAATTATAGCTGATTTTCCGGAAAAACCACCAAAATCCCGTCAGCTGTCACCATTGTTACGTGCTCTACTGGGCATGGACAAAAAAATAATAATAAATATTAATTTTCTCTCCTCACGTCCCATTAAGACTCGCGAGATTGGACCTTGGTCATTTTTACCTAAGAATCGCGCTTTATTCTATACTCTATCATTGGGAAGCACGAAAAAGGAAGATCGCGGTAGCGTCGACACTTACTGTGGATGATTTCACCTTTGTTGAGGTCCCAGGAGTGAACGATTTGGCAGCGTTTGTGGTCCGGTATCGGAAGAACAAGAGATCGATACGATCGGGCTTCCTCAACGAATCTTCCAAAATTATTAGGAGTGCAGACACGCTATGATCCCGTAGGTCCGAACATGATAAGTTAAAATGGAATGAAATAATAGCCTCCTGGCTATTTCTGCCTTTCCCTCTGCAACTGCTTGCACGACGTGTAGGCTCGTTCAGAACCGCTCTGCTACCCACTGACCAGTAGACAGTAATGGGACCAACTCCCCCAAAATATGTTGGTAATTAAGTGATCAATGCTACCGGCGTGATCTGGGAATTATGCACAGTTTGCCACTGCTATCACGCTGGACTCGAGAAACCTTCTCGTTGCATGCATAAAATTATATATATATATATGTGTGCGTGCGTGTGTGTAAACAACATAAATCAACATTGAATATCTGTATATCAACTCTGAATATACAGTTTTATTGAAAATTAATGTTTCGGGGCTCATTTTTTTGTTTTTCTTTAAGGACGGCGGCTCTAACAATTTTTTTTTGTTTTTCGATGCGTTTTTGTCTTTTAGCGGATTTTTGAGTTTTAGTATTTTGGGTTTTCTGATACCCTAGAAATAGTATCATCGATTGAGTGATAATGCATTTGAAAGAGATTAAATTTACCTATCTTCTACCCGAAATTTTGAATAAGCTATAATGTCTTGTTTTGTAATTCACGAAATCGTCATTTTTTTCAAACGGTTATATCTGTGAAATTTAGGAATGAAAATTTTTAACAAAATTAAGATAATTAGGAATATGCATAAAAATATTTTGTAATATTTTTTAGGCTTTATCTTTTTTTTATGAAGGAAAAAAAATCTTTTTGTAAAAAAAATCGTTTTTCATTCACTAGCGAATACTAGAATATATCGGCAGCATTTGATCTGAAACTTTCAAGAACGGTAGCTCTTTTATGTATTTTATGAAAATTTTTATGTTCGCTTATATCTCGAGAATGGCATGGTCATTTTTTACCAAATAGAGCTCATATTTCTCGTTTTTTAATGAAGATTCGAAATTGGAAAGAAATTTAAAGATTCATCTACTTGTTTTTGTTTTATAACAATTTTTCGATTTTTGAATTTTTGAGTTTTAATTTTTCGAGTTTTTTGGTATGTTAGAAATATTATGATCAATTTACTGTAAATACATTAAACAGATCATAAAATTACCTATCTTTTACAATCGCAAATTTTATATAGGCTATTTCCCTTTTTTAGTTATACATGAGAAAAGACATATTTAATTTAAACGATTATATCTCGGAAATCTGTGATGACAAATCGTTCACAGAATTTTAGATAATTAAGAATTCAGTGAATCTACGTACTAACATCTGATTACAGTTAATTTAATTATTTAAATAATTTTAATAAATTACGTACAGAGAAGAAATGGCTGTGATACAGTTTATTACCTATCGTTCTGTGATTTTAGTAAAAAATTATTTTTCGTCAAACCATCAATGATAAAAAAGCACACCCTTTTTGAGGTATTATTTAGAAAAATATACAGCAATTTAAAATTATTTTATTAGAACAAAGAAATTCTATTGGAACAATTGATTTAGTTTGAGGAGTGCCAATGAATTGGCAGCGGTTTTTCTTTGGGAGCACTAGGTGAGCTTTACTCCAAGAATCCGGGAAGACGCCAGTAGATTGAGAGGAGTTTAAGATCTTGGCAATATGATGACCCACTATGGGAAGAGCACTAGCCATCACACTTTGAGGAATAATATCCTCACCTCTAGCCTGCAACGAGGAATGGGCAACAGCCAGAACTACATCTGAAAATGTAATTTCTTTTAATACAAAGTCCAACCACAAAGAGGGAAATCAGCTCATCTGGTGAGAAACCATGAAGCTCCTCTTGTATTTTTGGCAGGAATCCCAAGCCCCTCAATTCCTTCCATACATCTTTTTTATTTTCTAGACCTTCAAAAATTTTATTTTGCATAAAAATCTGAGCTTTCTTTATGTGTTGTTCTGCTTCTGCGGCGAGAGATTAGCCGTTGCATATTATCTTCGCACAGCGTCATCAACCCATGGAGGTCTCGTTTTATTCTTTGGAACAAATTACTTTTCTGGTGGAAGTACATTTATTGCATCCATGAGGTTGGCGCTACGATACTCAAGTTGGCCGGCAACGTTAATGTTGTCTGTGCAATCAAACAGCGACCAGCCATAGCCTGCGAGCTGAGACAGTTGGTCATTTTCTTTTATAGACTTAAAATTCCAATAACTTAACGAGTTGGTTATAGTCGACTCAGTTATTTAAAATTTAATTTCAGCATCTATAATATTGTGATTACTGAGAAAGAGTGCCGCTTGATTGCTTGTAGATTTACTATTCTTAAATTTAGTTCCTCAGTAGCTAATCACATAACAAATTTTTCATCGTCTACCATCTTGACTAGGTTTGCATTCAAATCTCTGATAATTACTTTGTGATTGAAATCCTGTGAGTGTGTGGCGGTCAATTTATTAGTACTACAAATACGTGGGGAGGGTGTACGGCTGTACGCTGCATATAATGCATTCTGAAACACACCGAAAGTGTTAAAAAAGATACCATTAAAATTTAATGAAAATCTATTTGAGTTTATCGAATACAAACAATCAATCGCTGCCTCTTTACTATAATAGTTTAGATGTTAATAAGGTATATTTTTATTTAACATTTACTTTTTAGATCTTTACTTATTATACTTTATATTTTTAATTTTTTCAGTTTTCAGATTTTGATTTACAATCAGAGTTACACCACAGACTTGAAAACGTGAAAGATATATCAAGTGCTATAGCTATGCTATTAGAAGCTCTCACATACGATCTTGGTCAGCCTAACAAATTGGAATTGGGCGTAAAGCATTCAGATAATTCAAATATTATAATGAATATTAATTATTTGTTTGGAAGTTATCTAGGAATTTCAACAATATCAGAAACTGTGACTCAAATAGCTATTTTACGATTTTCTATCTGTCGTGATCTACTTATTTTACAAAATATTGTATTGTTACGAACAGATTTATTTGATTCACAATCCTTACATAGTATAAAATCCTCTTTAGCACCCAGGACTGTTGTCCTTACTCAGGCATACTACATTATTATGTGGATATCCGAAGCTAACACTTCAGTCACACCATCACAAACATTACTGTAAGCATTTTACTTATTTATTTTAAAATTAATATATTATTACTTTAAGTATAAGACTTGTAATATTTAACAGTTTTAACCCATCATTAGTTAAGAGCAACCTACTTGTTCTGGGCTCCCAAATAATATCTAATTTATGGCATAACTCTTAAATATCAGAATGTCAAGGAAAAATATTTCTTCTTTTAATTGTTAAACAAACTTGTTTAAAATAAATTGTAAAATATTGATTTTCTCAAGGAGTAAGACCAACATAACTGCACTAAAATGAAGCTGAAACTGGCTATTTTATTTGAATATAAAAAAACATTTATTAAAAAGGATCTATATACATTTGTATAGCACATATTAAAAAAACTTAATTTTTTTTAAACAAAATGGCTGCCGAAGCGCTGCGTGCGTTTCTTAGAGGCGTCTCGTGGCTTGCACTATTCCAGCCTCCTAAGTGGATCTGAAATATATATATATATATATATATATATATATATATATATATATTCCTTAAATTAATCTACATTAGATTATCTAGACAAATATGTAGACATTTTAAAAAATATTAATTTTGCAAGAAAAACATTTGTTATAAATTGTTTATAACTAAAAATTTTCAATAAATTATAAAATACCTACGTACTTATTGGATAAATGTTTAAGAAGCTTGTGTTAAAATTTGAAGTCAATCGAGCAAAAATTGTGAAAATGAGAGTGCTGTCGATTAGAAAAATGCAGTTTTGAGAAAAACGCGTTTAAAGTTTGCAAATGCTATTATATTTCTGTATAACGAACTGTTAAAGTTCAAAAGCGAGTTTTTTTTTGTTGGTTTTTTATTGTGATAAAACCTATTGTCGCTTATTTTTGAGATGTTGAAGCATCAGGTTAGAAAAAGTATTTCGATTTTTTGAATATTACATAGTCGCCTTACCTCTTAAAAACTAGGAAGATGAACAATTTCATGGAAAAAATTCCCAAAGCAACAATCGTAAATTTTAGGAAAATTCCTTCTAATATGTTGTAAAAGCATTATAAATAATTTAAAAATAAATTTATTTTTAATTAAATTAGAAACTTGTTACAATAAATTAAGCAACACGATTTCTCAAGATTTTATTGAGCAATTTCTTTTTCAGAAATTTTTCTTGTAGAATTGATCACCATCATTAGATTTTATAAAAAAAGACAGTCTTTTTTCAAATAGGAATTCATTCAGAGTCTTATTACTGAAAATTAAGGGAGGCATTCCGTATAGATGTTAAAAAATCTGAAGAATAGTATGAAGCTACAGGCATTTTACTACGCGCGTCAAGCAGGTAGAGCGAGGCGGAGCCGAACTTTCAATGCGTTTTTCTCGAAAGGGCTTTTTTTTTTATTTGACTGACACAATAACTCAGTAAATTTTCAACCAATCAACTTGAATTTTTTTACATATATAAAATTAGATTCTGGAAGTACTAAACCTGTAAGGTTTTAAGAATTATAACATTCTATACATTTTATCGCAAAATGAATTCTGATTCTTTTAAAGTTTCTATTTAGTTTTTTTTTTAATCGATTGGGTCTCCGAAATACAATAATAAAAAATATTTCAACGTAAAAGTGCTTCGCTTTTGTTGTAATACATGGAGTTGAATAACCGTCGAAAAAATATTTTCGTTCGTCATGTTACATACAATCGTGTGAGGAACAAAGCAACTTTAATAAATATGGTATTGAAAATAGTGATTTATTGTGACGTGTAACATAAAGATTTTGAGGTTTGACAACGGTAAAATTTAAGATATTACTGAGTATTTATAGCATACAATTTTTCAGAATGATTGCTTTTAAACATAAAAAGTTTCCTGGACTACTAAAAAAAATTATTTTCAAAATATAATAAAAGTAGACAAAAAGACCTTTAATTTAAGGTCTGTTACGTATAAAAATATTAATCTGATCAAAAGTTATTTATATTTGAAGATGGTGAACAACACTGCATGAATATTGAAAGAAATTTAACTCTTTTAAAGTCGTTGATTTTCCATGTGTTTTCAGTGACCATCTTCAATGGTTAATAACTTTTTATCAGCATTATATTTTTATACGTAACAGAACTTAAATTAAAGCACTATCCGCCTACTTTCTTTTATCTTTTGGGCCATTTATCCATAATAAAAACTTGTAAAGTTATAGTAATAGGTACCTTTTTTCATTAAAATCATGCATACTTCGATTAAATTACATCATATCAAGGGCCCATTAGAATGAATTACGGGTGTTGGCTTCATTTTCTGGTATCAGAAACCTCCTTGTTAATAAGAATACAAACTACTTTTTGAAAATAGTGGTATAATTCTTCAAATACGTGTTTTTTCTTAAAAATAACTAAACAGAGGTTTTAAAAGCCGATCAATGGGGAATCAGGTACTTTAAGAATATGTCTCTATATTTTACATATCTTTAATACAAAGTAACGAAAAGATTCTTGCTTTATCAAAGAGGAGTAGCACTTTCTTCCTGCAATTTTTTTTTCCCCCACAAATGCATTTTTTTAAATTATTTTTCTCTATATTAATATACATTTTCAATAAATTCTAGTTTTTACCCGAAGTCGCTCTTTTTAAGTCAATAAAGTTGTTACATAATGTACTATTTTAGCCGCTAATCTAGTGGGTCTATTTTGACAGACGGTGTATCGCGAACCGCAGATGAGTAATGCAAACCCAAATCCCTTTCACTCGTATTGGGCACCATATTTTTGTAACACATCTGGATTATGCATTTTTCTTATGCCTATAGAGCGGAACTAAAATGTACAGTTTTTCGGCGTAGCGCAAACACGGGCCTGTTAACAGTATACCTATAAATAAATAAGAAAAACGCAAATATCGTGCACGTGTTACAAAATAGTATATCGACGCCTTCGGTTGATAAAATGCTAACTCAATCGTGAATTCCATACAATTCTAAGTAGATGCACCGTGCAATACAATTCTAACTGAAAATTTAATGCAAGAAAATTCTAACTGAAAATTTAATGCATGAAAATTCTAACTGAAAATTTAATGCAACAAAATTCGAACTCGCTGTTCAATGTGTAACGTACGCAGATTGGGGCACGTTGACATGAGTCACTCGTGTCGGTTGAGAGGAGCACACATGCTGACGGGGATGAATCCTTATCTTGCGCGAGTCTTCTCGCGTGAGAAAAGCGCCTCTCTGGAGAGTCTGGGCCTGACCTCTGAACGGGCGAGTTGGAGAGAGACCATCGAGCGAGCATCAAGCTTTAGGCGAGGACAGACATCTTTTTCTCCTAGTTTCCTTAATAAAACACTATTTAACCCCATCCCTCACCTCTTTTCTTTCGGACGTCCTAACCTCATGGAAGCAAGGACTGCAGGAGCTCGTTTTTCTCTTTGCTGTTCAAAGAAGAGACAGGAAGGATATCTTGTCGCCGGCTTGCCATCCTCTTCACGATCGCTACAATGTGAGTACCTGTGCATATTAAATTATATATTGTCCCCCGTTGGGTTGTTGGTGCCCGGAAATTTTTATTTACGAAAAATTATCAGTATAGCAACTTAACCTCCTAGTGCGATTGTTCGGATCGTTTGCATTCTCATTGTTGTATTACATTTTCTTGTATTTTTCATTTTTCCTCATCCTCGTAAAATTAGTATATCGTTCCTCAAGCAATATGTCCATATCAAACCTTGTAAAAGTAAAAGTGACAAAAACAAGTGGCTATCGTCTCAAGTGCCTATCAGACGCACTAGCGAGCATAATTTAAAGGAGGATCTAGATCATATTTGGGCCATCAATCCCGCATTACGCGAAAAACATCTTTCGCAGTCATGTTTAAATGCACCGCCTCAAATGCAATCTCAAGCCGCATTGCAGGCGGCTGCAAGCGCGTAAGTTGCATGGCCGGCGTCGACGAGCACGACAGCGTCGGCACTGGCGCTGGCGCAACTACTTGCGGTACATCTTTATCAATTCATGGAAAGAATTGGCAATTTAAATAACGATAACTACTTACCCAGCGCGACACGCGAATATCTAAATAGCCAACAGACACCCGCAACGGCCTTTTTAGATCTTTATGAGCAGGAACGAGTCGCAAAAAGCCAAATCCTGGCTGGGACCACAAACGCAGCGTGCAATACATCACGCACAGCGGATGCGCTAGACAGTTTTCATGACACCGCGCCTGTTCGCACTAATTTAAACAACACAACAAACAATATGCTCCACAGAACACTACAATCAAATCACACTCACCAGAACATAACCCCCCCTATACCCACGCACACATCTCACGCGTCACATATCCTAAATACTAGCGTACAAAACCCAACACAAAATAATAACACCGCACACAGAAATTGTGTAACTTGGGACACGAACGCAACACAACACACATTTTATATACCAGAACAATCACCTAACCTGGCACAAGATTCACACGTCAATAAAATTACGCAAGGCGGTTCGCAGCTTGACCAGGCGCCAGTGCTCTTTGATACACACACCCCCGAGGGCGCGTCAAGACGCTTACTTCTACTCAGGCTTTAAATTCGACTCCGCGTTTTGATGGGAACCCGGAGAAACTAAATCTCTTTTGCTAAGCGGTGCGCCAAATCAGGGCAAATTTTGGGCCTGATTTCGAATTCTATATACTTTTGGCTCTAGCGGGAAAATTATCGGAACGAGCTGGGGAAGCGTTCACGGCGCAGTTCATCTTAACACAAATTAGAGTAATAAATTAGTGACCGGGCGAAAAAGTGGGTGATTATGCGCTTAGAGTACAAAAACTTTTAAATCAATTATCTACTTTTTTCGACTCGGCACCAGATTTGGAATGTGGCGATCGTGAATTACGAAAACGAGGAGCAAGCCTTGATGCTCTTCAACATTTTATGTTCGGTCAGCGAACGCCCGAAAAACTTAAATGAGGCAATCAGGATTGCAATTAATTTTGAATATAAGCAAAGCACTCGCCTAGATATTGCACAAATCGCGGCGCAACCACGGATGGCCGCTCCTAAAGTAAATTTTTTGGCTTCTCAGCAGCTCCCAGACACGCAAACATTGCAGCTGTTCCAATTTGCGGACAGAATCATTGAAAGAATTACTGCAATCATTAAATTAGCTACAGCCGTGCCCGCGACATTAAAGTGCAGTCACTGTGACTCCACAGCGCAGAGTGTGGACGACTGAGAAAGGAAAAAACGTGAGACGTTGAAATGTAATTATTGCGACAAATCGGGACACGAGTACACGAGCTGCTTTGCTCTTGAGGCGGATATAAGAACGAAACGCCAGCGCTCGAAAAATACTGATTATCGTAGCGATAATAGGAATAATAGTGGTGGCTCCAACAGTTATAATAAGGGACGCAATAATTATAAGTATAATAAAACTAATCATAGTAACAGAAATAATTATAACAATGGCTATAAAGGGTATAATCAGCGCCCATATTATAATGATCGCGATCACGACTATTTTGATATAAGCAAAGACACGAGAAGATCGGACGACGCTGCTCAATGTGGGGATAAAGCAGAAAGCGATAAGAAAGAGCAGCCTTTAAACTCGTAGAGTGCTTGGCGCAGTCCTCAATCGCCGAGCAGGCTAGCTCGCCTGATAAGGGCGAACCAGTGCCGCTCCGCACAGTATGCATAAGATTCGCATGCACCAGGCGCAAACCGCCCGGTGTGATCTTAAAAAGAGCAGCTTTAAAAAACGCAGAAGCCAGCTTCCATGTGGATACAGATGCATAAATATCCGTAGTTAAAGTTAGTTCATTAAATGCAAATAAGCATATTAATAAGGATAACATTCTTGCAATCACATGAGTCATTCGGGGCGAATGCCGGACGTTAGGGAAAGTTTTCGTGGCCGCTCATGGTCATTTGTGCGAAATACACGTAGTCCCCGACAGTTTTCCCATTGATTCAGAGGGACTGATCGGTTGGAACATTATTGCAAAGTACGGAGGGCGCATAGACGCCGCTCAAAAGTGCGTTATTTTAGATTTTATTACGATTCCATTTGTGCAAGATGAATGTTTTTTGATACCTGCAAAATCGCGTTGCATAATTTATGAAAATATTAAAAATATTGATATGGAACTTGGCTGGCTTTCATCAGATACCTATTATCCGAATTCGGTCCAATACACAGCTTTTGATGCACCTCTTGGGCAGAATTCGATTGAACACGTTCAATATCGGAGAGTTGGCATGGGTCTAAAAGGCGCAACCGATGTTTTCTCGAAAGCTATGGCCATGGCCATGGGGGGAATGCAGGGTAAATAATCGCCATATATTTGGACGATTTCATGATCCCCGCGAAAAATCTTGAAGAGCATGGCATTCGCTTTAGACGAGTCATGGGAAGATTTTTAGACGCCAATCTCACGGTCGAACCCAAGAAGTGTCAGATTTTAAAACGCGAGGTACAATTCCTCGGACACATAGTGGCGGGGGGCGGAGGCAAGATACGCACAGATCCCAAGAAGCTTGAGGCAGTGGAAAAAGAGCACCGAGAAAGACAGGAAAAGCAAACAAGTCAGATCGAAGTCAGAAACATCTGAAACAATAAAAATCCGCAAAAAGAACCGCAGGAGCAGTTCACTTTTATATAAACAGGGTGATGTATTAGCAGTAAGAAATACTGAATACGGGTTCTTTCTATGTCTCATTACATGTGACATTTTCCGAGAAAACGGGCTGATAAGCATATGCTGGCTGATACATCCAGAAGGTAAAAAAGACATTTACAAACTTAACTACACAGACACAATACAACTTGCCGGTGTAATGACAAATGTAGATGTAGAGCCGGCTGGAAAAATCAACTTTCGACTGGACTCGCACGTTTGCGTAAATATCTTGGCTATCTTACGTGCCTCCATCAAAGCGCACAAAATAGCCAAACCAGACGGATCACCGGTTGCAGAAGTAACACAGACACTCATCCCGGAAAATGAAACTCGTAGAAAAGATGCAAAAAATATGATAATCTCCGATTCTGACTCTGTTGCTCCTGAATTAAGGGAAAGAGCGAGATACAAAAATGCCAAGAAGAGACAAGCACTTTTTTCACTCTATATTTTGAATAAGAATAAAGAACCAATAATTAGTCAGGCAAAAAGTGGCGAAAAATTGGCAAGATTATGCAAAGAAAAAGGGTTACGTGGGACGTGAAAATCACGAGCACACCGACAGCAGCTGTCGCGGAAGCGCTCAAAGAGCAGTGCTGGCTGGCGAAATCTGTCAGACCACAGTCGCTCAATCGATCACCGCCTCAATTTAATTTCATGCCAGAGAGTGAAATTGCTCCAGATCAAAATATGCCACCCTTAGAAGTTATCACTGTGCAGCCTGGAGTTATGGATGTTGCCGAAATAGTGCAAATGGCACCTCCGAAACTGACCCAAAATTCTGAAACACCAGAAAAATCGTCGAACAGCTGCCTCTCACACTCTCGAGAGCAGCAACACAGCGGCCAGCTCCGCACGCCAATTAAACAATTATTACCAGACTTGGCAAATAAATTACGTGCGAGACTAATTGTCGACATACAAGAGCGCAAGATTAAAGGCAGAAATGGCATGCAAATAAATGTCTGGGAGGCAGATACAGAGCCTGGGTGCACACGATTTTAATCGCCTTCTACGTACAAGTTCGGGCAGTAAAACGAAAAACGCACAGTGAGCGCAGCCCACTTCGCCGACGCTCGACGAGAAGAAATCTGATACAGATATCAGTATGCAGATAGCACCTCAGCCGAGAAGAACGTGGCCGCTAGGTCAAACCAGCGGAGCTGAGAACCATCTCCCAAATGAAATAAGAGAATCGGAACCTATACCAATAATATATTTAACGGAGAAAGGGGGAGATTTCTCCAGTAAAATCATCGCTGAAAAGCATGAAAAGGCTATGGACATGGCAAGAAAAATCAAGAGTAAAAGAACGACGACCCGCACGCGACTTTAGTTCGCAGCGACGATATACCGTCGCAGCCACCTGGCAACTGTCTGAGCATATCAGCTGTGCAATTACGCAATTTCTTCTTCACTCTGCAGCGCTACCGACCTGCGGGAATGCAGAGGAAGCGCGAGAGATTTTAATCTCAAACACCAAATGGGGCAATACGGACTGCGCATACATTTTTGTACAGGAATTTAATCTAAATATTTGCATTCACCAGCAGTTAAGCAATGGGAATGTAGATTTTTGCCAGATTATAGTAAACACTACTGAACACTATATACATCTGCACGTGTATGGGGATCACTTTATCCCCTATATTATAACAGATGCAGAGACAGATGCAGGGAGCATCAATAATGGAAAAAATTATGATGGTGGCAATGAGTCAGAGAAAGGCTCAAGACAACCTTCCGCAAATGGAAAGGAAAACATCAATTCCATCGAAGATAATTATGGATCGCCTTCAAGCAAAGAGTCGCACTCTGGCTCTCACTCTGTACAACATACACAAAACTCCAGCAGTGTGCAATCCGATGCGAGCAGCGCACGAAAGGCAGGTATTCTTGCACGTGTGCACACAGACGCGCTTGTTATCAGTGCAAGGCCGCCTCGCGAGAAACCACCGTGAGCTCTGCTGGATGGCGAAGAGCCACCCCCGTTCTCAAAGCTAAGGGCGCTTGACGAACACCCATTTAAATATAAAGAAAGCATTATTTATCTTTTAACTACGGACCACTTTTTCGACACTAAGATTTTACAAGCATTATGCGAACGGGAATACATAAGCACCGATGAAATTACGAAAACACGGCAAAAAATTGCCGACGTTTATGTATCGCAATGCAGAGACATCAAATTGCTAGGACTTTTTGTCAAAGATAGCATTAATGACAAGGCACTTAAGTCCAATTTAAATAAATGCTTGAAAAAATTAAAAGAACAGATTTGTGGTCAAAACATCAAAAGTCTTGGTATAATAAGAGATTTGACCATTCTATCTATGTCTGACCGGACTACCTTCATTGATTTGTTTGAAAATCAAATGGATGGACTGTCGCTGATAGCGGTTTTGTTTTTAAACAACTTGCCTATTCCTCCTGCAATATATCGCTACAGACTGATTAAAGAGTATCACGAACAGCGATTGGTGGACACAGAGGCATAAACAAAACTTTCAGCAAAATTGCCAAAGACTATTATTGGCGCAATATGCGTGTAGATATACGTCAGTTTTTGCTATGATGTATAGAATGCCAGACAAACAAGCTTGTGCGAGTAAAACTACGACTGCCACTAGTAATAACGGACACGCCTTCCAAACCTTTCCAGAAAGTGTCTATGGAGTTTTATGGTCCACTTAAAAACTCGGAAGAAGGTTATAAAGATATTCTTACAATACACGATTGCGTAAAAAAATACTGCATCCTGATTCCAGTGGTACGTGCGAGCGTGGATGAGGTTGCACGCGCATTTACAGAGCCAGTCATCTGCTATTTTGGAGCACCCGCGGCCCTGCTGATAGACAAGGGTACGAACTTCCAAAATAGATTGCTAAATGAATTTTGTCAGATCTTTATAATTGATAAGTACTGCACCACGGCATATCACCCGCAATCAAACGGCGGCATTGAGCGCATGCACCATACACTCACAGAATATTTTAAAAAGACTGCAGAAAATCGTAAATACTGGAGCAAGTAGGTGCCTATTTGTCAGCACGCCTATAACTGCACAATACATAATTCCTCAGATTTTGCCCCACACGAGCTTGTATTTGGGCAAAAACCACGTACACCTTCGAAATTTCCCCGAAAGAAAACTTTCTCACGTATGGAGATTATATGGTTGACCTAATTAACAATCTCTCCAAAGTACAAACACTTGCTGCCATGAATCTTCTGCTAGACGAAAATCAGATCAAAATACTATTATGACAGAAAGCTGAATGTACAGCATTTTAGAGAAGGCGAGATCGTCTACAGACTTAAAGAGCCACAGATGGGTAAGTACGACCGTGTCTATGAAGGCCCTTACGAAATTATCAGCATTGACCATATCTACAAGAAAGCAAAAATAAGAAATGGGAATATTAAGAGAATCATCTGCTTAGATAAAATTAATAGGGCCTCGACAATAAACGATCCACCCGAGCGACCAGCTGTCAAGAGATCCACAAGGAAAAAGAGGAAAATCGTGCAAGAGATTGGCACCAACTGTGTAACGTCTATGCACAGGTGCTTCCTCGTAAAAAAAGAGGAAAAACATACAAGCACCCTAAAAATTGATAATATAACGAGTGCGCTTCCAAAATCACGTTCAAGTAAAAGAAAAAAAAAACGAGTATCGAGAATATTAGATTACGACTATCGTGATTATTATTGACAAATATTCCATCATGATGTTGATGGGCCCTTGCAAAGAAACCAAAACGTAAACACACAACCATAATTGCTCTTTTATCGCGTGGTAGCAGACACGCAAGCCGTTGAAGGTTTCGGGCAACAGAATTATAATTCAGAGTCCCGTGCAATAAGAGACCAACTTAAAAGACAACGCAATATAATTCCTTCTCATTGAAAAATCATTATAATGCTAACTAGCGTGGGAGTGCAATATAAACTAACTCTTATCGCTCTGAATTAGGGTCCCAATTAGGAGAATCGTACACCACGATTACTCAAGCAAACTTAAAAATCTCAAAATCTACAGTTAATAGTGTAATATTACACAAAACAACTTTATTTTTTAATGAAATGATTATATTTACACAAATATGAAAATTCGGCATTTGACGAACTTATTTACACTAATTATTTTTTATATACAAATGAATTTGCTAACTAGCGTGGGAGTGCAATATAAACTAACTCTTACTGCTCTGAATTACGATCCCAATTAGGAGTATCGTACATCACAATTACTCAAGCAAACTTAAAAATCTCAAAGTCCACAGTTAATAGTGTAATATTACACAAAACAACTTTATTTTTTAATGAAATGATTATATTTACACAAATATGAAAATTCGGCATTTGACTTATTTATTTATATACAAATGAATTTCAATGTTATGGGCAGTACTGTAAAATTTTACCGAAACGGTATTTGATTATATCTAACTATTTCAATAATAGAGGTGGCAGGTAAGTAGCAATTATAATTAACACTTATTTTTTAAATATAGTAATTGAATATAATTAATTATAAATATGCCTTTTATTTATTGTACGTATTCCAAAAATGTGAAAAATGATTAAGAAATTATAAAAAAAAAGTAAAATATTAATATTTTTATATTTCAAGACAATTGTTTTCCAAAGAATACTCCATAAGGGCAAAATAAAATAAAACAAAACTTTTCCTGATTTTATGTATTTAAAGTTTTATATAAAATATTTCATTTTTATATAAAATAATTATTATTAACCCCGCACCGTGGCATATTTAATAACGCTTTATTTCGTATTGACAGTAGGTAAGTGGGATCCACCTTTCAAGTAAACAAAATGACTACAGTTAAGTCGTAAATAAAATTCTATATGCAAAACGAGAGTAAAGTCAATCATTCTCTCGGGTGATTACTGCCCGAGCGAAGCGACTTATCTACGACTTTACTCCCTAGTTACATAATGTACTATTTTCTATTTTACTCCGACATTATAATGTAGTAGAAAAAATGTAGTTCAATCTTTTAATTTTACGTGCGATTCAGAGCCATTGAATATAAAATTTTCGTTATCGGATGATTTAATCAAAATACCTCATGTCAGTCGATTTGTCAGACGAGACTAAAAAATGATTTTTTTAACTTTAAAAAATGCAGCGCTTATTTTTTTATAAATAATATTATGTTTAATGTTCTTATGATAATTTACAGACAATATTTCTTTCAAAAATTGATTATAATTATCAAAATATTGCAACTCGGATCTTAATGATACGAAATCTGCAAATTCGAATATCTACGATTTTTAACAAAAATAGTATATCGTGTAAAAAGGGTGAAAAGTAGCCTTTTTCGCCCGCATGTGGTTTCCACGTATCGTGGCGAGCAAATACGAGCTGAAGGCGCGTACTGCAATCACATAAGGGCAAAAATAGCTTATTATGCATCTATTGCGGATAGTAGGCGATTACCGTGGGGGCACATTGCAGGCTAAGACGAGCCGAGGGTTCCGAGGCATATATATCTTGATTTCGCGTTTTTTGTATTCCTCTAAATGGGATGTAATTGTGGCTGTATTTTCAAATATTGTGCATGCACCGCATTTACGCTTTTACGTGCCTACGCATGCACCGACGCACCCAGGCACTTCGATATGCACACAATACAATTTTAAAATAATTAATTTTTCGATTCATTTTTCTTATAAACGTAGATACTTGCCCTTGTATGTTTGCAGTACGCGCCTTTAGCTCGTATTTGCTTGCCACGATACGTGGATACCACATGCGGGCGAAAACGGCTACTTTTCACCCTTTTTACACGATATACTATTTTTGTTAAAAATCGTAGATATTCGAATTTGCAGATTTCGTATCATTAAGATCCGAGTTGTAATATTTTGATAATTATAATCAATTTTTAAAAGAAATATTGTCTGTAAATTATCATAAGAACATTAAACATAATATTATTTATAAAAAAAAGCGCTACATTTTTAAAGTTAAAAAAATCATTTTTTAGTCTCGTCTGACAAATCGACTGACACGAGGTGTTTTGATTAAATCATCCGATAAAGAAAATTTTATATTCAATGGCTCTGAATCGCTCGTAAAATTAAAAGATTGAATTAAATTTTTTCTACTACATTATAATGTTGGAGTAAAATAGAAAATAGTACATTATGTAACAAGGGAGTAAAGTCGTATATAAGTCGCTTCGCTCGGTCAGTAATCACCCGAGGGAATGATCGACTTTACTCTCGTGTTGCATATAGAATTTTATTTATGACTTAACTGTAGTCACTTTGTTGGCTTGAAAAGTGGATCCCACTCACCTACTGTCAATACGAAATGAAGCGTTCTCAAATATGCCGCGGCGCGGGTTTAATAATACTGTAGAGCGGGGTAACTTTAGGCCAGTTGGGCGACTTTGGACCAAATGAAAAAATATATTATACCGAGCACCGCAGAAAGTATGTATTTTAAAGCGATCAAAGGTATTAAGATTTGATGGTCGGACCTTTTAGATAAGCAAAAAACAAAAAGAAAATTATTAAATACATCTATAAGTGATGTTTGGATTTACTAAAGTAAACAAAAGTTTTACTAAATTTTCCACCTCGAAAACTTTTGTCTATTAGAGTGCCAAAAAGGCAGCTATTCCGCAGTTTTTGGTTTTCGTATATAAATTTTTGGCTGCTTATTTTCTATCGGAGCATTTTGTTAAACACAAAATGAGTTTGTAACTGACTCGTAAGTGCTCAAAAATGAAAATTTAGCTACGAGATATATAGAAATTAAAAAAGTGGCTCAAAGTCGCCCCTTTAAGCGGGGTGACTTTGACCACCCTATTTTTCATACATTATTAAAAGGTACACCTTTGAAATTCTATTCCTAGGGTGTGAATATACAGGGTGTCCAAAAAGTATGGAAAGACCTGAATACTTTTTCAGCTAATATATTTTTCCAACAGCTCAAGCTGATTCTTATAGTAACTTTCACGAGGAATTCAATGGTGACCTTGAATTCGACCTTGAAATTGACCTTCAAGGTCATTTCAAGGTCAACTTTGTTTTTTTAAATTGTAACCCCTATTTTTGACACCGGCAATCGAAAGAGCGAGAAATTTTACGTCCAAATATGTGCTCAGGTCGTAGGTGAAGGGTGACCTTGAAGTTCAACTAAAGGTCATTTAAACCCAAACAAGGTTTAGGTCGGATGGACGGTACCGTTCTGTACTTCCTTGGGTCAGGTGTTTCTGAAAAAGTTCATGGTCACTCCTGGAGCAACTTTCAACGAGGAATGCAATGGGGACCTTGAATTCGACCTTGACCTTGACCTTCAAGGTTATTTCAAGGTAAACTTTGTTTTTTTAAGTGCTCGAATTGTTCTCCATTCACCTCTTGACAGTAAGCTAATCGATGGTAGAAAGCATCAACTGCATTTCGGATTATTTCAGTGGTAATGAGAGCTGATTCATCTATGATCCTTTGCTGTAATTCATCTAAATTTTGGGGTTTCGTTTTGTATACCCAATCTTTTAGGTAACCCCAATAAAAATAATCGAGAGGTGTCAAATCAGGTGATCTAGCTGGCCATTCAATTGTGCCTCTTCGCCCTATCCACCGATTAACAAATACTTCGTCTAAGTAATCAGGAACGTCTCGTCCATAGTGAGGTGCTGCACCGTCCTGCTGAAACCATGTGTTCTCAAAGTCGACTCCAGCTATTTCTCTAATTGGAGGAACTATTTGATTTCGTAGCATAGCTTCGTACTTTTCAGCATTTAAGTTACCGTCAATAAAAAACGGTCCTATAATTCTATTGTTAAGTATCGCAGCCGAAACATTTAATTTTCGCGGATACTGTGATTTTTCTTCTCGATTCGAGTGAGGATTTTCATCTACCCAATAACTGCAATTATGTCTATTTAAGGTTCCGTCAAGTTGAAACGTTGCCTCATCTGAGAAGGCTATGTTTGATGAAAAGTTAGGATTTTCAACTATGCGTGCCATCATGTCTTCACAAAATTCAACGCGACGATCGAAATCGTCTTCATTCAACTAGTGAACCAGTGTTACTTTAAATGAATGGAATTTCGCTCTTTTTAGTACGTTGTGTACAGACGATTTACTTAAGTCATGCCCTTGAGCAACCCTGCGGATAGAATTATGCAGATCTTCAATGAATGATAATAAAACATCTAGTGAGTTCTCTTCATTTACAGTTGACCTCGGTCTACCTGATTTAAGTAGTTCTCTGACAGTGCCGAAATTACTAATCCTTCTAACAGTTTTTGGACGGTCGAGACCGCAATTGGAGTTCTACCAACCGTAAAAGTTTAATTGAAAAGATTCATTACTGCTCTGAAAGATCGCTCCATTCCACCCCAGCCTCTCATCATGAGAAGTGATATTCTTTCTCTTTCAGTGAGGTGTGGCATTTTATCTGAGTCTTCGAACTAGATCTTACCCAAACATTGATTAGAATGAAGTATACAAAACTTGCAATGCAGATGAACGTTAAAAAAAATTAAAATAATAATCTGGTATTTTACGTAAAAGCTCTGCTATTTTTGTACTTGTAAACTACTGCACTCAAAACTGATAGATATTTTTTGTACAACACAAATTTTGGAATTCGATGCCTGTTCAAGTACCAGTTTAGAACGAAACTCAAAATTGTAACTATTCAGTTTATTAATTTAAATTTATTTATTTATTAAATTATTTTTTTGAGAAGAGAGTTAAATTGAACTATTATTTGATTGATTTTTTTATTATTCGTGGGTTTTATGCTAGCATACTAATATTCAATACCCACATTTTTTTAATAATATGGCGAACTTTGAAAATAAAAATTCAAAATTGCTCCTTTTTTTGTAAAATTGTTCAAAAACAGAATTATTTAATTGTAAATTTAAGATTATTGAGTTAGAAGTTCATGAGTTGGAGATTTATGCGATTAGCATTTGTAAATTATGCTTCAAAGACATTATGATAATCGATGCTAATCTTTAAATGTTAGAAGCGAGAGGACTCACGTAAATCTAGCACCCCGATCGTGAGAAGCAAGAGGGCTCACGTAAATCCGGCACCCCAATGGGAACAGATTTCACTACGTCCTCGTCGTTGTTCCTGGGTAACGCTAAATTTAAAAAAAACACAGTTTACCTCGAAATGACCTTGAAGGTCAATCTCAAGGTCGAATTCAAGGTCACCATTGGATTCCTCGTTGAAAGTTGCTCCAAGAGTGACCTTGAACTTTTTCAGAAACACCTGACCCAAGGAATTACAGAACGGTACCGTCCATCCGACCCAAACCTTGTTTAAGTTTAAATGACCTTTAGCTGAACTTCAAGGTCACCCTTCACCTACGACCTGAGCACATATTTGGACGTAAAATTTCTCGCTCTTTCGATTGCCGGTGTCAAAAATAGGGGTTACAATTTAAAAAAACTGAACAATTGAAGGTCTATCTCAAGGTCGAATTCAAGGTCACCATTGAATTCCTCGTTGAAAGTTACTATAAGAATGAGCTTGAGCTGTTGGAAAAATATTTTAGCTAAAAAGTATTCAGGCGTTTCCGTACTTTTTGGACACCCTATATACTATAGCTCAAGACTAAAGTTTTAGCACCTGTTTTGGAACTTAATTTTTATCAGGAAGCAAACCTGAGTAGTGTAAAGTTTCAATGTGGTGCAAAGTCTCCCCCCCCCCCTACGGTAATTATTTTATGTAAAAATGAAATATTATATATAAAACTTTAAATACTTAAAATCGAAAAGTTTATTTTGCATAAATGAGTAAGTTATGTAAATTTTTTCTTATTCTTTTGATTTAGAAAGAGCAGAATATGATAAATTTGATGTAAAAATTAAACATGAGAGAATAATGTAGAAAAGCTGATATATGGGAATAAAGAACACTTGCGGGAATAAAATATAGGAGGGAATAAAAATTGCCAAAGTGGCTATTATAGTTAGGCGCGAATAAAATAATTTTTGTTACTCTATTTATTTTTAACTACATATTACCTAACTTTTATTTTACAGCGAAATCAAGTTGCTAAAATATTAATCTTTACAAGGTTATAGTGTCTGAACTAGATTACCAAAAAAAGAGATGCCCTTATGGAGTTTTATTTGGAAAACATTTGTCTTGAAGTATAAAAATAATAATATATTTTTTAATTTGTTAAGCATTTTTTCCCGTTTTTAATAAGTAGGATAAATAAAAGGCATATTTATAATTAATTATAATCATTTACTATATTTAAAAAATAATTTTTAATTATAATTGCTACTTAACTGCCACTTATATTATTGAAATAGTTAGATACCATATAGTTAGATACCATATATAGTCAAGTACCGTTTCAGACCGTTGAAAAATTTTACAGTATTTGTCTATAACATTGAAATTCACCTGTATATAAATAAATAATTAGTGTCAAAAGTGTCATCAAATGCTGCATTTTCATATTTGTGTAAATATAATCTATTCATCAAAATATAAAGTTTTTTTAGAAAAAAAGATTCTATTGACCGCTGCAACTAAACATTAAAACAAATACAAAAAAGAAAAAAAAAATTTTATTAACACCCCAACCTTGAAGGCGAACCGTACTTTCATTGCGGAAATCTAAAACCATCGAGGGAGAATATACAACAAATAATCTAACGGAAAATGACGACTACTGAGGTTAACAAAGTTAAATTCTAATAAGCGTTTCGCCCGGGTTTATCTGGTGGGCCTGTCAGAAAGACGCCAGATAAACCTTTCTGAATTAAAGTTCTCTTGCCCGAAACCTTCAGTTGGAATCTTGTTGCACTAAACAGTGAGTTACAATTTTGTTACATTAAATTTTCAGTTAGAATTTTATTGGACGTTGCATCCAATTAGAATTGTATAGAATTCATGATTAAGTTAGTATTTTATCAACCGGAGGCGTCGATATTGTGCACCAAGCGTGAAAAGTAGGTTTTTATTGCTCGCGTGTAGTTTGCAGCAAGAGTCGAGGCGAGCAAGCACGAGTCGAAGGCGAGTGCGTATTGTGAACAAAATACGAGTATATTGTCACACAAGGGCTAAAAGAGTCTTTTCACCCATGATATACACCAAACTTTTTGTTACACATTTTTTTCCGGCTTTTTTAACCGGACAGAAATACTTTTTTGTCCTACACGGAAAAACCTTCGGTAGCGCTGTTGCACTGAATGTCGTAATACTAACGCCACCACAATTTCGTGCGCATGGACGCCCTGCGCAAGCTAGCCGCGCGCCCAAACTTTTGGGGACGCTGTTGTTTTTCCCATTTAAGCGCACTTATACAGTGCGTCTCATAACTATAGAAACACCAAAAATTTTTACATTTAAATCTGTGTATTATACCTTTTCTTAAAAAACCTGTAACTTTCGAAGCAAAAAACCAAGGATAATTTTAAAAATAGCAAATAAAAGGCAATTTTATTCTCTTTAAGACGTTATCAAAATATTGTGTCTACATTAACTTATGAAAAATTCACGGACGGTTTAAACAAAACTTGAATACTAGATAAAAAATTTACATTGATTTAAATGGGTCTAAAAATTTAAAGTGTTTCTATAGTTATGAATCTTAATTTCTATATTAAGAAATATTCTAGTAATGTTTTAAAGAGAATATATTTTCCATTCATTGGCTTTTTGCAAATTTATCCTCGGATTTTTGCTTCCAAAGTTACAGGTTCTTTAAAAAAGGTATAATATACACATTTAAACGTGAAAATTTGTGGTGTTTCTATAGTTATGAGGCGCACTGTATACGTAAAAAAATAATTTTACTGAAATATCAAACTTTTTGTTCTTTATATCCCAGAGAATTAGACATATATATATATATATATATATACACATATATGGGTCATTCTTTGTGAGGCGGACACCCCCCTCTGTCCAAAATTGTGGATCACCTAGAAAATCGTGAGTGGGCTTAAAATTTTCCTCCCCACCTCTAGTTTACGATGTAGTGTGGTCTTTTTAAAAATCTAGTATGACGGCTCCAGTATGGCGCCTCAAACCTAGATTGTGTCTAACAAATTTTCGAAATTCGATGATATTTTATTCAATTCTAATGATATACGTTTTTTAAGACCGGAAATTAATTCAGCGGCAAATTTTACAATTTTACAATTTTTCTTATTTTTTGATCGGGTTTTTTGACCTTTCGTACTTTGGAAAATAGCTTAAGTAGTTAAATTCTAGTGAGATATTATACATTAACCCTTTGCGGGGCAAATTTAATCTAAAACATCGAAGTTTTTTCATCTTAAATTGTTTATAACTAATTATATAAATAAACATTTATAAATTTCAGCTCAGGATTTTATTCCTTAGTTATCTAGGATTATATAAAAAAATATTTGAGCGATATTGAGCTCAAACTGTCAAAGTTATGCACAAAAAACTGAACAAGGATAGGGT
Source organism: Gastracanthus pulcherrimus (assembly GCA_949152435.1). Taxonomy (NCBI): domain Eukaryota; kingdom Metazoa; phylum Arthropoda; class Insecta; order Hymenoptera; family Pteromalidae; genus Gastracanthus; species Gastracanthus pulcherrimus. The sequence continues at coordinate 69,685,045 of OX424575.1, forward strand.
GCCACTGTAGTGACACCCGCCCTGCAAAGGGTTAAGTGTAATAAACGAGATTTACGACGCCAAAAACATTTCATAGTCAGTATTTCGCGAATGATTGAAAACACATTTTTGACCTTTAAATGACCTTGAAACATGACTTTGACTTTGAGTGCGATAGCATATATCCATGTAAACCCTGGGTTAGTCCTGTACCTCTATTAAATAAAGCGTGTGGATCGGAGGCGGAACGCCGCTGACGAAGCTTCTCTTTCTCTTTCTGTCTCTCTCCCTTTCATGTTGCTGACCGCTACGTTGCTGTTCCCTGCGCTGGCATGGGCTCTTCTCTCTCTTCTGAGTAAATTGAGCTCTGTTGCGCTACCAATACGGCCTCTCCTTTGGGAGAAGGCACGCGTGGTTTCGGCTGGACTTCCTGGTATGCCCGCTTCTGCAAGTGCATTGATTCTACGTCCTCTTTAGTGAATCTCGAGCATGCATGAGGCAGTTCCGACGAATTGAGCTGCCACTGAGACGACGTTTCCCTTCGTAACCTCGTTCAAGTTGTCCTTCCTTTCGTGGGAGGACGTGTCTGTTTGCAGAAACGTATTCGTTCCCCTTGGCGTTGCTTCAGCTTTGACTGCGAGTGGCATCGATGAAATCGTACGTTCTTCTTGACAATACATCGATCTCCGCGGCTGTTCGGTATCTTCTCTCTCTTCTGAGAGAGTCGAATTCAGTTGCCTATAGCGGTCGGCCTCACATTCGGGAGAAGGCTCATCTGGACGTGGCTGGACATCCACTTCCCCCTTGACATTTCAGTACCGGTGGGGGCAGGCACTGCAGAGACCGTATATCCTTCTGGATGATTCGTCGGCCTCTGCGGCTGTGTGGCTTCCTCCCCTTCTTCTTATGGGGGTAGAACTCGATTGCCGACTAATCCGACCTCGCCTTTGGGAGAGGGGTCATCTGGGCATGCTTGAGCGTCCTATTTCCCTGTTGATGCTTCGGCGTTGATCGGGAAAGATGCTGCGGGGACCGTGTTGACTTCAGGAATGGCCGCGGTCCTTAGTGGCCACTCCCCGCTTCGTTTCCCGAGTACATGTGACAGTATTTCTTCATACAACGCCTGGGCGGTCCAACCTGGGCTTATCTCTAGCCCATTACTGGGTGGAGATTTGCTTGGTTGTCGTGTTTCGGTGGGCCTCTTGGGACCTCTCTGCCCCCCCCCCCCCCAATCCCTTGTTCACTCCTGGACCGGAAGTTCTCGTTTCTTTTCGGTTGTTGAAGATGTTTCAACTTTTCGTCTAACATCTTCGCGAATATCGCCGTAAAGTCTGGCATGGGAGGCTTTATTTCCTCCTTCGTTACAGGATATATCTTCGATTTCTGCTTCTTCGTTCCCTGCGTAGGCTTATAGGCTATTTCTGATAGCAAGAAAGCTTCAGGAGTCAGCGGTGGGCTATCATTTTCTCAGATTTCAGCGTCTGCTCAGCGTCCGAAGCAGCATCCAATCGCGTCTCCACACTGATGATATCACACCTTCGGACCATTTTCTGCAGATCTGATCACATGTTTCTATGCAACAGATCTAAGTTCTGGTTATCCTCTAGTCTGAGCGATAATTTGTTCATTATGCCTATTACACGTGTAAGGTAATCACGGACTAGTTCGTCTGTACCTTGCGTGCAAGTTGATGGCCTCATTGAGCAGCCTTTGTTGGTATTGCTGACTTGTACCGTACCAGTACCTGGCTGAAGAGGTGACATCGTTCCATGTTCTCCATTTCATTTTGTTGTTTCTACACCAGATCGCTGCGTTGTGAATGAAAAGTTTGGACAGAGCTGCGAAGAGTTCTTCAACCGACAGGTTACTCAGCGCATTGCAGTCTTCGATTCACGCTAGGAAAACGTCTATGTTCCGATCTGTCTTGCCAGAGAATTTGACATTCCATTTCCTGATGATTTGACCCATGTCTTTGGCGTTTCCGCCGAGCCTTGATGTTTGCTCTAGGCTTCCTGGCACGAATCTAGGACTTGAGGCATTGAGGTTATTGTTTCTATCCACAGCTAGTCGATTTTGCTGATGTGCATCAGCTGTAATCGTTCGTCGACTACTCCCCCCTCCCCCGCCCCCACTCCGCCAAGCGCCGCTGGTTGTGGGAGATAGTCCCGTCTGGTTGTGGGATTCGTCCACCTGTCTGTTACCAAATACCATAAATGTGTCCTGGAAAGTCACATGTCCAGAACTTCTGACATCTTCCTGTCATGTGCTAGACAATATTTGTTCACACTTCAGGTTCTCCATCTGGCATTTGAACGATTTTACCTTGGAGATTAATTCTGCCATGACAAACGATACATATTTTGGTATCTGTGTGTCCGTTATCAGTGAGGCCAGTTTGTGTACGTTTGGTTCACCAGTATGTGTGTCTCCCTTGATATCGGCTGCCATCGTTGTATCTATAAATTGACGTCGCAACCGTGCTCGATCATTGATGGTCTCGCTCTCTTCTCCGGTTTCATCAATGAAATCGTTGCAAGCGGTATGCTTTTTAATTAGAATCTCAAAAAATGTGTGCTGATGTATCATTGATGGTTTATCAAAAGATCATTTTTACCCAGATTTATAAGAAATAAAACATAAAATACAAAAACAGAAACAATTAAACAATCATATTATTTCTAAAATACAAAAATAATTTACTGTATCGATTTTAGAATATCATAGAATATCGTTAAATAAAGAAATCATTGTAAAACAAAGACGGATCGATGAATCTTAAAATTTATTTCAATTCAGGTACAAATTACCATGCCGTTCTCGAAATATAGACGATAAAAAAAGTAAAAAATAAACGTACACTCAAATAACTCTGAATGTAAATGTCGTTATAATCTAGGCTTCTAACAGTCTAAAGAAATAGTAAAAAGTTACCTTTCTGGAAATTTTCAGAAGGAATAATGATATTTTCTCAAGTTAACCTTCACAAAAAAATCAATTTTTAGTTACTTTCGTACTGAAAAAAGCTATCTTCCTGATTTTTGGTTTAACGGTTCGAGTGATCAAAACCACTTTTATTAGGAATTTTAAGTTTTAAAATAAGTTTAATTAATCAAAAGGGACATTAAAAGGTTTTGGAACCATTTTTTTTAATTCAGGAAATTTGCTAAGTATTCCTATGTTGCTATTTTTTAAAGCGATTTAATTTTGTTAAATAAATGGAGGTTGAAATTTGCTAAAAAATGTAAAATATGACTGCATGCTCATATTTAGCCTTGATCAACTTTGAACCTAAGGGCTTCAAAAAAACTGAAAAAAATCACATACATTCTACATACCAAAAGGAATATTTTTACCGAAGAAATAAAAAAATGGGAGATGAAGAAGAAAGAAATTTCTTTTTAATTTTGGCAAAATTTTCTTTATGTTATGTAGAATGTTCGTAAATTTTTTCAAAAATTTAAGTCTATATTTTTTAAGTTGTTTGTAGCTAAATAAGACGCTATTGCCAAATGTGCATTTTAATAACTTTTTAATCAATATTTAAGGTTATTTTGTGACTGCGACAGTTACTTTTGTACTGAAAAAAGCTATCTTCATGATTTTTGGTGTGATGGTTGGAGTGATCAAAACAGCTATTTCAAAGATTTTAAGGTTTTGAATTGGCTTAATTTCTCTGCCGAAAAAAGACTATTTTTACGAATTTTTTCTGAGGATGCTAATTAAGTAATTGACATAAAGCTTGTAGGGTTTAATAAATATACCGTTAAAGTACATAAATATTTTTATTTTTTTTTATTTTTACAGTTTAAGTATACAAAAAGTTCACATAAATATAACTCCTCTAAAAATAGATATGCGTGTTCTGTTGATAAAATCATTGAGATGGACCATGTGTAACAGAGAATCATAAAGTTTTAGATTCAGTGCGACTCTCCCTTCAATGTAATCCTCAGTAATTAGTATATATGCAAAAAATGACAAAATGGCGGATATTATTAAAAGAAAAAAAAACTGGCTTTTCTTTACTATTTTTTGCAAAAAGAAAAGTGAAAATTCGAAATTTAGGCATAATTTAGGTTTGCCATATACGTATAGGTGTGCAGAATATACCATTAAAATTACATAAGGATCGGTTCAGTAGTTTCGGAAATTTTATCAACAACATGTGTAAAAACGTTGTTATAAAACTTCTTTTATGAAAATTCGTAAACAAATCTTACTTACGTCTAATCAGCGATGCCTGCACGATGCAATATCTCTTCTGGGGAAAATTATGAAAATAATATGAAAATATGAAAAAATGTTAATGAGTGTATATTTTTTCTAGAAATAGTTATATGTTCAATTTTATGCTTATTTATATTATGCACTTAAGATGGTCCTATAGTAAAATTTTACGAAAAACTCAATTTTTTTTCATTTTTTGATACTTTGTACATTCTTAGAACAGAAAATGAGTTTCTATTGGCAATATTAGCCATAGAAATAATTTTAATGAACTTAATAGTTATTTATACGTATTTTTCCTCCGACCTTTATTGCACACAATCCGGCGTGTTCCTACATTAACCTAATTCTTATCCATGCCGAAATCTACTCTACTATGCAGACAATTTTTTGATCCATATTCTGCAATAGAAAAATTATTTTAAAATCGTTAGAAAATTATTTACTTTTTTACAAAAGTGTGGTTTTCTCCATTTATGGTTTTCCAATGTTCATCAAGTCTTATGCGCATAGGATTGCAGTGAATCAATCTGAAACTTTAAGGATATCTTATTCAACTTATTCGCATTGCAACCATAACTCCTATTCAAAAAAAAATATATTAAGAAAGTGTTGCCCATGAATAGAGTTAAAAATGTATTTTTCTTAGGTTAGTTTTACAATGAAAATTTAATATAATTTTATTTTTCTTTTTAATTGTGTTTTAAAAAATTTGGAGTTTATAGATCTGTGTGGTATAGGTGTTAGATATTATATAATTTTTTTCAAATGCTATACTTGCATTCCCATGCGCAAGGACTGTTTTGAAAATACATCAATTTTCTTTGAAAATTGCTATTTTTCCTACATAACTATGGGTACTGTCTAAAAGTTTATGGAAATTTACAAAAATCATTCTTTTTAGGCAACACATATAACCACAAATTTAAAAAAAATTTATCATGTAACTAGCAAATTTAAAAAAATGTACTATAGGACCAACTTAATAAGGAAGTTGAAAAATCGTTACAAGAAAAACATTATTCAACCTAACCCATTGCTACCCACGGTCTTCATCGGTGACTCCAAAAACTGACACTTTCACAGTTACGTAGGAAATTTTTTTAATTTTCCATCTTTTGACCAAAAAAATTCTTTTTTATTCATCGTTACTTTTTTTCAGGATATGCTTGAAGCTTCATTTTGCTTTTTGTAACTTTTTATTTCATTAAGATTACAAAAAGTTATGATACCAAATGTTAATTATTGCAAATGGAGCATAATGGGCCACTTTGTTTGGGTGTCACCAATATAGTACATACAAAAATTTTATTTGATTTTGGAAGAGTAGACACATCGTTGAGAGCTCCAAAAGAAAGAGGTTGACATGTTTGTTTATAAAAAAAACATAATTTAAAGAATTGAAATGGTATAGTACATATAAAACAGGAATTTTAAGTCGTTTTAGAGCCGTAAAAATGACAAAAATCTTCATGCATAGCGGATGTAAAGTTTCTCTTTATTTATGACTCGTAACGTAACTCGATCTAATATCGCGATTGATTAAGAATAAACAAACATTGTACTTCTCTCTTGCGGTATTTTGGTACCCATAATTAATAGAAAGGATGTAAAATTACACTGCCATATTATAAAATAAAGCAAAATTTTTCATTATTTTTGTTCAATTGCTGTTTTCCCATTATTTAAGTTTTCAATCTTCAAAATGTTGTTGGCTCATATCAAAATAATCAATCTTGATGAAACTTTTAGGATACATTCTTTAAAGCATTCACAACATTAGTTAGCTGGAATATTTTGTAAATATCCATGACAACGCTCATGTTAAATGATTTTATTAAGTTAAGGATACAGCCATTTTTCTAACTTTTCTTCTTTTGAAAATTTTGTTTTAAAATTTTTGTGCCTTATTTGTTATCTAAAAACATAGTTTCTTGCCAAATATCAAGTAATTTAATGCATTATTTTTGAAGTTATGATTAAAATATCATTATATTTCATGAAAATCAATCAATCGTACAAACAGTTCCTACGTCAACCTACTTTATGTACTGGCTTCAAAAAATTTTCAAGTTATTATAAAGCTTTAATCAATAAAAGTTTGAATTTTATATTTTATATACATTTTATCCACTTTTTAGAAAATATGAACAATTGTTTACAAAAAAAACTTAGTTTATTTTATAATTAGATTTTTATAATAATAATATAATTTTATTTCAATAATAAAAATTGAAACTTATTATCTAAATACCTTCAAGAATATCTCCTCAAAATTGCAACCTGATTCATTAAAAAGATTGACGTAGAAGAACATTTTTGAACACTGGAATATAAGTTTTGAGAAAACAACAGTTTTGTTAAGCGGATATTATACATATATCCTTCCTTGAACTATATTTGACTGTAAAAGAAAAAGTAAGTAATTGTAAATAAAGTTTATTACGAGGGTAGTTCAATAAGTCTTTAGAATGACCAACAGATGGCGCGCGAATCGCTCCAAATCATCTGTTTTCAGTCAGCACCACTCCCGACTAGATATATGGTGCAGTCACAGTCCACATCTTCTGAGTTTACGTGTTTTTATAACCAATTGAAAAAAAAATTGCTTGTTAAGAAAAATGGAAAAAAACGAGTTCAGAGCGGTAATGAAACATTTTCATTTAAAGGGTTTAACTCCATATGAGATAAAAAATGAATTGGACTCAGTTCATGGCACATCTGCCCCTGCCTTAGCAACGGTTTATAACTGGGTAAATGAATTTAAGCGTGGTCGTACATCAATAAGTGACGAACCACGTTCAGGAAGGCCCGTAGAAGCAACTACTCCCGAAATCATCAATAAAATCCACGATATGGTGTTGAAGGATAGAAGATTAAAAGTGCGTGAGTTAGCTGAGGCTACAAGGATATCTATAGGTGTAGTTGTTGCAATTCTACATGAAAAATTAGGCATGAAAAAGCTATCGGCAAGATGGGTGCCGCGTTTGCTCTCAGCTGAGAATAAACGCAATAGAGTGGTCGCCTCTGAGGCTCTTTTGACGCGCATAAGTCGGAATCCTGAGGAATTTTTTCGTCGATTTGTGACTGTGGATGAAACATGGATACACCACTACACTCCTGAGACAAAGGAACAATCCAAACAGTGGATTTCCACAGGCGAACCAGCTCCAAAGAAGGCAAAGACCGTAAAGTCAGCTGGTAAGGTTATGGCTACAGTTTTTTGGGATGCACGTGGAATTATACTTATTGACTACTTGGAAAAGGGTAAAACAATTACTGGTGAGTATTATGCATCATTATTAGAGCAGCTGAAAGAAGAAATTAAAAAAAAACGACCACATTTGGCGAGAAAAAAAATTTCCTTTCATCACGACAACGCCCGAGTTCACACATGCTTCGTTTCAATGGCTAAAATTGAAGAACTAAAATTCGGATTGGTCGAACACCCACCGTATTCACCAGATTTAGCCCCCAGTGACTTTTTCTTATTTCCAAACTTGAAAAAATGGCTCGGTGGACAGAGATTTACGGACAACGAAGACGTCATTGCCTCTGTAAGTGCTTATTTTGAGGAACTTCCGAAAACGCACTTTTCTGAAGGATTAAAAAAACTTAAAAAGCGATTGACCAAGTGTATAGAGCTCCAAGGAGATTATGTTGAAAAATAAAAAAAAATTTACCCAAAAAAAATTGTTTTTATACTTTATTCTAAAGACTTATTGGACTACCCTCGTAGTATTAGTAAAGAGTATTGAAAATAAAGTTTCATTAAAGTAGAATATATTGTGGGCCAATTTATCTCCTGGTAGATCATTAATTCCCTTTAAAACATAAGATATGTGATTTTTAATATTTGTTGCTATATATAATACTCACATGAAAATGGTAATTTGAAACAATCTAAGTAGCTTGAATGTAAATTGGCATCCAAAAAGAACATTTTAAGCCCTGGGTTACTAAATTCCATCTATTAGTTGAGTACATAGGTTAGATGCGAGCACTGAGACTACGGTATCATTATTTATTTATATACAAACAACTCACTCAACTTTATCATATAACTTATTATTGATGTATGCTTTTATTTTCTTCATCATAATCTACATTTCCACAAGTTTAACATGACCTAAAAAAATATTATTTAGTCATTATTATTTTAAGTATACGAGTTCATATATTATAGAAAGTTTATACCTTAGGCTGTAGACGATTGATTGACTCATTTTCCTTTTCTTGTTCCACCTCTCTTGATATATTTTATCAAAATTCCTTTAACGTTTTTGGGATGAAATCATTGGTTAATTGTTAAAATATTTAAATTGATTCTTTTCCTGCAAAAGAAAAAAACACAAAGTAACGTATTCAAAATACATTGATTTTGTACAAAATAATGTAGCTATCTGATTTTCGGTTGTTTTATCTTGAGTTTTTCTTGCGCATGTTCTACACATTTATTAACATAATCTCGCATAAAAATGACACTATAGACACGATATTACACATAAAGCAGCCATATGCTTTATCTGAATCAGTTATCTACAGCTGCAAATGCTGCCATGGTTGGCCGATAAAACAGGTTCAATTCGTAACAGTAGATTGATCAATAAATTATTGCGCGCGCTTATTTTAAAACTATAAAATGAAAATCAAGATTACTATACCTCGTTTATCCTTTCATGATGATACAAGGATTGATCATTTTAGGTATATTACCCCCTTTAAAAATAAGAATCATGTTTTTAAATCACATTTGGTGTGACACTAAGTGGCGCGTTTAAGCGTGAAACCAGCTAATTAGAAGGCAGCATGGTAATTAGTATATCTGTATACATATGCTTCAGTATATATTGATATACACCACAATGTTCACCTATAGCCGCTGTTGGTTCTAGGTCAGGTATACATGATCCATGTATCTTTATTTTCCGTTATTTTTAAATGTACGTTTTACTTCAATATGCTAAAGAATCGATTTGAAATCACTCTGCACAAAAGACAGCGCAAACAGAGGACAAGTAAGTGTGAAAGACAAATGTAAGCCTAAATACATAGCAAGCTGGCAGGAGCCAGATCTCAAAAAACGCATGACCGCTAAAACAGCGCTATTATCCCGGCAGAAAAGATCAAGAAAGCAATGTATGAAGAATTAGAGAAATTAAAATCATCCGGAATAGTAGAAAAACCGAGAAGCCCATGGAATAGCCCGGTAATAATGGTGAAAAAACCAAATGGATAATGGTGTGATAATGGTAGAGAATTCAAGAACGATATAGTAGGAGAATTTTTAAAAATAAACTAAATTAGACACAAATTAGCGCTTGCTTACCATCCGCAAAGCAATCCAGTCGAAAGAGTTAATAGAGATATGAAGGTAAGAATTTCGATATAAATCGGGTAAAACCAAAAAGAATGGGATAAGTACATACTGCAGCTCCAATTTGCACACAACACAAACATGCATAGCAGAACAGGCAAAACACCTGCATTTTTAGTGTACGGGCGGGAGTTTACACCCCCAAAATATTGGAGATGTAGAAATGCAAAAAGGAAAAAGCGAAAAATTGCAACAGCCGATAGAGGGTGAGGGGGGAGTCCATCAAGAATCAGAAGATCCGTCATATGAATATGACACACATGCATCGAGAAAACGCAGACAAATCGCGAGAAAATAAAAACAACAAAGAGTCAGTAAATGTAAGAGAAATAACCGCAGATGAAATTAAAAATAAGCAAAAAGACATTAATTTTCTAAGAAACAATGATAAATGTGGTGATAAGGAAATAAATAATAATAAAACTGAAAATTTAGAAATTTGAATATCAAGAATGTCAAATTTAAAACACGTGTACGACGCAGCACAAATACAAATAGACAAAGAAAAGTTTAGAAAGCAAAATAATTATAACAGAAATAAGAGAGAAAAAAAGTTTAAAATAGGTAAATTCGTGTTGAGAATAAGCAACATATTATTATCAGCAGAGAAAAATATAAGCGTGAAATTAGCGCATAATTAGGTAAGTTTATATAAAATTATAGGTCAAAAGGGCGAAAACATTTATGAATTAGAAGACGAAAACGGTAAAAAGTTATATAGTACTTGGCATGCGAAAGAACTGAGAAGCTGCTCAGAAGATATGATAGAAAAAGAAATAAAGAATATGGAAGCAAAAGCGCAAAAGGAAAAGGGCAGCGAACACCATAACGAGCGAGAGAAAAGAAAACCCCGTAGGCCAAGAAAAAAGATACCAGAGCCACAACAGCCGCAAGCCACGGCGCCAGCAGCAGAAAGCAGGAGAGACGAAGAGGAGAGCATACCTCCCTTTCCCCACTCCGCCGCACCAGCAACAGCAAGTTCGGGCCAGAGACCCAGCACGCAGTAAAAAACCACGTGCATGCCGTCCGATTACAAAAGAAAATCTACCTTGTGAAATAAAAAGACAATCGGCAGCGTAAGTAAAGTTCAGCGCATAAACAGTGAAAGTGCAGCGCTATAGACAGTGAAGTTAATAAGCGCAATGAAAACGCGAGTGAAGTGGGAGAAAATAACAAAGGACACAATAGTGCAAATCGAGCTGCACACAAAATTCGACATGAGTGCCCCGATCCGCGATCCACAATTTCGCGCAGAGAGACAAGACCTCGAACCGGAGAGGCACCACGTCGAATATCAAACACGGGCAGAGAGAGGAAAGTCGTGTGCGAGCCTGAGGCCCACAAAATACGTCGCTAAGGAATATTAAATTCCTCGGAAAGGCGCATGAGACGAGAGCACGTGTACGTGGGCGCACGGCCGCGACATTGGAGAGAGCGAGAGCGTGACGGAGACGATGCGCGCGGTTTATACTCACAAATGCACGACAGTGCAAACGTCAGGGAAGGCCAAGAGACAGCGCGTTTACGAAACGCAGGCGGCGTAAATAGTGACAAACTATTCGCGTGGAACGAAAAGCGCACCAATGACAGCACACACCGTGGTAGTGTAAGTGAGAGTGACATAATAGAAGTGAGTCAAGAACTCGAGTTACTGCATTCAGCAGAAACACCGAGACGGATCAACAGAGGAAGAGAGTTTAGAATGCTGACAGAAATGCAGAAAAAGTATGAAGAAGACCAGGAAAGGAGAAAGTAGGAAGAAGTGCAGAGACTACAACGCAGCGACGAAGAAAATGCGCAAATTGCAAGATACTACAACCAGCAGATATCAGAAATACGAAAGCGCAATAGCGTTGGAGGAAGAAGAAAAACAAAAGCGCAAATGTGATGAACAAAGCAGAGGGAAGAAAATTAAAAAAAAAGGTACGAGCTGTAACTGCACCTGAGAGAGGAAGAGGAAGAACATTACATAAAAGAAATGGAAGGTATGATGCCAGCTCGAAATAAAAAAAGAGGAATTACGTTGAATAGCTTGAATATATATATATATATATATATATATATATAGAGAGAGAGAGAGAGAGAGAGAGAGAGAGAGAGAGAGAGAGAGAGAGAGAGTGAGAGAGTCAAAGAGAATTAGAAAGAGAGCTCATAAAGCGTCAATGCGAAATCGATGCTAGCAGTGACCTGACGAGGGTCCGAAAATTAAGATTAGAATAAAGTATACTATACAGGAAAAAGAGAGAAATAGAAGAAAGATTTAGAAGCATAAAAGAAGAAAGAAAATCGCAGTTAACAACCGAAAGAAATCGACCCAGGAATATAAGAGCAGCAGGCAAGCTACAGCGGCAGCGCAGTGTAAGAGAGCGCACGAGAGAGAGAGAGATACCATTTATTTCGATTGTTATAAAAAATTACAGCAATTATATACATATATTTTCCTACAGTAGTTCATAGTCGTTGCTCTAGTTCTTATAATAAAATTGCATTCATAATCACAGTTCGTCAATTTGCATAGAAGTCTATGTTTATCACATATCGGCGAGTAGAATAAAAATATAAAAAACATACAATTTAAAATTAGCACACATACAATTATTCACGACACTATAACAATATATCTATCAAGTCAGATTATTATAAAATCACTCATGCATACATCAGACACATACAGGACGCCATTCATGCTTATAAATACACTCATACTCATACAGATTAAAATTAAGTCAACAACAATAAATTATATAAATTAATAATTTAGGACAGGTACAATATATAATGAATTAGGACAGATACATAACATAAATGCCAGTGTCCCGATACTTAAATTAATTGGCCACCGCTCTATTATCTGAGATATCTATTTAGGGCTGTTTTGAATTTACATATCGACGGTAGATATCTCACGCCGGAGATGATAGAGTTCCAGAAACGCGCACGGTTCGCTCTAAATTAATAGAGGCCCGCGTCAATGCGCGATCCCGGAACTGAGAGCTCTTTCACACCATTCCCACTGGACGACCTCGATTTGTTTTTCTTAAAGAGATCCGCAAGATACTGGTGATGCTCCATATATATTGCTTTATACAATAAAACCCCGCAAAATACACTCTTCTCTCCTGTACATCTAACTAATCGAGGTATTTCCTGTATGAAGTGATGTGCTCATCACTTCTAATATCACATATATATTTCACACACGAATATTGAAGCCTCTGTAATCTAGTGTCAAACTCTTCCGACACGTCAAGATAGACCACGGTACAGTAATCTAAATGAGGCACTACCAGTGCATACGCAAGCTGCTTACGCAGCGCGTCGGTGGTGCATGAACGAAAGAATCGTAAACTGTAGAGAGTTCTATTTACCTTTTTACTCACCGCATCAATTTGCTGCTTCCATGATAACTTCGAGTCCATGACAAAACCGAGGTTGGTGACAGCGTCGTCAAAGGAAACATAGATACCGTCCTGAAACTCAATGCCCGGCAAATCATGCTGCTGCAGCAGTTTTATATTTTGGCCAAGCAATAGAGCGATTTGTCTTGGTATTAAGGGGTAACATCAGTCTAAAATTTTCAAAAAATCCATTTTTTTTGGCTTAAACGATACTTTGGACCCTTAAAAATCATATCCAATTGGGTTTATACAGAAATAAAATTTGTAAGAGGTCCAATTCTCGATTTTGCTGTAGCGCCTCGGAGCGCGCCGTGACGGCTGAATCAGCCCCCACGGCGCGCTCTGATTTATCGACTATGTAGTGCTCCTACCTGTCCAAATTCTATTGCTTATGGTCATTGTGGTTCATCAGAAGTCACCACGGTGTACTAACACTGAATAGAAGTGTGTGTGTGTGTGTGTGTGTGTGTGTGTGTGTATGTGAACTAGTACAGCTGCCAAGCGACGTCGTGCAGACGCTTTATTTTCTTTTCGTACATTTTCGTTCAAATATTAATAACGTGTTTTGTTATTGTAAAAGTTTTCGAATAAACAATATGAGTTCGAGAAAAGTCGTGTATTGTGACAAAAAAACGACCAAGGAGGAAGGAGTAGTGCAAGAAGACCGAGAATATCAAACCGACGGCCGCAAAACCGTTACGAGCTGAAGAAGCCAAGCCAGGAGAACGTTAGTTCATCGGCTAAAAAATTATCAGATGTAAACTTCGATGATTTTGAAGTAAATGAAGGTTTCGGTTACCGAATTCTGAATTATGTAGCAGTGTTCTCCGCGATCCGCGATTAGAAAACCACCTGTACCATCATATGAAAGACGATCCGTGGATGATTTCTGTTATATTTCTAACTCTGAAATTTTTTCCATTAAATTGTTATAAACATTTTAAAGCAAAAAACGCGATTTTTTTAGTTTCTTGCTTATAAAATGGAAAGTAATGAAGCAATCTTAATGGTGTAAATTCATAAATCGGCCATTTTTTAACGTATAGGGCTCAAACTTTGGGAAAAAGTAGTAATTGCAAAACATCGATGCTGTCCGAAGATTAGTTTTGCCACGATCGTCATTTTAATTTTAACTGAAGTGGATGAAGCTGCTACAGCATGCTCCTCAAAGCACATTCTTACATTCACATTATATCGAATTTCGGAGCAGCTGCCAACTACTCATCGTAGTCCCCTCTCTCTTTCAAGTATTATGGTTGGGCACAGCTATTCTCTGAATAGGGTTCGATGGTCAAACGAAGAGAAAGCGACGCTTCCAACGGTCGTTTTGACCTGCTCAGTTGCCGCAGAGACATCGTGGATGCTACAACCATTATAGCTGTGCGTGTGATTTCTTATACACAAATATAAAGCGTTAGTAAAGTTTGTCTATAAAATTAACAATTTTAAGTGCCGAGTAAAAAATACGTCATTTTAAGACTTCTTCAGTACGACCAGTAAGTTCGATGGAATGTAGTAAGAAGTGCAATATAGAAGAATAATCAACATCTGCTGAAAATCGGTAAGTATATTGTAAAAAATTGTCATTTAAAAATACATATCTCTACGTAGGTTAAGTGGACTTCTTTTGAATATCGCTTGCTAAACGTGATAAAGCGTTATTTCCGCGCATTGCTCACGGGACAATAATTTGAGTTCACAGTATTTAACCCGCGTAAACTGAATGTCTAGAAGTTTCACCAAGAATTCTTGATTATTATAATCAAAATTGAATAAAATATATTTGTGTATGTATAAATATGTGTATACGTATATGTGTATGTCTGTGTTTGTGAGCCATTGTGCGCGTGCATGTGTGCGTGTGTCTATGGATATGAGAGTGTGTGTGTGCGTGCGTGTGTGTATGAGTGTGTGTGTGTATGTGTGAGTACGCTGTTAAAAATCCACTCGTTAGCACTTGCTGTTGAGTTAGCTGTTGTTACACCGCTTGTTCAATTTGCGGCGCTGTTGGGCGGGTCGCTGCCGCCTGCTCTGTTGCTGCGATGTGATGTGCTGTTTCCAGTGTGAGGTTTCTTATTCGTATCATCTGGTCCTCAAATAGTCTTGTAACTGGGTGCTGGCTGTCTGGATCGATATTATCGTCAAGGATCGTAGACCCAATTCTCTCATTGCACACTCTGTTGATGTATTCGTTGCGCAACTGTGTGTACGATTCGAATGTAGCTTCTGGTTCTAGGCTTTGTTGGTAGTCATCTTCCGCATATTCGCCCAGAAGCTATTTCTGTAGTCGAGAGGATTGCTGCAACCGTAAGCCTCCGCGCTTTAGTTGTAACTCGTGCAGGGTCTCATCGAGCTCCTGTTCCTCGAGTGAAAAGCACCAGTTCTCTAAAGCCTCTATGGTTTGGCGTGACATTTTTGCTTCGACTGTACGTGCGCGATTTTCTCGATTTTTGTTACACACACACTAAAAGAAAACTAATGAGAATATCGTAGTGCGATTTTGGGATTTCAATGTAAATTTCAATATTACACTATGGCTGCCGTGTGACTTTAATTACATTCATGTACACCTCTTTTTTCAAGCGCGATAAATATTTCTTTCACGCTAGCAAACGATTTTCTCTCCTGCGCGTAAATTTTTCTTTTAACTAAAAGGTTTGTTGCAGGCTGAAAATCTTCTTTTTTTTCTAGGACAATTTATCCAATTCTTGCAAATGGAGAATAAGAAAACGTAAAAAAAATTTCCTTTTTTCAAACAATTCTTTAAGTCTTGACCAAAATTTATTGAAAATTTTTCAAAAAGAAAAACTTTTATCAATTGACTCAGAAATGGCCCCTGTGAAGTTAATTAAACAAATTTTCCAAAAATTTACCAAGAAAATTTTTCCGAAAATTCCTCACTAAAACACTTAAATTTTGGTTTCGGAACAAAAAAAAAATTTAACAAAAATTTTCAAAGTACCATCCAAGAAGTGCTTAAAATCACAAAAAAAAATTTAAGCTTCATAAAATTCCATAAAGAATTTTCAAAAATCTTTTCAAACTCGAAAAAAAATTCTTTTACATTCGAAAAATATCAAACAAAATTCTTAAATTTTTCAAGAAAAACTTTTCCCAAGATTTTCCACTGAAAATCTTCTTGGGTTTACGTTTTTCAACCTGCAAATATACACTGCACTGTTTGTGATTCACACGCACTCGTGCACAGTTTGTGCTGCACTCCGCTTATGCTCTCACACGCTGAAATGCACACATAAAGAAAACCTAAAAGAGGCGTTCGTGCAGTCACACATACACACGTTTCAGTGCGCGTACTTTATCTGCGCGTGGATGTGCTTGTAAATGCTTTTCTACCTATGCGGTTACCTGCGCGCACGGAAAGCAACCTATATAGCGTCTCACGATATGTGTGTGTACTGACACGGCTGTAGTGTGCGCAGTTTTCCTGCCGTTACTTTGCTGCCTCGTGCAAGGCGCTGTGCACACACGTATAACCGCAGTTCTGTCTGTGCTCGTGTTATACTTACTAGTATATTTATGTATATTGCCGCTTGACACGGGCAACTGCGTGCGGAATTTTTTTCCCGCGT
This sequence comes from Gastracanthus pulcherrimus, assembly GCA_949152435.1. NCBI lineage: Eukaryota > Metazoa > Arthropoda > Insecta > Hymenoptera > Pteromalidae > Gastracanthus > Gastracanthus pulcherrimus. Next base: position 69,701,616 of record OX424575.1, read on the forward strand.
GAATCGAAGCGCTTGCTTAATTTGCTGGGCTTTTCCTCAGCTTTCTTTGCGTCTTCGATTCGCTCGTTTATATTGCTGGCTGCGTCGAATACTATTTCGTGCCAGCAATATCGAGTCTTTCACTCTTGTTTCGTCTGCCCGTGCTGAGCGGCTAGCTGTTCGCTCTGCTGTGTATTACTATACTCAGCTTACTGTAAACAAGGGTCACCTTACCTTGCTTACAGCACCGCACGCGAGCTCCTTGTGCTGCTAATAACTCTAAATATTCTCGCTGAATATTGAGCTCGGCTACGAATGATTTTATCGCGTGATTTTCTTTTCTACGTCATAAAATTTACGAGAGGGGAGAATTTATTTTTCTCTTATGCTGCTCGCGGTCCTTATCAAACACTACACTTCATGGGTGCCATATAACAGGAGGAATATCTAAACAGCCGAATGTTAATAATAATAATAACAATGTAGGCATCGCGCGTCTCTTTGGCGCGCTGATCGACCATTAGCTTACCTGCTAACTGCGAGTATCTCGCTTCAGCCGTGTGTACCTTTCGTACAACGGCAACGTGCAGCCGGCTAGCCTGGTTCCAGGGTCGTTTCCCGCGAAACCGGGGGATAAGAATGAGGATCGCGTGATAGGCAGCAAGTATAAATAAAAGAAGGGGAGAGACTCAATTCTTAACAAAACACATGTATATTATACCTCAAGTTCCGTACAAGCGGTGGTCGCGCGCGAGCCCCGAGCGCGCTTATGCGGCGCGCGGAGTTATAAAATCGCGTGCACGAAGAGCTACGGGGAAGGGACTTCGTGCCACGGCTTCCCTGAGCTTCATTTTCTACGTCGCGAGTATAAACACACTATAAAGACTTACTTTTATACGCGCTATTACGTACGAGAGCACCGTTGATGAACTCGCTGTTGCTCTCTCCGTCTCTCTCTCTCTCTCTCACTCTCTCTCTCTACCTCTCTCTATCTCTCTCTCATACTTTCGTAGCGTCCGGCAGGCGACGAAGAGGTAGGCCTCGCTCGCCGATGCTGCTAGACTGCAGGTAACCCACGTCTCTCGGGCGGGTTTCGGCGTTGGCGGTGAAGCTCGTTTCCTGGAGCTGACCTCTCTTCCTCGTGGACACTCATACACATTTTCTCTCTCTCACACACGGTACGCTCGTGCTCGGTCGAAGGCGACACGTCCAGGCGTCTCGGCAGTCACGGTGCGCCGGTTCTGCTCTCGCTATTCCGACCCATCTGATCGGTGCGCTCTCTCTCCCTCTCTCTCTCTCTCTCTCGATCCGCACGACTCCCAATTCGCGCACCGGCCCCACACGGCGCGGAGTACTCGCGTATTTAAATAATACCATCGCATCGATAGTGCGATCGTTACAGATTCTTCTAATGATCCGCATAATTTACAGTCAGTTATTTCTCGTTTAAGCGGTTTTCATCTCGCTATGTCATTCCTGGAACCATTGCAAGTATAATGACTGGAAGCGGTCTTAAAGAGGCGTTTAGTACAATTTACGCTGATTTATCTGCCGATAAAGCTTTAATGGGCTATGCTTTTATTGATCTGTAATAGGTCACCTTTTAGTTCAAGCCGCTCTTGTGAGCATAATTTTAAAAAATGTTTCACTTGAAGACAATAAAAAACATATTTAAACGAAGGTCTTGATAAAGTAGAAGAAGAAAATTTTGATAGTTATTTGTTGAGTCCCTTCATGAAAACTGTAAAAGAGAAATTCGTCGCTGTTATAGACGAATTAAATAATAATGGTCCTACTAGTCAATTATGGATACAGTACTTTCAACTTACATGCTTACTTCGAAGGTATATCGATGCAGAGCGATCAGGAAATTTTGAATCACACCTACAAGCAGTGCAATTGATGACGCCATTCTTTTTTTCCTCGGGTCACCATTCGTATACTAAGGCTTGCCTTTTATACATTCAATAAATGTTAAATTTAAAAAACATAATGGGTATTGTAGAGTATGACAAATTTTGCAATCAAGGATTTCATACAATAAGGCGCTCTAAAAGATTTTGGTGCGGGATATGGTTCGATATGACCATAGAACAAATTCTAATGCGAGCGATAAAGTGCAGTGAAGGTCTAACGCACGGCCGAGTACTAACAGATAATGTTATCGGAAAATGGGTGTTGTCAAGAGTGGCTGTACTTGAAGTTGGTAACGCGATGGAATTATTTTGTAATATGACCTTTGCTTCGTCCAAGCAGCACGTTGACAACCGGGTTTCTCGAATATCCAGAGATTCTGAAGACTTAACGAAAGTACAGGTATTCTTCGATACGTGTAACCCATTTCCCGAAACGGATAAAATAATAGGTATTTATTCCGGAGTCGTTGGCGACTTAAGTAATGTTAATTGCCACAAAAAGTAATGGAAGCTACGTCTAATAAAAAATTCACTGATATTAAATATAAAAGAAACAGTAAAATTGTACATTTAGAGGCCGCAAATTCACTGGTAAAAAATGCAGCAAACGAGGAAGTTTATATATCGCCGTTACTTTTTTTTTTTTAAATTTCCTTAAATATACATAGTCAAAGCGATGTCAAAGAATACTGTAGTTCTTATGAATGTCTCCGATACCACGATCACTATTTGATGAAAATGGTATGCGAAAAACAGTTATATCCACTTTTATTCTAATTTTGATTGTGTGTACGAAATTAAAACCACACCGAACATTAGGCATGTTATTGATGGAGGATTTTTGTTATACAAAGTTGTATGGCAAAATAACATGAAAATAGAAATCATTGTAAATAACTATGTATTAGATGCGCTAAAGCACTATGCTCTAAATAGTTGAATTATTTTCGATGGCTACCCCAAGGACGACTCATTATCGACTAAATCTGTTCAACGTTCGCGGAGACAATTAAAAAATATTGGGCGCGAGATTGCTTTTGATAAAAATACTATGATAGTTGTAAATGAAAAGCAATTTCTCAGTAATGAAAGAAATAAAAGTAGGATCATTAAAATGATTTGTATTTCATTAAATACGGCTGGATTACGTACGAGAGTCACACGCGAAGACGCCGATCGATTGATAATTGTAACTGCAATTGAACACAGTCGCTTAGATTCGGAAGGAACAATTGTTATTGTAGGCGAAGATACTGACTACTTTACGGCGTTCTATTACTCACTGAAATATAATCGGGCACTCTGTGCAAAAGAACTTTTCTTATGTAAAAAAACCTCAGCTTTCGATTAATAGTATTAAAAAAAATATTAAAAATAGACTTTTCGAGATATAACACGTTTTGTGTTTTTTTTTAAGGAAAATGGAAAATTTTGGAAAATCTGACCACACTATTGGAAAGCTGAGGAAAAAATACATCGAAATAGTTTATTGGATATTTTATATATATTTTTTTTCATACCGCAAACGCGAGTTGAAAACAACAGTATTAAGCGCATGCGCGCCGCGCTAGGAGAGTTGACGTGATTCGCCCCATATATACGCTCTCCTTCACTCCTCCGCGCTCTCCACTACTCGACCGCTTTCACGTATATTTACGTGCAATTTCAACCGGTTTCGCAGCGTTTTATGAAAAAATTAAAAAATACATTTTGTTCAATTAAACTTGAAATTTTCAATTCCGTTTCAATAATTAAAATCGGACGATCCATAGAGCATCCAGATCTGTTGCAAAATAGTTTATTGAAAAATTAAAATGACGATTGAGGCAAAACTAATCTTTGGACATCGTCAGGGTTTTGCACACATAAAGTAACTATAAATTACTACTTTTCTTAGCCCTCTACGTTAAAAAATGGCCGATTTATGAATTTATACCATTAAGAATGTTTCATTGCTTTCCATTTTATAAGCAAGAAACTAAAAAAATCGCGTTTTTTTGCTTAAAAATGTTTATAACAAGTTAATGGAAAAAATTTCAGTGTTGGAAATATAACAGAAATCATCTACTTATCGTCTTTCATATGATGGTACAGTCGATTTTCTAATAGGATTAATGTAAAAAAATCGCTAATATTTTGCTCTGTTGTTTGGCCTAATTATGGTCAGAACCAAAAATAATGGCTTTGGTTTTACCGACATTGAGTCGCAGGCCTGCCTCAGTGGTCCACTTAGACACTGCCCACGCTGCAGCCGACATGCAACTGATGCCCCTCTGAAGATTCTACCAAAGTCTCCCTTAAGTCATTAATATAAAAACTAAGCAGTAGAGGTCCTAGTACTGAACCCTGCGGCACACCCAGATTGGTAGTTAGCCAATCTGAGTCTTCATTATTAGTAATAACCTTTGCCTTCGACCAATTATATATGACTAGCCATAGTGAATATCCTCAGTTAGTTTTAGCAGTGATGTTTGTGTACTGTGATGCTGTCAAAAGAAAGATAGATAGATAGATAGATAGATAGAAACTTTATTTTTGCATGTATAAAATAGAATTTAACATCAATTTCATACAAATCGTTTAAAATTATCACAATGTCTGTCATAAGATATGAATATCGCATAAGTTTGTTATAATACAAATATCAAATATGTTCGTGTTAATTACAAATATTACATAAGGTCGGGTACGTATAAATTGCTTTTCAGGCTTAAGATTCTATCACGTCGGAAAATAAAACTAATGTACAATGCTTATTCTACACTTTCATCCCGCTTCAGTCACTCGCCCATGCATACGAATAAATACATTCATACATATAAAACATGAAACTTAACTAAAATAAATAACTTAGGACATCACGAATCAGTCTATGTTTGCGAGATAATCTTGTGCCGCCGCCTTAAATCCTTTTAATAATGATAATGTGCGTATCTCTGGAGGGAGTGAATTCCACATATGCGCACCATGTCCTTGGAAAGATCGTTTTCCAGTAGAATCAGTGTTTACTTGATAATTGTCCAAACTTTCAGCAGTAAAAAAACTTCCTTACTCGGGTTTGGATTCACACTTACTCTAACTTTGGATCAGAAGTTCTAGTTTTTTAGGCAAAATTACATCTTCATAGTTTGGCATACTCTGTAAAGGTCTTTTTTTTTTAAACATTTTTTTCTCGTTCACAAAGTGCAAGACGACAAGAGACGCAAATACTTAAAGGAAACTTCGAATTAGATAGATCAAAATCTTCATTTATGTATTTTCGAATCAGTTCTTCATGAGACTTAGTTATCAAAAAATCTTGTGATCTTTTTCCTTTGAAACTTATTTTCTACCACATGGCGCACAAATTTTCATTCTGTTCTCCTCATGATTACACTTATGATCCATTTTAGAATGAATGGATTCATCATTCTTTACTGGAAGAGAAGATGCCATATTTATCCGTTAGCCTGCCACTCAAACCTGATCTCTAACACGGAAAATATCAAAACTATCCAAAACGCAACCAAGAAGCATCCAAAATCTGATCGTCTTATATGACAAAATCATATCTATTATCATAGAAGAAAACACGCAGCCACCTAGGGGTGAGAATCGAAGTTATAAATTTTTATATGGAAATTTAGTGTAACCCAAAAATTTATAATTTATGTAATTTAAATTTATAACACGATAAAGTTTGGATTTAGCTATATATATATATATATATATATATATATATATATATATATATATATATATATATATATGTATATATATATATATATATATGTATATATATATATATATGTATATATATATATATGTATATATATATATATATATATATATATATATATATATATATATATATATATATATATATATATATATATATATATGTATATATATATATATATATATATATATATATATATATATATATATATATATATATATATATATATGTGTGTGTGTGTGTGTGTGTATGTATATGTATATATATATATACATATATACACGGAAAACTAATCTTCACCTCCTTGAAAATTATCTGAGGGAATATTCAGCTATCCCCGAACTTTTGGGACACCCTGTATATATATATATACACACAACATATCATAAATATATATAATATACATGATACAACATATTTTGTTCCATGCATTCTTAAGCTAGAACTCATTCGCTTCTATCAATAATTTAGCTAAAATACGTAAATTGACGATATCTCGAAAACAGGAGCCGATCGGATTTCGATTCGAACGGATTTGAGATGTACATTCATGCCCGAATACCGCCCCGCAACCCGATTTTATCGTCATTTTGGTCAAATCTATCGCTCCTTCCTGCCCACCTGTACGGCGTTCGCTTTTCCCGTTGCCTGGTAGTCCCCGACATACACCACATGTTCTACATTTTTTATAGTATTATTGTGCAGTGCACTTTGACAATGCTCCCTGTAAGCACTATAAGCTATCGCTGTTATGGCACAAATAATTCTAATAATGACAAAACTGTGTGTTACTTAAAATGATAGTATATACTATAAATGAAGCAGTGTGAGTTCGGAAATCTGGAGATACATTCTATAATTGATCGTGAACTGGATATTATACTAACGTCACATATAAGGAATATTATTTTAGCAGAAACCTAGCAGAACATTCAATGAATGCCTTTGAAAGGTCTTAAGAGGACGAGATTCATTTAGACCCTAATTAAATTGTTTTGTGAGTCCATAAAATTTCTTATGCTGAAAGGCAAACATTCTGAATTTTTTTTTAACTATATATACTTAACCCTTTAACGTGAACAGCGCCCGAAACTGTATATTTGTGACCTGCATTGGTATTATTAAATCGTGGTTTCTACTTCATTTTCTTAAGGGGTCACTCTACGATCTCAGCAATAATTTCCAATAATTTTTATTTTCATAGAAAAATTTATTTAAAATATTCAAACTTTTTACACATAAAGGAAGAGGTTTTACACTTATAAAATATATTTTTTATTTTTGATTTGTATGTAAAATCTGGTTGGTCCGGCTGCCTGAAGTTGACCCTACTACAATCTGGTTGACGTGATATCTCCACTTTGAAGAGCCTGAAAGCAAAAAAGTGGACGGGTTATTAAAAAATAAGCTTTTCGCTATAGCCGGTAGCTCAATAACAGAATTTGATGATAAATAACAAAATGGCGTACATTTGAAATTTTCGACCTTTTTTTTGCAATTGGCATTTTGTTATTTTTCATCAAATTTTGTTTATTGAGCTACCGGCTATAGCGAAAAGCTTATTTTTTAATAACCCGTCCACTTTTTTGCTTTCAGGCTCTTCAAAGTGGAGATATCACGTCAACCAGATTGTAATAGGGTCAGCTTCAGGCAGCCGGACCAACCAGATTTCACATACAATTCTCCATTTCCGCAGCATATCCTGTATATGTGGCAAGGGTTACACTTCCGATTTCGTTTACGCGTTGACCTTTAGGTGTTCAACGCAGAACCTATAGGTGGTGCTCTTCATCGTACTGATTTTTGTAACTATTCATGAGTAACACTGTCTTAATAATTTTTTTTTGAAAAGTTGGAGTTCATGGTTGTAATGCGAATAAGTTGAATAAGATATCCTTAAAGTTTCAGGTTAATTCATTGTAATCCTATGCGCATAAGACTTGTTAAACGTTGGAAAGCCGCAAATGGAGAAATTGCTCTTTTGTAAAACAAGATAAATAATTTTCTGATGATTTTAAAACAATTTTTCTATCGCAGAATATCGATCAAAATTCTTTTTTATAATTTATATGTTTTCTGAAGTTTGTCTGCATAGTATAGAGTAGATTTGGACACGGGTTTGGATTCGGTTAGTGTAGAAATATGCTAGGTTGTGTGCAATAAAGGTCGGAAGAACAATACGTATAAATAACTATCAAGCTCTTAAACATTATTTTTATTGCCAATATTGCCAATTCAAAATTATTTTCTGTTCTAAAAATGTACAAAGTATTAGAAGATGATATAAAGAAAGTCGAGTTTTTCGACAAAATTTACTATAGGACCGCCGTAATGAAACTGCATTTATTTGAAGTTTACTTCTTTTCCTTTCATTTACATAGATATTCCCGCCCGCTAATTGTATTAGATCAGATTTGATTATGTCCGAATCATTAAACTGTTGCTCACAAACTCGCCATTTTCTTCAATAATAATGTTTGTTGTAGAAAGTAATATTTGCTTCCATATATATATATATATATATATATAATGATAGTACAGTGTGTTAACTTATACCAGACAGAAAAAATCGTTATGATAATATTATCGAATAAAAAATAACAGCTTCACTTGCCTCAATAAAAGGCTCATTTTACTCTACTGTTCCGTTGATATTTGATTTACATGACCAAAGAAGATCTGTTTAAAACATGTTTTTCTTATACTCTTATGGTTTTTCTTTAGCATAATAAGGATAGCGCTTTTGTATCATTATGGAATAATCGGATAATAAGTAGTAGTTTGTAGACTAAATTTTCATAAAACGTAATTTATACATTTTTTATCTTGAAATGCTCATTTTGCCCCGAAAATACCATTTTTGCCCCGCTCTCCCCTGCATATACGACTGCGTCAGTCGCGTGTATACATGTGCGTATACCTGTGTAAAGCATGTTTCTCCTGTCTCGACTCCATCACTCTTCGCCTTGAGCCCAAGCTACCTACTCTCCGTATTTCTGAGATTAAAATATTTTGGTCGGCTGACTTGACATGGAATATTGCATACGTACCCTAAAAAATAGCTAATTTCTACAACATTGTAGCCACGAAAAAATTATAAGCTTATATTTATAAATTCCATTAACGATTTCAGAATATTGTAAAAAGAGAGATCGTTTTAAAATAATAACAAATCGATGAATCTTTCATGATGAAAATTGTAATAACTCTGACGTTATTAATTTGTTGTCATTAACTGTTTTTTGGAACTTTACTTTTGAATCGTAATCAGCGACCTTAAATACCTTTATATACCAATTTTTACTATTTTTCTCAAAATATTAATAAAAGTGTATAAACATATGTTGTTGGCTTTACCATTTTTTTAATATTGATTTTTGATTTGATTACTCTAGGAATGGTTCTTTATGAATAACCCCGACTTCGAGCAAGAGCTATTCTCCACTGACAGAAAATAATCGCTATCGGAGTTAGCCTCTTCGCTCGAAAATAATTTCGCTCTCGAGCAATAATTATTCTTGGCGGACACAAAAGAGTCGCTCTCGGAATTATTCTCGAATTTCAAGAAATCAATCTGAGAGCGAGATTTTAATAGTATATTATGCACCTAGGAAATAAAGTGAGCCAGTAAATGCCTGCGTGTGGTGTGGTGCTCGAGCGGAACGAGGGCGCCACATACGCTGGCATTTACTGGCTCACTTTATTCACGCGTGCGTTATACGACTTTTTAACATACCCACAGTATAGTTCGTACTCGATCATCGCCGATGAAGGACAAAAGTGCTACATATTTACTCCCTAACCTCACTCTAGCTCCCGGCGCCACGCACTGGGAGACTAGAGTGGGGGCAGGAAATTAATGTAGCACTTGTTTTCCGACTCGGTGGGGAAGAAGTACTAACTTTACGCTGGGGTGTGTTAAAAAAGAGTTTTTTAATAATTCTAAACCCCTAATATTATCACATTGTTTCAGATTATTTCGTTAGGTGCACTCCCCTTAAAATGGCATAAACCCGTATTTTTGATGATTTTTCGGTCATCTTTAACCTAGGCATTTATTTTGTTTTTACACTTTAACAACATTTTATTTATAATCACATAAAATCAAAATAAATTAGTTTTGATATATATTATAATTATTTTTCATCGCATATTTCAATATATTAAACTCTTAAAATGGCAAAACCCTATATTTGCAATTATCCCTGGTAGAAAATTAATCTAGAACTATGTAGATCTATCTAGTTTGCCTTGGAAATAATCGAGGGCCTCGATAAAACTAGATAATTTTCTACCAGGGATGTTTCGGCAATTTTCATCTTTTACCGAGTTCCCAGGCAATTATTTTGTCTTTAAAATATTAAATTTTTTTTTATATATATTATAATTATTGAAAAAAGTAGTCGCCTCAAATGGTACATGTACTCTATGTAAAATTTTAATTTTATGATAAGTGTGGATAGATAGGTTTATTCTTCTTGTAATCATTTTATTTTATTAAATATTTTTCAGGGAAACGAGTACTCAAAGACTTTCTCTTTTGAAATTGAACAGTAGCAAATTATGCAGTGGGCAGCGGCAAAATCGTTCATTCTCTCTGTTGGAGTTATTTATACAATATGGTGCAAAACAGCACCTTTATAAATTAGTAGATCACAGTAGCTTAGACACATCGAGTTTAATACTGTGGCATTTTGGAATGTTGTCATACGTGACACTGATTGCTCAACTTATGTATCCTTTTCTTTCGAATTCATTTAACATACTAGGCTAAAAATTTTAATTTCCTTAATTTACAATATAGTTGGCCCATTTCCGAAAACTTTATTTTTCCTGAGTGGCTATTATGTAGCTGCCAATTTCTATTAGTTCAAGAATATGTCAGACTGCTTAGTACGTGGTGTGAATGGAATGGCGCTTCTAGAAAGTTTATTCTTGCAGTTAGTCTGCTCGAAATGGGAGAGACACAAAAAGCATGTGATAACTTTTTACGAGCCTCTAATGGAGTTGTTGTTGATTCGTTTTTATCAGATCTAGTTATGTCATCTAATCTAATATCAGAAAGCAGAGCTCTTGTTTTTTATTACTTGAAAGTTATTGAAATGTTTGAACAGCACAATGCGTCTGACTGCATCATTGAATTAGCAATGACAGCTACGGCTGTGGCTGAAAAGGATGATCCAAATCTTCCGACACTTCATTCAATAATTTTTACACAGCATCTTAATTTACAGCATCATATAGAAGCTTATAATTGTCTCAATACTAATCCAGATGATGCACGCCGAGTGGACTGCTTGAGATTACTAGTTCTAGCTTTGTTTAGCCGAAAAAAGTTAACTGATCTGGTATCATTTCCCTACGTCGATATGTATACAGATCTAGAAAAAATAATGGAAGCTAGAGCCCGTAGTGTTGATTTGATAGAAAATAATTATTATGATTTTTTGTATAGTTTTCATATTAATAAAGGAAACGTAAGAAAAGGTACATAAATTTCTTATTTGTACTATTACTAGCCAATACTAGCCTATTTATGAAATTGTATATTTACAGCTGCGTCGATCATGTATGAACAGGCCATTCGCCTAGGCCAAGAGTCACATTCTTTGTTAACTATTTCAAGACAAACTCATTGCCTTTTAGCTTGCATAAATGCTTTGCATATTGTCAGTGAAAAGTATAGATGGATAGTTCGACCTGCTATTAATCTAAGTTCTTTTCGAGAAAAAATCAACCTTGGAAAAAAGAGAACTGCAATAGGGGAAGAAATTTTAGAGTATAAAGTGAAAAGGCGAATAGAGGTTTTGGAGTTGGAGGATATAAAAAGAGAATACATTTTAGCTGAAGCTAAATTTAAACTTGCAAAACTCAATACTGATAATATTGTTACTGCACAAACTTGTTAGTACATTGTTAACCATGTACCAAGAATTAGAGAAAATGCTTGTTGTGTTTTATCTTCTATCTTATTATTTTTAATTTACAGGTCCATCGGAAATTGTAGCTGTAATGTGCAATTTCGGTTTATATCTAAATGCTCTTCATGTGTGCGACCATTTCAAGTTATGCAAAACTTTAGTTTTAGAAAGCTTAACATCTCAATGTGTACGACTCAGCCAGAAAGATAATCTAAAAGCATGGAATTGGCTTAATCATAATGCTTGTTTTGGTTAGTATAAAGTTCTTTATGTAGCTCATTTCTTTTACTTTTAACATTTTCTTGGGATAATCGATGGTCAAGTGGTAAACGCGTACCTCGTAAGGGGGCAGGCCTAAGTTAAACCCAAGAAAAGCATATTTCTTTACGAGTCTAGAAAACTTTTTGGGTTTAAAAGCATTCATTCTGAAAATTATTATGTTATCAATATACAATAAATGGTTTAATATCTTAAATTTTACCCTTGTAAAATCTCAAAATCTTGATCCTATACGTCACAATAAAACATTCTGTCTAATATCATATTTATTAAAGGAACTTCCTCACACGATTCTAGGTGACATGACAGAAGGAAATTTTTTTTCGACGGTTATTCGACTCCTTTTGACATGTTTTACAAAATGAACCGAGCCCTTTTTCATTAAAATTTTTTTCATTATTCTTTTTCGGAGATCCAATCAATTTAAAAAAAAATGTAATATTTAAAAAAAATTGATTTGATCTACGAAAAAGAATAATAAAAACCATTTTAACGAAAAAGTGCTCTGCTTATTTTGTAAGACATGTTAAAAGGAGTCGAATAACCGCAGAAGAAAGAATTTCGTTCATTACGTCACCTAGAATCGTGTGAGAAACCAAATAAATGAAATAATAAAACAATAATAAAATAATAATAATTCATTTAATAAATATGGTATTGAAAATGGTGATTTATTACAACATGTAAGATCAAGATTTTGAGCTTTTACAACGGCAAAATTAAAGATATTATTGTGTTGATAGATAGCATACAAATTTTTAGAATGATTGTTTTTAAACATAAAATATTTTCTGACCTCATAAAAAGAAATCAATTTTTTGGGTTTAACCCAGGTCTGCTCCCCTAAGGACGCCTGTCTGAGTTAAACTCAAAAAAATAATTTATTTTTATGATCCGAAAAATTTTTTTTCTGTAAAAGCAATCATTTTTTTGCGCTTTTTACCTTTCCTTTGTGTATCTCTCTTAAGCATCCAACAAAAATCTGCCATCATATTTTCATTCCACCTTCCCTGGTATCGAGTTTCCATGACTTTAATACGATAAAAAATTTTCGTATAAAAGCCATCATTCTGAAAATTATTTTACTATAAATAGTTGATTATATCTATAATTTTACCGTTATAAAACGTCAAAATCTTACTCCCACGATACACAAGATATTACAGTTATCAATACTATATTTATTAAAAAAAACTGCTGCGTGAAATCTGACTCCTTTTGGAATATACTAAAACTTTTATGGTTTACTTTTTAATTAACAACCTTTTTATTATAACACAGCCACACAAAAAAAAAATTTTTCTGACCTGAAGAGGAGACTTTTATATCCTATAGTATTTTGACTCGCTGAATCCGAGTCCGACCTCTGTTTGACCCAATCACGTCAGGGTCAAGGGCATTTCAAGGTCAAATTGACAGAGAACCGCCCAAGCGGAAGAAAATGCTGCATCTCTATGTTTTCGGGGTCGCTTAATTCGATTCCGATGTTTGTTTGACCCCATCACGTCAGGGTCAAGGTCATTTCAAGGTCAAATTGACAGAGAACCGCCCAAGCAGAAGAAAATGCTGCATCTCTATGTTTTCGGGGTCGCTGAATTCGAATCCGATGTTTGTTTGACCCCATCACGTCAGGGTCAAGGTCATTTCAAGGTCAAATTGACAAAGAACCGCCCAAGCGGAAGAAAATGCTGCATCTATATGTTTTCGGGGTCGCTGAATTCGAATCCGATGTTTGTTTGACCCCATCACGTAAGGGTCATTTTAAGGTCAAATTAAGAAATCGCTGAAAAAATTTGTAAGTTGAGAAAAGTAACATTCATAAATGTCAGTCAGTTTTATTTACTATGCATGATGAGCATTTCTCGCTCCACAAGTCTATTGAACATGATTGAACGTCTGCATTTAATAGAGATTGTGTGCACCACAAGGAGGTTGCGCGAGCGGATTTTGTACATCATGTAGCCTTGATAAGGGCTGATTTTTAAGCTAGAATAACTGTTTTGAAATTATAAAACAAAAATTTCCTTCAATTCATTAATAAGTCCTTTGACATCTGTGCAATATACCAGCGATGAAACTTGTGAAAGTGATGAAAATGATATTAGTGAAGAAGATGCATTCCCCACTATGAAAAATCCAAAGTTCCTGCACTAGTCTCACAGTTGGAATTAAATGATCTAGTTCGAGATTTAGGATTACCTAAAGATGGTGCAGAATACCTAGCATCATTTTTTAAGGAAAGAAATCTTCTACAGCAGCATACGAAAGTTTCGTAAATATTTTGCGAAGGACGAAGTTTCATCGCTGGTATATTGCACAGATGTCAAAGGACTTATTAATGAATTGAAGGAAAATTGCTATAAATCTGAAGATTGGAGACTTTTTATAGATTCTTAGAAACGAAGTATAAAGGCCGTCTTACTCCACAATACGAATGTGTATGCCCCAGTTCCAATAGCTCACTCAACTATCATGGAGGAAAAATATGAAAGTATGGAAGTGCTGTTAGAAAAAATCGATTACAAGAATCATCAATGGCAGATTTGTGGAGATTTAAAAATTATAACGTTGCTTCTTCGACAATAATCTGGTTTCACGAAAAACCCTTGCTACTTTTGCTTGTGGGATAGTAGAGATCGACAGAATCATTACAAAAAAATTGAATGGTCAGTAAGAACCACATTCGATCCTGGTCAATTTGACCTTGAAATGACCTTGACCCTGACGTGATGGGGTCAAACAGAGGCCGGATTCGGATTCAGCGAGTCAAAATACTATAGGATATGAAAGTCTCCTCTTCAGGTCAGAAAATTTTTTTTTATGTGTGGCTGTGTTTATAATAAAAAGGTTGTTAATTAAAAAGTAAACCATAAAAGTTTTAGTATATTCCAAAAGGAGTCAGATTTAACGCAGTAGTTTTTTTAATAAATATAGTATTGATAACTGTAATATCTTGTGTATCGTGGGAGTAAGATTTTGACGTTTTACAACGGTAAAATATAGATATAATCAACTATTTATAATAAAATAATTTTCAGAATGATGGCTTTTATACGAAAATTTTGTATCTTAATTTTAATTTTTGTATGTGCGAGGATCAATTTATGTCCAAATTCAGGACTTTGATAAGACCATTCAGATGAACAAGTGAAAAGTATTAATGGAAAGAAAATGAATAGAGAAATTTGTCAAAATCATGAAAATATACCAGGGAGCCACCTTAATACAGCTGCCGCTCAATGAGCGCACGTTCGAATCCCCGTCAGTCCGAATTTTTCTGAGACATTTTGAGAAAATGTTTTACTGGATTTTTCGGTGGCGGAGAACGGGCCAGTAATTCGCTACCTGATTAAGGGCAGTAATACTCGTATATGTAATTTAAAAAACTACCCTGGCTTGAATGCCGACCAAAAGCCGACATTTATGATCAGCTAGCAGGTCGGCTGAGGCTCGGCCAAACCTCGTCTAACGATGATCAGGGAAACAGCGACCGAACACCTGATTGGGGCCTATACCTAACCTGGTATAAGATATTTTAGTGCCAGATCAATGTGAATCGCAGGCTTGGTATAGGCTCTAAACGCTTATTTACCGATATATAACTGTTTATGAATCGTCGTCTAAACACCGGCTAAGACATGGGCCAGGCTTACTTAGATGTCGGCAAATGAATTTTGAATTTAAAAAAAAGATCATCTTAAAAATTATCGGCCATGACTTCCGCCGATGCTTGAGCTAGGCCTGCTCCAAGGCTGTTTCTATTACAATCTTTTATAATGTGTAATATTTGCATCACATCGTCAGATGCTCGAAATACGTTGCCCCAATGGTCGTCTGAGCCATGGGCCAGCCTTAGAATAAACTCGTCACCCACACAGCGCACAATGTTACAGAAAGGTTTCAGCAAGGTTTCATGCCAGGTTTCAAACCTTCCAGAAATATATCAATGAAAGCTTTCGAAATGTTGTTATATCCGCTTCAAGTGCTTCCAAAAATATTTTATTAAATATTTTGGGTATGTTTCTCAAAAACTTACTAGTTAAACCTTTTTAAAATGTTACAGAAACATTTCATAGTGGGTTCCCATACAGCATGAAATATTTCCAGAATATTTGTTATTCAGATTTAATATTTTTTAAATATTTGAAAGGTTTCTGAAAGATTTCGTGAACTTTGCACAAAATATTTCATGAAATATTTCTCAAATATTATGGAAATATTTTGGTGACACAACCCGCAAGCTCTATTCACATTACTACAATATTCCACGAAATATTGATAAAACTTTTTAGAAATATTTCTTGTACTATTTGTATTACATTGATTTATTATTATTATTTAAGATTATTAGATAATATACATTACAAACACGTGATATATTTTATGATTAAAACTATTTTATTAAAATATCTGAAATAATAAGAGAATTAAAGAAACTTATGTGACTGGGAGTCAAACCGGCGACCTGCTGCGTCAGACTGCAGCGCTGCAACCACTCCGTCACAGTGAAACTTTAAAATGCTTTAAAGAAATTAGACTTATATTTTACAAGTAATAGTTACAATGATAACTCCGTGTAGTATATTATATTATATTTATCGTATTTGGATATTATAAAAATAAATTCTGTATAATTTATAAATAATCAGTATATGTAAAAAAAAATTATATTATAATTATTATCTATATTTCTACGATGCTGGTAAAATATAGTTCTGTATTGTACTTTCCCTTATACGTCTTCTGTGTACTTGACCAAATCCTAAGAAATATTTTGGGAATCATAAATTTACAACAAGGAATGATGAAAAACGCGAAAACAAAAAGAATTCTGAAAAATATTTATATTATAGAGAATTATTTTAATATTAAATTATGCAACAATACTTGATAAATATGTAGTAAGGAAATACATTGCTATAGCTTTAGATTTTAAATATGACGTTTGTTTCCTCCTGAAGGAAGTTTTACAATAGTTTTTCCTATTAAAACGCATTGAAAAAACATATTATAGAAATTAAGCACATTAAAGGAAAGATGTACAACTGATTTTTTTCTATTTATAAAAAAACGTGGACCAATCAGTATTTCATTTAGAAAATCAATCTAAGGGAGTACTATCGATACTCGGAGTCAAATGCGTGTTTAGTCGCTTTTGATTTCCGTGGTAGGCCTAATCGTGTGATTAAGCGGTTGAGTGAGCCTGAACAATTTTATTCGTTTGCTTATCGATTATATTAGCTCTCAAAATTGGTGATTCAACATTTGGATTTTTACATTGCATTTATGTAATATTAAATACATATTTCTCAAAGTTTCGTCGAAATTAGAACAGCAGTTTTCAGGAATTATATGAGAAAGTTTGAGGTAAATTAAAACATACTAGTATACAAAATTGCAGAATTTTCTGAACACTAATTTAAAACCGATACTAGTCCCTTAATTAATAGTTTTTTCCTTTTCTTCTGGCAATTCAAATTTTGTGTGTAAAATAGGGCGTTATTAACATGTTAAGATAGATGTAGCATTTATTTAGCTCTGTTTGTTATATCCAATAAAAATCCTTGAGAAAGGAAAAATAAAGCTCTTAATACTATTGTTTATTTACCATAAATCAAAGGAGCCATATTTTATAAATCGAACTCAAACTTTAATGAGATCTCCAAAACATAGTTTCGGCTGGAAATATGAAAAACAAGTGCATGCAATATCAAAAACAAAAGTTTAGGTTAATATGTTATTAATACCCATGTTGCCTATAATATCACTTTTTTACAAGATTTTATAATTTCTATAATAGAAAGTATATTTAGTTTTAACTTTTCTATTTTTGGTTGTACGATTCATAAAAATTTTCTCTTATAATACGGCAAATGAGCGATAACAACAGTCTTTACTTTTCTACTTTGAATGATATTATGGATCAACAATTCGAAATAAATTAGCCCTACACCTCTAGAAAAAGTGTTTAAAAAAATATACAACACAAAATATTATGAATTGGCTATGTTAAAAAGCAAAAATTTAGTTACGCTCTTAATGTTTATTGTTGATTTTATAAATTATCTAAGTATTGGAAAGACCCCAGGAATGTAAACAAATATGTGCATCTATATTCGTCAGAAATACTTACTTGCAGATTCGTATTTTACCAGCTCCACATTTTTATAATTTTTTTCATTCTGTGCGGGTCATTTCTCAAAAATTATACTCGCTTTCAGTAAAACGTTATTAAATGTAATATATATTGATATATTCGTTATGGAAAAATAAAATTAATATAAGTTAGCAATTAAATTAATGTAACTATATCTGGCATTTTCAATTTGTTCAGTATTAACTTTTAAAAAATGTGACACAAAATATATAATAATATTTTGAATATTATTTAATCTGTATCCGAATATAATCATTTCAATTCAGAAATTATAATTAACTGTTTTTTATTTATTTTAATTACGTGGGCGACGGAGTCGCCCACGTAATTAGCGTACTTCAAATTGTGCAAAGATTCTGAGCGCTTGAACATTTCGATGACGGCGTCCACTTTCATCTTTCCTGCGGAGCCGACGTGGTTCGCTTGGCATTCATCTTTGTGAGTTTGGCTCCACTCTTTGAACTCGATGGTGTCAGTTTTAGTTTTCCAAAATTCGAAAGTTTTGCAATATTTAGATTTTACCAAAACATCGACTACTTTGCCAGTGTACCAGCCGATAAGTGAAACAAACCCGTAAAGAGATGAAAAACCACGCTTCCTCCACGAACCATCACCAGATACAGTAATGCCATTTGGATCGTCAGTTTTTTCTCGTTCTTTTTCAGCTGCAGTTTTCATACTGAGCTTACAAATAGCTTTTGCTTCAATGGCAATTTTCTTAACAACTGTATCGTAAAATGATTGAAAAATTGGCCGCGGGAGATCCATGAAGGCGCATAACTTTATAATGCTATTCAATCCTATTCCTAGTAATCGCATGGCAAGAACAATTCTGCGATTAATATCATATCCTTTCTCAATAAATGGACAACTAGGAATAGTAATCTGATCACAGTTTTTACAGAAAATCACAATTTTGAAACCCAAGCCTCGCTTTCCAGTTTCGGTGAACGTTACATCGGATTTGCATTTTTACATACAAGAGCTTGCGATATCGCGGAGAACGCTGCTACAAAATTCAGAATTCGGTAACCGAAACCTTCATTTACTTCAAAATCATCGAAGTTTACATTTGATAATTTTTTAGCCGATGTACTAACGTTCTCCAGGCTTGGCTTCTCCAGCTCGTAACGGGTTTGCGGCCGTCGGTTTGCTATTGTCGGTCTTTTTGCACTACTCCTTCCTCCTTGGCCGGTTTTTTTGTCACAATACACGACTTTTTTCGAACTCATATTGTTTATTCGAAAACTTTTACAATAACGAAACACGTTATTAATATTTGAACGAAAATGTACGGAAATAAAATAAAGCGTCTGCACGGCGTCGCTTGGCAGCTGTACTAGTTCACACACACACACACACACACACACACAAATACACACACACACACACACACACACACTTTTATTCAGTGTTAGTACACCCTGGTGGACTTTTGAGGAACCACAATGACCATAACTATAGAATTTGGACAGGTAGGAGCACATAGTCGATAAATCAGATCGCGCCGTGGTGGCTGATTCAGCCGTCACGGCGCGCTCCGAGGCGCTGCGGCAAAATCGAGAATTGGACCTCTTACAAATTTTATTTCTGTATGAAACCAATTGGATATGATTTTTAAGGGTCCAAAGTATCGTTTAAGCCAAAAAAAATCAATTTTTTGAAAATTTTAGACTGGCGTTACCCCTTAAATAAACAAAATAAAATGTGGGTAAGAACCTCCCAATAATCTTCCAGCGTATTTTCTAAATAACTTTATTAAAAGTTTCTGTAAAAGTTTAAAATATATAGTTTATGGCTTTCTGCAATGTGGACCGAAATATTTTGGAAATGTTTCGGTAAATCTTTTAATCTTTTCGACGACATTATCGACAATCATTGTCCAAAAATTTCAATAACATTTCATGGAATATTTTAGGAAATCTTTTTATAACAATTCATGTAACATTTTAAAAAATGTTGTGTAAAAGTTATACAAATATTTTCTTGAATTCTTAAAAAAAAAAAAATGTTATTACATAAAAATAAACATTTCATGAAATATTTCTGCAAAGTTTTATTAATATTTCATAATATTACTTCTGAAAGGCTTTGGCAAACTTTTTATAATGTTTACACAAACTTACAGTAAGCTTTCTTTGAAATGTTTCCCGAAACATTTGACTGAAACATTCTGTAGGTATTCTTATGTATCTCTGCAATATAACTTTTAACTGATCGGCATCAACTCCTGTTCGCGCCAAGCCTGCCGCAAGACTGTTTTTATAATAATTCTTATATTCTTTAAAATTAGCAAAAGAGCGAAAAATACTCGATAAGTGGCCCACGGTATCAACTCCTGCCATTGCTCACACCCAGCCTGCTTCGAGAATCCTTTTATTTCATTTCTATCTCGTGTAGATTACAAACGAAGGTACTAAATTTAACAGTTTCTTGAAAATCACTCATATAAGTTTTAAGCATTAATTATTCACATTTTTTTTAGTTTTCTAATAAATTTTCTGTTTATTTTTATTTACTGATAGAATTAATAAATACAAATATATACACAAAAATACAAATATTCTTTTTGACTGTAGAAGAGACTGGGGTATAACGGAGCAGGGGGTATAAGGGTGCAGGGGGTATAGAGGAGCAGTTGCGATAACTTTGCTTCAGCAGTGGCATCATCTATTTAATCGCATGTTAGTTTACTCATAGCGATTATGCGAGTTAATTTACCCTTCCACGTCAACCGTCACCATGTAGAACAAATTTTAAAAATAGAAGATTGATGTTTGAGATTGTAACTAACAGTACATTTTGTAAAAATGGCTTTTACTAAATCTCGAAAAATCTGGGGTTACTTTTCCTGTTTTTTATGTGTAATAAAAATTAGCATAATTTATTTAGGTAGCGATTTCTTTAAGTTATAATCATAACAATAATTACAAAAATTAATAATGTGCTCTATGAATCTCCGTCGTAATAATATCGTACCGTTCCACTATACCACAATTGACCGCTCCATTATACCTCAATGGTTTTGAGCATCGTGATTTTCATTGTATTCGGATAATCTCCTACAATATTAAGATCACAAAAGTTTGCGGTCTCCGGTCTCCGGTCACACCAATAAGTTCAAAGTTCACCATATGTGTGTACGAGTGTGGGTGGGTTATTGGTAGGGTGGAAGTATGAGCAGATGAGTTTGTGGGTGAATTTTTTGGACCGTATAATTTTTTTTTGTTTTTATAATTTTTTGGATCTTAAAAAATTTTGGCCTAAAAGTTTTTGGACATTATTTTTTGGACACTATTATTTTTTGTACATTATAATTTTTCGGGCATCAGAATTTTTTGCGTATTATAATTTTCCGGCATTATAATTTTCTGTGTTTCATATTTTTTTCATATTATAATTTTTTGGTATAAAAATTTTTTAGGACTTATATATAACTTATTTGGCCATATAATTTTATGACAGTTTTTTTTTGGTGCTCTTATTAAACTGTGGAGTGTTTTCCGGCCGTCATATCATCGTCTCATTGAGGTTAGACTCTCATCAAGTGCCGTATTCACCGTCACGGCAGACTTTTGATCGATTGATCGATTGATCGAAATATTTTTCCACGACGCACATGGAAACCAGCTATTAAGCTACTGGATTTAGTCGCGAGCAGGAGGTACGTGTGCGATCTGTAAGCTATTTTCACTGTCGGCTGCTAGGCCTGTTTACAATGGACACATTGAGCTTCGCCAGCTGTCAAAAGGCTGGGCGCAATACCAACGCGCTAATTAAGTGCTCTACGTGCACACGCAAATGCCACTCTGCATGCATGAAGTCAGTGCAGAAAACGCGTAGTAGCACTGCTCTCAAGTGTACCTATTGTATAAACATCAGCAACAGAGCCAATACCAGCATCAAGCAGCCGACAAAAACACACACTAGCATAGACGAAAGAGAGAAGAATATAAGCAAGACGGGCGACAACAACAAGCCCGTCGTCAAGTCTGCCGAGCAGTTGCAGGCACGCGTACCGGCGAGGCCGCCGAAACAGCCGTACGCTGCGAATAATTTTTCGCCTCAGCTGCGGCCCCTCGCTCCCCTACCTCAGTCTCTCTCCAGCACTAACACCAGCACGGAGGAGAGGCTCAGCGCTCCAGTCAGCCAGCAGGAGAGGAAAGGGGGCCAATATGCTCGACACGGAGAACAGCAGCAGCACGCGTGTGCCATTGATGGCCTCTACCCCGTCCAGCACAGGTGCACGGCGGGTTGCTGTCGAGCAGGGGCACCGCTTCTCCGGCAGCCCAAGCATCACGGTGAGCTGTAATATCGGCAATGATAGCAAGGCAACAATAAGTGGGGAGGAGTTCCCATCTACTCAGCGGGATGCTGTGTAGAATACCAGGAGCAATACGTCTACCACCAGCATGCGGGCAGTGAACGCGTCTCAGTCCCAAGAGGTATTGCATACATCAAGCACGGCATCTAACATCACTAACGCTGCAAATATTTCTATTTTAAAACAACTTGACGAATCTGTATTGAGGAAAGGTACAACGATTTCTCTCATAACTGAGTTTGCTAATAGCACGTCGAAAAATGTTTACAGTGCTCTGAACAGACATAATACTTCGCTTGAGTCTAGGTTGGATACTATTACTGATCGACTAAAGCCTTTATCAGCAATGCAGGATTTGGTCGGTACTATGTACTTGAAGTTTCAAACGTCAGAATCAGACGAGAATGATAAAAAATTTTTTTTTGATTTAGTATTTTATTCTGATAGATACATGCGAAATATGAACTAAAACGGCTTCAAAACAATTTCTAACCCCTAATTCGACCCGAAATCCCTTGAAACCGGGGTTGGAAGGTGGTAAACATAGGTAAAAAAATTCTAACTTGGCCTAATAAAAGTCTTACGGTTTTCTACTTTACACATATCCTCATTACGATAGAATACACATACAAAAAAAATTACAACCCTTAACTCGTCCCGGAAGCCCTTCAAATAGGGGTCGCAATGGGGGTAAATATAGATAAAAAATTCTAACTTGGCCTAATAAAAGTCTTACGGTTTTCTACTATACACATATCCTCATTACGATAGAATACACTTATAAAAAAAAATGTCGACCCCTAACTCGCCCCGGAAGCCGTTTACATAGGGGTTGGAAGGGGGTGAATATAGGTAAAAAAATTGTAACATGGCCTAATAAAAGTTTTACGGTTTTCTACTTCGTACATACCCTCATTGTAATGGAATACACTTATAATAAAAAATTTAAACCCTAAATCGTCCCGGAAGCCCTTCAAATAGGGGTTGGAAGTGGGTGAATATAGGTAAAAAAATTCTAACTTGGCCTAATAAAAGTCTTACGGTTTTCTACTTCATACATACCCTCATTAGGATAGAATACACTTACAAAAAAAAATTACAACCCTTAAATCATCCCGGAAGCCCTTCAAATAGGGGTCGCAATGGGGGTAAATATAGATAAAAAATTCTAACTTGGCCTAATAAAAGTCTTACGATTTTCTACTATACACATATCCTCATTACGATAGAATACACCTATAAAAAAAATGTCAACCCCTAACTCGTCCCGGAAGCCGTTTAAATATGGGTTGGAAGGGGGTGAATATAGGTAAAAAAATTGTAACATGGCCTAATAAAAGTTTTACGGTTTTCTACTTTGTACATACCCTCATTGTAATGGAATACACTTATAATAAAAATTTTAAACCCTAAATCGTCCCGGAAGCCCTTCAAATAGGCGTCGGAAGGAGGTAAATATAGGTAAAAAATCTAACTTGGCCTAATAAAAGTCTTACGGTTTTCTACTTTACACATATCCTTATTATAATAGAATACACTAACAAAATAAATTTCAACCCCTAACTCGTACCGGAAGCCCTTCAAATAGGGGTTGGAAGGTGGTATACATAGGTAAAAAAATTCTAACTTGGCCTAATAAAAGTATTACGGTTTTCTACTTTACACATATCCTCATTACGATAGAATACACTTATGAAAAAAATGTCAACCCTTAACTCGTCCCGGAAGCCCTTCAAATAGGGGTTGGAAGTGGGTGAATATAGGTAAAAAAATTCTAACTTGGCCTAATAAAAGTCTTACGGTTTTCTACTATACACATATCCTCATTACGATAGAATACACTTATAAAAAAAATGTCAACCCCTAACTCGCCCCGCAAGCCGTTTAAATAGGGGTTGGAAGGGGGTGAATATAGGTAAAAAAATTGTAACATGGCGTAATAAAAGTTTTACGGTTTTCTACTTCGTACATACCCTCATTGTAATGGAATACACTTATAATAAAAATTTTAAACCCTAAATCGTCCCGGAAGCCCTTCAAATAGGGATTGGAAGTGGGTGAATATAGGTAAAAAAATTCTAACTTGGCCTAATAAAAGTATTACGGTTTTCTACTTTACACATATCCTCATTACGATAGAATACACTTATGAAAAAAATGTCAACCCTTAACTCGTCCCGGAAGCCCTTCAAATAGGGGTTGGAAGTGGGTGAATATAGGTAAAAAAATTCTAACTTGGCCTAATAAAAGTCTTACGGTTTTCTACTATACACATATCCTCATTACGATAGAATACACTTATAAAAAAATGTCAACCCCTAACTCGTCCCGGAAGCCGTTTAAATAGGGGTTGGAAGGGGGTGAATATAGGTAAAAAAATTGTAACATGACCTAATAAAAGTTTTACGGTTTTCTACTTCGTACATACCCTCATTGTAATGGAATACACTTATAATAAAAATTTTAAACCCTAAATCGCCCCGGAAGCCCTTCAAATATGGGTTGGAAGGAGGTAAATATAGGTAAAAAATCTAACTTGGCCTAATAAAAGTCTTACGGTTTTCTACTGTACACATATCCTCATTATAATAGAATACACTTACAAAAAAAATTACAACGCTTAAATCATCCCGGAAGCCCTTCAAATAGGGGTCGCAATGGGGGTAAATATAGATAAAAGTAAGACTTTTATTAGGCCAAGTTAGAATTTTTTTACCTATGTATACCACCTTCCAACCCCTATTTGAAGGGCTTCCGGGACGAGTTAGGGGTTGAATTTTATTTTGTTAGTGTATTCTATTATAATGAGGATATGTGTAAAGTAAAAAACCGTAAGACTTTCATTAGGCCAAGTTACATTTTTTACCTATATTTACCTCCTTCCAACCCCTATTTGAAGGGCTTCCGGGACGATTTAAGGTTTAAAATTTTTATTATAAGTGTATTCCATTACAATGAGGGCATGTACGAAGTAGAAAACCGTAAAACTTTTATTAGGCCATGTTACAATTTTTTTACCTATATTCAGCCCCTTCCAACCCCTATTTAAACGGCTTCCGGGGCGAGTTAGGGGTTGACATTTTTTTATAAGTGTATTCTATCGTAATGAGGATATGTGTATAGTAGAAAACCGTAAGACTTTTATTAGGCCAAGTTAGAATTTTTTATCTATATTTACCCCCATTGCTACCCCTATTTGAAGGGCTTCCGGGATGATTTAAGCGTTATAATTTTTTTTATAAGTGTATTCTATCGTAATGTGGATATATGTATAGTAGAAAACCGTAAGACTTTTATTAGGCCAAGTTAGAATTTTTTATCTATATTTACCCCCATTGCGACCCCTATTTGAAGGGCTTCCGGGATGATTTAAGCGTTGTAATTTTTTTTGTAAGTGTATTCTATTATAATGAGGATATGTTTACAGTAGAAAACCGTAAGACTTTTATTAGGCAAAGTTAGATTTTTTACCTATATTTACCTCCTTCCAACCCATATTTGAAGGGCTTCCGGGGCGATTTAGGGTTTAAAATTTTTATTATAAGTGTATTCCATTACAATGAGGGTATGTACGAAGTAGAAAACCGTAAAACTTTTATTAGGTCATGTTACAATTTTTTTACCTATATTCACCCCCTTCCAACCCCTATTTAAACGGCTTCCGGGACGAGTTAGGGGTTGACATTTTTTTATAAGTGTATTCTATCGTAATGAAGATATGTGTATAGTAGAAAACCGTAAGACTTTTATTAGGCCAAGTTAGAATTTTTTATCTATATTTACTCCCATTGCGACCCCTATTTGAAGGGCTTCCGGGATGATTTAAGCGTTGTAATTTTTTTTGTAAGTGTATTCTATCCTAATGAGGATATGTGTAAAGTACAAAACCGTAAGACTTTTATTAGGCCAAGTTAGAATTTTTTTACCTATGTTTACCACCTTCCAACCCCTGTTTCAAGGGATTTGAAATTAGGAGTTAGAAATTTTTTTAAAGCCGATTTAGTTCATATTTCGCATGTATCTATCAGAATAAAATACTATATCAAAAAAAAATTTTTCATCATTTTCGTCGGATTCTGACGTTCGAAACTTCAAGTACATTCGGTACTATAGAATCCAGGGTAGATAAAATCGAATCGCGATTATCTGAGCAAAACTCCCAGCTGATGAAGTTTTTGCAGAAAAATGAAGAACACTGTAAGCATTTAGTGGACATAAATAATGAAAACTTATTGTAAAAATAAAATTAATTGCATTAGAAGAAAAGTTAGCAGGTAGACTCGAAGAACACTGCAATAAGGTTACGAACGAACTTTTTAATATTAATAATAAAATAACAGACACCAGTGAAACTATGCTAAATAAGATTAACACCATAAATATTGGCACACTCATAAATAATGAAATAAATCGTTCTAGCTTAAGTTACGATAATATTGACGGGCACAATGACGAATTAGAGAATTCTGCGAATATTGACGAGGTATCAAATGACCGTAATATTGATAATATTGTTACTATAAATCGTAGCATGACCTCTGCGACAGAGGCAACTATTGTTACCGGAGCTAAGCCGAAAAAAGCAACTTGTCCGGTGCGTAGTAGGCGGGTCCCCTTAATAAATGGTAAGATATCCACTACAAGTAAAAATGATAAATTAATAATATCGAGTATTTTTGAGGGAGATGAGAGTAAACATAAAGAAATTGCGTATGCTATTTTAGCAAAGGTACTCCCAACCTTAAAAATAGAGGATATCTTAGGCACCCGCCTGCTCCGATCGGACAACTTGCGGTCTGCTGCACCGCCAGCAGACAAAAGTGAGCGACGAAGGTCACCGTGGGTTGTTACCCTCTCTCGAGCCGACTTAGTGGATAAAATCATGCGTGCTAAGCGTACCATTACTAGCTTTCACATGAGGGATATTGACGTCACGCATCTCGACCAGGAGACTAAAGATCAACTTTTAACAGGTAAAATATTTATAAATGAGATGTTAGACAGTACCATCTTTTTAACCTATAGATCTCTAAGAATACAAGCTAAAACTCTTGGTTTTAAGTATGTCTGGCACAAGGGGGGGGGGGGGGGGTCGTTTCCTTGTCAAGATGCGGGACGGTGGTATCTCTCATGTTTTCACAAATGCTGCTGAACTTCAAGCAATTAGCTTATTATATTCTAACAAACCAGAACTACCGGATAAGCAACGTGATTGTAATAAAACCATGTTGGAGAAGAATATCTATCCATCAACATCAACATCGGAAAATCGACAAAACAATTCTAATACTGACAAGGCATGACTAGGTAAACACGGCGAGAGACGGGGTCATCGTGGGGGACTGAGAGTAGGATTTATCAATGTTACCTCACTTAGAGGTCACATTGATATAATCCGTCAACACCTTTTGACTGGTTCCTCCACCACGTCTTTGGGGTGGCTGAAACGCACCTCCCACCTGAGGTCGGGGACGATCGCGTTCAGATCGAAGGCTACTCAATAATTAGATTAGATAGGAATGAATTTGAGGGTGGGCTAATACTATATGTGCAAAACACGTTTAAAGCCAGTATATTATGCAAATCCAAAACAACACAATCAGGCTGTCCAGGCATTCCTGAATACATTATGTGTAGTATTCAATCACGTGACCATCCCCCACTTTTTGTAGCACTTATATATAGGCCGCCGCACATTCCTTTTTTACAAAACTCCGATCTCATAGATAAGCTAGCTCTACATACATAGGATTTTAATCATAAAATTATAATGGGTGATCTGAACGCGAATCTCCTTAAAACATCAGAAGATGCTAAATATGTTAGGCGACTAGCAGGTGACCTCAATTTAAAAATAATAGACCATGGTGCGACTCATCACTTCGAAAATTCTCACACGTGGATTGACGTAATGATGACAGATGACAATGACATAGTACTTAACTCAAGCAACCAAGCGGCACCATTCACGAGTAATCACAATTTAATTGACGTTGAAATTGTATATGGTACTAACTTAGTACCGAAACCGGGAATTTTTAAGTATAGGGACTTTAAATCTATAAAACAGGATGACCTACTGTCTTACCTAGCAAATTGTGATTGGTCGCCGTTTGATTGCACTGACGATAAAGACGTTGACGGACTGCTGGAGTGCGTCAGCATCAACGTGTTGGAGGCTATTCACACGTTAACTCCTGAAAAGCAATTCATGCCGAAAAACAAGGCAAATCCTCCATGGGTTGATGCTGAGCTGGCCCTCTTGCTCAAGAAACGAGACGCTGTACGGAGACGTTACGCACGGACCAAGGACGAAACCTTTATTTGGGCGACATCTTTGACTCAGCCAGTGATGACGGCTTTAAATTTGAACCTGTGACAATGTCAGATGTAGTCCTGGCAATTGCCCATTTCACGTCACAAGCAAGAGGTGAGGAAGGTATTTCCCAAAGTGTGATAGTCAAGGCTCTACCTTTCATTGGCAATCACATATTACGCATTTTTAACTCCTCCTTGTCTACGGGGGTTTTCCCATCAGCTTGGAGGGGGGCTCATCTAGTGCCGCTTAAGAAGATCTCTGTGTCGTCATCGGCCTCCGACTTCCGTCCAATAGCATTGTTGAGCTTCCTCTCCAAGGTGCTGGAGAAGATAGCCCATGACCAGATCAAAGAGTTCATTTATAGAAAGAAGATCCTTGACCCACTACAGACAGGTTTCCGACAGTATCACAGTACAGAAACTGCATTAATAAAGCTAACACAGGACATTCGAACGGGTATTAACGATAAGAGAAAACTACTAACGATTCTGTTACTATTTGTCTTTAGCAAGACGTTCGACACTATATCACCATCTAAACTTCTCCGTAAGCTGATTGGCATGGGGTTCTCTAGGGGTGTGCTTCTGTGGATTAAATCTTATATTATTGGTCGTAAACAAAAGGTCATAAATAGCAATGGGGATTCAGATTGGCTGACCACTAATCTGGGCGTTCCACAGGGCTCAGTCCTGGGGCCTCTGCTTTTCAGCTTGTACATTAATGACCTACAAGACGTACTGACTGGTGGCGATATTGAACACTTGCTATACGCAGACGACTTGCAAATCTACACTCAAGTTGCCTGGCGGGATCTGCATCGGGGTATCAGCCGCATGTCGGATGTGGCGCGGGCAGTGTCAGGGTGGGCCAGTGTGTCCGGACTGAGACTGAATGTGGGGAAAACTAAAGCGATAGTTTTTGGTTCTGAGTACAATATAAATCAGCTGCATGATCTTGATTTGCCCGGCATTGAGTTTCAGGATGGCGTACGTGTTCCCTTTTCTGACACTGTCACAAACCTCGGTGTTGTCATGGACTCCAAACTTACTTGGAAAATGCAGATAGAGGCAATAGGAAAGAAAGTTAACCGTGCCCTCTATAGCTTAAGATTTTTCTGTCCATGCACCACCGAGGCTCTGAGAAAGCAGCTTGCTTGTGCGCTGGTAGTCCCGCATTTAGATTACTGTTCCGTGGCATATCTTGATGTGTCAGAGGAGCTCGAGACAAAGTTACAAAGGTTGCAAAATTCATGTGTGAGATACATATGTGCTGTTAGGCGGGATGAGCACATCAGTCCTTACAGGAAATATCTTGGCTGGTTTACTATAAAGGAAAGACGAGCGTATTTTGCGGGGTTGTTATTGTATAAAGCAATAAACATGAGACAACCTCCGTACCTTGCGGCTCTCTTTTTAAAAAACACGTCCAGGACTTCCAGTAGGAATGGAGTAAAAGAGCTCTCGGTTCCGGGATCGCGCACTGACACTGGCCTATACTCGTTTAGAGCTCAGGGTTCTGGAACAACCTCCCCTGCGATAGATAGATAGATAGATAGATAGATATACTTTTTATTCATCAGAAGACAAAATCTTGCAATTTCATGTACATGTAGTTATAATTATAATTAAAAATATCAGTCGATTTAATATAATTGTTATCTTAACTTTCACTTATTGCATATTTCTTATTAAAATAATAATTCACTTTATCAGTTCGTCAGTTTATAAAATTTAAATGTAATGAACTAGTCACAGTCAAATATCACAGAAAACGCTTCGTCAAAAAATAATAATACATAGAATAAAAAAATACACATACTTTGCTAAATCTTTGCGTATACTATCACGTCTAAATTTAAAACACACTCATTCATAACACTTTAACAATCACGCTAATAAATACATTCACACCTAACTAACACTAAACATATTTAATAAATAAATAAATAAATTAATAAATAAATACGTCGAATAAATAAATAAACAAGATAAATAATTAAATTAAATAAATAAATAAATAAATTTAAATAAATAAATAAATTAAATAAATAAATAAGTTTAAATAAATAAATAAATAGGTTTAAATAAATAAATAAATTAAATAAATACATAATTCAAATAAATAAAAAGCCTAAATAAATACTCGACTCGTTTTTTATTTCTGAACATACTCTTCACCATGTAATTGCTTAAGGTGCCTGCTAAACGCCGTTTTAAATTTACAAAAAGATGGCAGGCACCTCACACTGCTCGGGAGCGAATTCCAGAGGTGCACACCTTGAACTCTGAATGAGAAAAGGCCCTTGTCGGTGCGCGACCCCAGAACCGAGAGCTCTTTCATACCACCCCTACTTGAAGTCCTGGCCTGGTTTTTTTCAAAGAGGGCAGTAAGATACGGTGGCTGCCGCATGACAACCGCTTTGTAAAGCAGCAGCCCCATAAAATACTCCCTCCTCACCTTCAAATCTAACCAGTCCAGTTTTTTCCTGTAGGCGGTGATATGCTCATCCCGCCTAACACCACATATGTATCTTACACATGCATTCTGTAGACGTTGTAGTCGTGTCTGGAGCTCCCCTGACACATCAAGAAGAACCACTGAGCAATAATCTAAGTGAGGTAGTACCAGTGCACATGCCAGCTGCTTCCTCAGTATCTCTGTGGTGCTTGAACGGAAAAGTTTTAAGCTATACAGAGCCCTATTTACCTTTCTACTGACCGCATTCAGTTGCGGCTTCCATGTCAACCCTCCGTCCATCACCACGCCGAGGTTGGTGACTGTATCGACAAAGGGAACGTGTACGCCGGTCTGTATCTCAATGCCTTGCAAGTCAAGGTTCTGAACCTGTTTGATGTTGTGATCAGATCCAAAAATGATCGCCTTTGTCTTGCCGACATTGAGGCGCAGGCCAGCTGACGTTGCCCAGTTCGACACTGCTTGTGCTACAGCCGACATGCGACCGATACCATCACGAAGACCCTTCAGGGTCACTTGTGTGTAGGTTTGCAAGTCGTCAGCGTAAAGTATGTGTTCGACACCATCTAAGTCGAGTGCGTCTTGTAAGTCGTTTATGTACAGGCTGCAAAGCAGGGGTCCCAGGACTGAGCCCTGTGGAACGCCAAGATTGGTGGTTAGCCAACCTGAATCCCCGTTTGTGATTGTGACGACTTTCTGTCGTCTCCCCATGATATATGACTTAAGCCACAGGAGAACACTCCTGGAGAATCCCATGCGCATCAGCTTACGCAGCAGTTTAGTGTGTGAGATGGTGTCGAATGCTTTGCTAAAATCAAACATTAACAAAATAGTCAATAGTTTTTTGTTGTTGTTAATGCCTGATCTTATGTCCTCCGTCAGTTTCAGTAGTGCTGTCTGTGTACTGTGATTCTGTCGAAAACCAGTCTGCATCGGGTCCAAAGTATTATTTTCTCGTAAGAAGTCAGTTATTTAGTCGTGTACGATTTTTTCAAGGACCTTAGAAAGGAAACTCAGTAGGGCAATTGGTCGGAAATCTGACACCGTAGATGGGACAGGCTTCTTCTTCAAAGGCATCAACTGAGCTCCCTTCCAAGCTCCAGGAAAAATGCCACTGGACAGAGAGGAGTTAAAGATCTTAACAATATGATCTCCCACAAACGGAAGAGCCTTAGCCACTATACTTTGGGGAATGTCGTCTTCCCCTCTGGCTTGTGATGAGAAGTGGGCAACAGCCAGAACCACGTCCGAGAAGCTGACTTCTCGGAAAACAAAACCGTCATCACTGGCAGTGGCCAGGACGTTGTCAAGTTCTTCATCACCCTCATTTTGGGAGATCGACACCCCTGCAAAGTGGGCATTGAGCTCATCCGGTGAGAAACCATGAAGCTCCTCTCTTGTCTTTGGCAGAAGGCCCAGAGCCTTGAGCTCTTTCCAGATATCTTTCTTATTATTAATCGCTTCAGAAATTTTATTTTGTAAAAATCTTTCCTTTGTTTCCTTCGTTCGTAATTCAGCTTCAGCTGCAAGGCCCTGATACTTCCGCCACAGTCTGTCGTCATTGGTCCGCGAATAGCGTCTTCGTACGGAGTCACGTTTTTTGAAAAGATGTATTAGTTCAGCATCAACCCATGGTGGATTTGTTTTCTTTTTCGGCATGAATTCTTTTAACGGTGCAATTTTATCTATCACAGCCACGAGGTTGACACTGAGGCACTCTAATTGACTGTCAACACCCGCCGCGGGACCATCGATCCGCGACCAATCACAGTTAGCTAGGTGAGACAGGAGGTCGTCTTGCTGGATCGACTTAAAATCCCTGTAGCTGAATGATTCAACCACAGCGGATGCAGCAGTTTCGACCCCAATCTCGACCTCTATGATGTTATGATGACTGGGAAAAGGCGCCGGCCGATTGTGCCTGCTCAGTACAACGTCATTATTATCTGTCAAGATCACATCAATCCACGTGTGAGAATCCGTGAGATGATAAGTCGCACCATGATCAATTATTTGAAGGTTAAGATCATCAGCCAACCGTCTAACAAATTTCGCATCGGCTGACGTTCCGAGTAGGTTCGCATTCAGATCTCCCATAATAATTTTGTGACTAAAGTCTTGAGTATGTATCGTCAGTTTGTCTATTAAGGCAGAGCCCTGTAAAAACGGTACGTGTGGTGGTCTGTATATTAAAGCAACAAAGACGGGGGGAAGGCTGCCCTGCTGAACACTGCACATTAAATATTCAGGTATAAATGGCCTGCCCTCCTGTGTTGTTGGAGAGCAGCATAGTAATTTGGCCTTGAAAGTGTTATGAATGTACAGGACTAGCCCGCCCCCTAGTTTGTTGCGATCAAGTCTAAGTAGTGAGTAGTCATCGATCTGAATGAGATCACTCCCAACATCAGGGTCAAGGTGCGACTCAGCAACCCCAAAGAGATGGTAGGTAGGACGAGCTGAAAGGTGTTGTTTAATCATGCCAATGTGCCCCTTCAGTGAGGTAACATTGACAAAACCTGCCCTCAGTCCCTTACAGTGAACCCCCCCCCCCAGCAGTGTCTGCGGATAGTCAATTTTTTGCAGCAGTTGACGGAATTACATTATTATCAATTACGATTTCATTATCAACAGTTTTTTTACAGTATTTACAGTTTGAGATGGTTGATTAATGGCATATGATGCCACTATTGTCTGTAAATCAGCCGCAGATGAAAATTCATGAGAGACATCGCCATCGCGCCTCTTCACCAGGAAACGGCCCCCTCTATGCCAAACATATTTAAAATTAAGTCTCATCGCAAGGGCCTTGAGACTTCTATATTTAATAAAACATTCTTTTGTTAACAATTCATTTATAAAAATTTTCCCATTTATAATCCCATCCCTTGTGTCCTGGTCAAGAGCTGCAATGTCGACATCTCTAGCATGAAAGCCAGTGATAAGCTTTTTGGCTCGCATTATTTTCTCGCCTAATGCACTGCTGGAAACGGTAACAACCCATGGTGACCTTCTACGTTCGCTGTTTGTATCTGCTAATG
Organism: Gastracanthus pulcherrimus; assembly: GCA_949152435.1. Taxonomy (NCBI): domain Eukaryota; kingdom Metazoa; phylum Arthropoda; class Insecta; order Hymenoptera; family Pteromalidae; genus Gastracanthus; species Gastracanthus pulcherrimus. Next base: position 69,735,742 of record OX424575.1, read on the forward strand.
CCGCAGCTGTTGATTCTTCTGACCGAAGCAGGCGTGTGCCTATTATATCAATTTTTCGTGTTGATGGAAGGACACGGCACAGTATCGCGTGTGCGACGTCTACACGCTTAGAGACATCACCGTCGAAAATGTTTGAAATAATGAGCTCCGTATTACCGCTTTTAATGTTTTTACTGTGCATTGTCCCCCCATCAATCGTTTGCACCCGCGTGCTTCGTGCAGGTGATGCTGCAGCGTCAGCATTGTCGTTATTATACTTATTCAAACGCCTAGACATTTTATTTCTACTATTTACAATTTGGATAAACCCGTCATTATTGCTTTCACAATTGTCAATTGTTTCGCTTATATCACTATAATTGTCGAGTAAGGTACTATTCGTAGCAGACGCATTATTAACAGTATTACATTTTTTTGTACTTATAAGAGAAACGGTATTGTTTTGTGTACTGGGGAGTACTGCGATTTTTTGGAATTCTATTTTATTTAGTATGAGTTGGTTATCTTTTTGGATGTTCTCAACATTTCTTTCAATTTTCTCAATAGTGGTAGTATATACAGAGGTAAAATCTTCTTTTGTTATTATTTTTTCTATTTTTGTTATTATTTCCTTGTTGTCACGTTCAACTCTATTTATTTTATTTGTTAAATTTAGGAAATCGTTTTCAAAAGTGTTTAATACAAGATTATCAATTTTAGTCTGTGACTCGAGATTTGTCTGCTCTAGATTATCGATTTTTTCAATTAACATGCTATAATTTACCTCTGTATTGGTCAATAAAGTGTTCGTTTCTACGTTATTATCGTGTAATTTTTTATTTTTAATTTTTAGGTTATCTATTTCTTGATAAAGCACTTGCTTCTCCTTTTTCATCTCCTCCAGCTGGCAGTGTTGTTTCGACAGTTTTTCCTCAATTTTTTGCAGCTTAGACTCAATTGAAAGTGCCAAAGTGTGTACTGCTGGTAACGTATTTAGCCTATTTACAATTGCCTCCAATCTGCCTTCAATTGAGGTGCAATGTCTAGCAAGTGCATTATCAATGTTTCTTGAAGTAGAATTCGCGTACTCCACTAGGCAGGAGACCGTTGTTCCCTTTTTTAACGCGGTACTATCTAGCATACGGATGACGGACGCATTTATATCATTAATACTGCTGTTATTTTTGGAGAAGGAGGACTGTGAAGTATTATTAGCTCGGTCCGCATTCTTGGCCGTGACGTCACTCGGGGATTCCCTACTGTGCTCTGCTCCTGTACTGGAAATGGGCGGGCCTAGTGACGTCACAGGAGACTGTGAGGCCAACCCGAGTAGGCTGCTGGTGGGGGCGGGGCCTAGCCCCTGCAACGGAGAGAGTGAGGAGTTGGTGGGCGCCGCCTTGCTCGCCTGATTGGTGCGAGCAGCTGTTGCAGGCCTTTTATTGGCCGGAGTGGACGCGGCTAGCTCCTTCTCTTTCCCACTCATATTGTTGCTGGCGTTCGTCGCGCGCGCGGCTGCTGACTCGAACATCGACCTCTTCGAGTCGATACATGCCTGGCACGCTACCGCTTTAGTTTGTAGCTGCAGTGCATTCCTTTGTACGCGAGTAAGCACTGCAAGAGGCTTGCACGCCGGATGGTAAGTAATATCGCATATGCAGCACTTACGTAGCGAGTTGCTGCTCCTAGGAACCTCCCCGCAGATAGCGCAGTTGTCGACCATGGTGTTAGTGGCGACAAAGATGAGTCGTGGAAGGTACTGATGGTGTGTCTAGGATGCAGCAGGTGTCGCCTCGGTGGTCACGTAGTTGCAGTTCGAGTCGGCAGATGGCGCCTTGATAGTATGGCGCTGCGTGCTGTGTGTCCAGAATGAAGTGGTACCTCTGGATTATGCTTCGTGCTTGGCTCCCGCCACTCTGCCGTGTTCACCTCTCTTAACCTCAAAAAACACCTGGCCGGGTGTTGTTGCTTGGATGTTGAAAGCCGTGCCGATGGACCAGTGGAAGCTGTGATTTATTATCACAGCTATGGTTAGTATGTTCCACTGTGCAGGCACCACAACAGACCGGCTCACAGGCGCAATAGGCAGCAGAGTGCGGTGTAAATGTAGGAGCCAAAACACGAGCAGGTGCACCCAGCAGATGCGCGCGGACGGATCCGATGTGAGATATCTTCCGTTCCTATGTAAGTACAAAGCAGCGCTGATGAGATATCTCAGACAGCAGAACGGTGAACAACAGAATTAAAATTAAGTGTTGAGTGTATGTGTTGCCTTATTCATTTATTTATTTTTATTTATTTTTATTTATTTATTTTTTGTATTTATTGTGTAACTTTCTTATTTATTTATTTATTTATTTATTTATTTATTTATTTATTTATTTATTTATTTATTTATTTATTTATTTATTTATTTATTTATTTATTTATGTATTTATTTAATTATTTATTTATTTAATTATTTATTTATTTAATTATTTATTTATTTATTTATTTATTTATTTATTTATTTATTTATTTATGTATTTATTTATGTATTTATTTATTTATTTTCACCTATTTATTTTTATTTTTATTTTTATTTTATTTATATTTATAAGGTTTTACATACAGAATAAAATTTGAGCAACCAGTTCGAATGTATTTATAGGCATGAATGGGTGCATGAATGTAACTGTAACGTGTGTGAATATTTTTTTTTTTTTTTTATAAAATTGACGTGATAGATATATATTGTAAATTGTGAGTATGCTATTACCAAAACTTTATACTGACTGTACCTGCTCGAAATGTGACGAAATGTGATAACATGACTATATGTGATTTAAAAAAAAAAAAAAAACTACTGTGACAAATACGTAAATTTAATTTAATCATAAGAAATGATACTATATGTACATATATTCTGTACCATATTTTTGATTGTTATCAAAATAAAAAGTATCTCTCTCTCTCTCTCTCTCTCTCTCTCGACTATTAACATGAGTGGGAAAGAGAAAGAGATAGTCCCGTCCACTCCGGCCAATAAAAGGCCAGCAACAGCTGCGCGAGCCAATCAGGCGAACAAGGCCGCGTCCACCAACTCCTCATTCACCATTGCCAGGGGCTATGCCCCGCCCCCACCCGCAGCCAGCTCCGACTGGCCGAAGAGTCTCCCGTGACGTCACTGAGCTCGTCTACTTCCAACATGGGAGCTGAGCACAGCGGGGAATCCCCGAGCGACGTCATGGCCATAAATTGTGTAACGGAACTAGACTACAAATAAAAACTCTTCGTAAAAATGTTATAGAAGCTACAATAATCACTGGAAGTGCTCGCGGGGAATCAGTTCTTATTCCGCGAATACCTCTAATCCCATGAGACTATCCGTTTGAGTTTAAGAGAATACAGTTTCCAATCAAGTTGTGCTTTGCCATGACCATCAACAAATCTCAAGGGCAGTCATTGAAAATGGCTGGCATCGACTTGATAGAAAACTGTTTCTCTCACGGACAGTTCCATCTCACGGGATGTTCTAGGGTAGGCTCCGCCAGTAATCTGGTAATATTAGCTCCAAAAGGCAACGTCGCTAACGTAGTTTACAGAGAAGTTTTAGACTAAGACATTTTTTATTGATTTATTATTACAAATGAAACAGAAAATCATAATTATATGATTGAATGAATTCTATTAACAAATGAATTCCAGACACTCAAATCGCGGGCGAAGCCGCGACGGGGTACGCTAGTATATACATATATACACACAAAACTAATCTTCATCTTCTTGAAAATTATCTGAGGGAATATTCAGCTATCCCCGAACTTTTGGGACACCCTGCATGCATATATGTATACGTGTGTATATATATATATATATATATATATATATATATATATATATATATATATATATATATATATATATATATATATATATATATATATACAAAATATCATAAATATATATAATATACATGATATTTACATATTTTGTATATCCTTGTTGATTATATAAGGTAGTTCCATGCATTCTTAAGCTAGAACTCATTCGCTTCTATCAATAATTTAGCTAAAATACGTAAATTGATGATATCTCGAAAACAGGAGCCGATCGGATTTCGATTCGAACGGATTTGAGATGTACATTCATGCCCGAATACCGCCCCGCAACCCAATTTTATCGTCACTTTGGTCAAACCTATCGCTCCTTCCTGCCAACCGTGAGCAGGGAACGCCGTTGTCCGGGAGTTCTCACGTGCAGAATCGCAGCGTATACACTTCTGCACGTGCGATCGCTCGCCACCGACGAGACGCGTCGACGGCAGAGCAAGCAGATCACCGGCGACCACGCCACAGAGCGGAGCTCCTGCCTCAAGGAATAAACGCGCTACACCACACCTGCTGTCTCTTCGTTGCTCTCTGTTCACAGAGCACATCCCCAACATTCCTCTTAGTCTGTGACATCTGGCATCCCTTGCGGGTCTCAGTCGCAGCATCTTCAAGCAGCAAAGAAGATGAGTTCTCCAGCGAATTGCCAAATTTTTAATTTTGGCAACACTTCAAGCTTGACTCTTCAAGCAGTCAGTGCAGCGTCTTCATATACGTCAGCCTATGCAGTACAGCACCGGAGCTTAGTGTGAGTGGAAAAGAAGAAACCGCCTATATGGGTGTCATTGCATACAAACACTCGTGGTCGTCGAGGCTCGGGACGAATACCCCAGCTTAAAAAGAAGGTATTCAAGGCCGCCGAGATCTCGCTGCAAGTTCTACCTCAATAATAAAGCGGGAATAAGCGACGGTCTCGTAATCCAGCAAATGCCAGCGAGCTTTGCGAATTTCGCCAAAGCTCGCCTGGGCCCACAAAGCCGGTCTTCGGCCTTCAAAGTCCATCTGGACCAACGAATCCGACCTGGGCCAACAATCAGCTGCAGTACAGCCGTTGGTGCGGATCAGCTGCCGATGCACGGCGCAACAGCCGCCTCCACGCGCAGTACAGCCGACGGCGTGGGCCAGCCGCCGACGCGCCCGAGCAGCCGAGCCATCTCCAGCAGCAGCAGTCATCATGCGTACAGTGGCCGTTTTCTTCGTCATCTATCTGTAAGTCTCTTTCACTATTTCCTTACAGCTTGGCTTTCCGGGTAGTGTCGTACGAGGGTAGTTCAATAAGTCTTTAGAATAAAGTATAAAAACAATTTTTTTTGGGTAAATTTTTTTTTATTTTTCAACATAATCTCCTTGGAGCTCTATACACTTGGTCAATCGCTTTTTAAGTTTTTTTAATCCTTCAGAAAAGTGCGTTTTCGGAAGTTCCTCAAAATAAGCACTTACAGAGGCAATGACGTCTTCGTTGTCCGTAAATCTCTGTCCACCGAGCCATTTTTTCAAGTTTGGAAATAAGAAAAAGTCACTGGGGGCTAAATCTGGTGAATACGGTGGGTGTTCGACCAATTCGAATTTTAGTTCTTCAATTTTAGCCATTGAAACGAAGCATGTGTGAACTCGGGCGTTGTCGTGATGAAAGAGAATTTTTTTTCTCGCCAAATGTGGTCGTTTTTTTTTAATTTCTTCTTTCAGCTGCTCTAATAATGATGCATAATACTCACCAGTAATTGTTTTACCCTTTTCCAAGTAGTCAATAAGTATAATTCCACGTGCATCCCAAAAAACTGTAGCCATAACCTTACCAGCTGACTTTACGGTCTTTGCCTTCTTTGGAGCTGGTTCGCCTGTGGAAATCCACTGTTTGGATTGTTCCTTTGTCTCAGGAGTGTAGTGGTGTATCCATGTTTCATCCACAGTCACAAATCGACGAAAAAATTCCTCAGGATTCCGACTTATGCGCGCCAAAAGAGCCTCAGAGGCGACCACTCTATTGCGTTTATTCTCAGCTGAGAGCAAACGCGGCACCCATCTTGCCGATAGCTTTTTCATGCCTAATTTTTCATGTAGAATTGAAACAACTGCACCTATAGATATCCTTGTGGCCTCAGCTAACTCACGCACTTTTAATCTTCTATCCTTCAACACCATATCGTGGATTTTATTGATGATTTCGGGAGTAGTTGCTTCTACGGGCCTTCGTGAACGTGGTTCGTCACTTATTGATGTACAACCACGCTTAAATTCATTTACCCAGTTATAAACCGTTGCTAAGGCAGGGGCAGATGTGCCATGAACTGAGTCCAATTCATTTTTTATCTCATATGGAGTTAAACCCTTTAAATGAAAATGTTTAATTACCGCTCTGAACTCGTTTTTTTCCATTTTTCTTAACAAGCAATTTTTTTTTTTCAATTGGTTATAAAAACACGTAAACTCAGAAGATGTGGACTGTGACTGTACCATATATCTAGTCGGGAGTGGTGCTGACTGAAAACAGATGATTTGGAGCGATTCGCGCGCCATCTGTTGGTCATTCTAAAGACTTATTGAACTACCCTCGTATTTTTTCATAAAAGTCTGATATGGGTAAGTCAGAAATTAAAACCGCTGCGTAAATATTGCGTTTCTAAAGCTTAAGTGCCTGTCGTGATCAAACAATGGCCCCACCCACAATAACTGGTGCAGTAAAGTGCGCGCTCGGATGCGATGCACGTAGGAGGAAAGCATATGTAAAAATCTCCGAGTCAGACAATGAATTCGAATTCAGAAGAATTTCGAGCCGCTGCAACGCCAGTCCTAACCGCCGCGCCAGAGACAGAAGTCGAAACTTGCATCGGTCTAGAAAACACCACCGTAAGCATACGCCGGATCGTGAACGTGATCAACCACGTCACAATTCATTCCGCCGATTTTACCGGCAGAATTGGAGCATAATAAGTAATTGGCGCGAATCTCCGTAGCGCTACTGTTCGAGCAACGTTTGTCAAGATCGACGAAGACGCCGAAAACTCAGTAGCGAATCGAACAGCAAATCGAGCGACACAAGCAGGTACGGGAAAATCATGCGCGTCTTGCACGTATAGCGTATCGGCGACGACGAGCGCGAAGATAAGCGGAAAGTAATGATTAACATAACGCAGTTAAGAAATGTCTTCGTGCAGCTCACATCGGGCGACAAGGTCGAGCTTAGAAGCGCTATAAGCAGCATCTGGACCGGCTGTAGGCACGAAAATCGGAAACGTGAAAAATGGGAGTCGTCGATCCGCGAGTTCAGCATAAAACCAGCTAGGCGTAAGCATCGGTATATAAAGGCTGCAGAAAGTAGGCGCGAATCATGACGTTACGAAACATCGCAACGTACTCGCAGCGATTTCCGGAAGAGTATCGTGAATCGAACAGTGAAATAAACAGCGGTTCGGGAGAAAACTTAGGCACGCGTGCGTACACGCGCGAACACGCATCAAATCGTAGGCACAAGTCACGTTACCCAGAGACGATGCAATTTCGAGACGATCAATCAATCTACGATGAGCACGAGCCGACGGATAGTGACAATCAGACGGACCTTCCGGAAAAGTTTAGCATAGCACCGGATCCACTTGAAGTAGACGTGCACTGCAAAGTTAGAGATTTTCCCTTTGCTTCGTGTAAGCGGTCTACAAACAGGATGCTCGTTAGCACCATAAAAAATGATAGCGATTTCGCGAATGATACGCAGTCTCAGAAAGAGATCATTTAATTCGAAAAAATAGTGTGTAAATTCGACTACTTAAGCGTTCAAATGCTCCGAAACATAGGAGCCACTAAAGGAATGGGCGTATGGGAACGATACGCTGCATAGCGGGAAGTCTTTGTGGAAGCAGACCGCATTAAACCCGCACATATTCGTGAGATGCAAATACTGCGTGGTTCGACTATAAGTGCTGAGTCGAACTCTGAGTCGGGTACCGAGTCAGACTCTAAGCCGAGCAGTGACTCGGATATTGAGTCTGACATCGAACCGAGCAGCGAGTTCTACAACGAGTCAATCAGCAAGTCCGACGATGAACCGAGTGAGAATTCGGAGAACGAACCGTTCGAGTGTGTGGACGAGCGAGAGCGCGAGTCAAAGCTTCAACGACGCGATTTTCCCGCACAGGAGTAGGCCGTGAGCCCGCCGGAGGTCGAGAGTACTGAATCAGAAATGCCGTTTCATCAAGTCGCAAGCTTTGCAGTCGACCCGGGAGCTTATAGCGTGAAACAAATGCCTACGCACGAGTTTACAAGTTTTGCGCCCTCTGCTCCCACTATAGATTCATCGCCGGGCGACCACGCTGATCAGGAAAAGTTAAAAATGTCACACCGATTTTTCGAACGAAGCTGGCTTGGAACAGCAAGTACTGTAAAATAAGGCAAATATTTAAGCGAGAAAAACTGCGCTGATGAAATAGATAGAGCGAGCATCTTCGACGGCGCCGAGTAAAGCGGTATCAGCGAAAATCTGATAAGGCCAAGACAGCTCGTAAGCGAGCCCCCGATGAACGACAGTACAGCCAATGCTAAAATTTTAGCAGCTAATCAAGTCGTTTTGTTTGGCAGACTTGGCAAGTATGATCAAGATACAGTATACTACCTTCTTTAGATATTACAGAATATGCCGTTAGAAAGAAAACAAAATCGAGTAATGTAGTGATTATTGACGTTATTAGGACTTTTCGACTATATAAGTCATGGAAAGGGTCAGTTTATGGGGTTCATTAAAAAGCTTATTAAATTACCTACAAATATAATCAAGATATAATATGTTATCTGTTATATACCGAGGAATATGCCATTTAGAAGAGAGAAATATTACAAAATTTATTGGCTTCCTCTCACTTCAATTCAAGTTATATTCACCAAATGCTATATTTTACATGCATATTGGTAAATGATGAGCATAACAATATTTCCGAAGTAATAATAGTATATTGTTATTTATGAAATTATTATAATTACACATTGAAGACAGTTGTACAAAGCACTTATACGTGCTTCATCAATTTTTGCCTACTGAAAGTCATAATGGGTGTTAGGGATTTGTTAAATAAAAGAAAATTCTCCTATAATAAATTCAAATTTTAATATAAAATTTGAATTGAAGTATTTACAAAAGTATTTACCAACAAATAAATGATTAATATGAGCATAATCATATATTTTTGTCAACAAAATTATTATAATTACACATTGATGGAGGTGGCAGTTTTTTGAAAGTGTCCTTGTCGATTCAATCGTAAGAAGTAAATACTACTAAAAATAAAGAACGTCAGAAATATAATGAAGGTATTTTCGCTAAACGTTTCAAGGATTCTGGCGTCATTAAGCTCCTCATATTAGTACTGTCTTCTTCGTGTTAAGAGAATTATGGAAAATACTCAATATTAATGATTTTTAAGGGACCATTGTGACAGATTTAAAACTTGTTAACATGTAACAACCAGCGGCATGTACCCATGCACTTGGTGTTACGCATCAGCACCAGTGTGGAGATTATCGCACTGTAGAAAACACTTTGCAGAATTACGAGCATAGAAAAATGCCGGATCTTTAAAAGATTAGGCTAAATACTTTAAAAATTTTATTCATGCTCCACTCTTATCTACCGCAAAATATAAGAGCTTTCTCGAAATTTTACCCCCGTCAGAGTTGCGTTTAATGCTTGGGGTAGTGAACACACTGTATAATAGTTTGTTGAAGGAATGGGGTAATACTGTTATAACCTAGACGAAGGATTGCTCTGTATCTCGAGAAGTAAGTCATGGAGTATCTGCATTCAATGGGAATTCGTGAAGAATTCTATTAGAAAAAATTAATTTTCTACGCTCACGAAATCGCAATTTGGGATGTGCCAAGTTTGTTGATACTTTCGAAAAGTTTAGAGATGTTGTAAAAGCGTGCTTTAGTCATAAGCTTGACAATGATTACAAAAATAAAATTGAGATTTCAAAAGGAGTTATATTGATTTAGGGATCTCTGTAACTCGTAAGGTGCATGCAGTTTTTTTCCATGTACCTGATTTTTGCGAGAAAGCGGGAGTTGGCCTCGCATTTTATTGCGAACAAGCTATAGAGTATTTTCACTCTGATATTAAGCCTTTTTTTGATACGTAGAAGGTACACAACTATCATCCAGAATACTAAAAAAATTTGAATAATCGAGTTTATTTTCTTTTCCTCCTGGGATTTTTTTAATTCGGGCACAAAATACTCGACAGGCATCCTAGAAATTATATCTACAAAGATATGCCCGGTGCAGGAACTTTTTTAGTTAAACTTAGTCGAGACCCACCGTTACATCTGCCCAGAATTTATTACGACAGCGTAATAAGTGATTATGCATGTTTTTCGAATTTAAGTAATTCTAGAAATAATCATGTTATATAATTCTATTTTCATATAATTTTGTTTTATAAAATCTATAATTATATTATACGAATATTCATACAAGCTTATACTACGTAGCGCTTCTACTTTTTTTTCCTTTTCTTTTTACAGAACTTTACCGTGTGCAATTACTGTAAAGCAAGCCGTATTATGGCAGCATTATATTTTTTTATAACTCTTTAAAAGGTAAGACATAACATTTGAAACAAATTAAATATCAAAGATTTATCTATTGTATAATCGATTTTCAAAAAAAACAGAAATCATTTTGTACTTCTAGAATTATAAGAAATATCTGTATTTAGGAGCTCCGTTTCTTAATGGGGGGTTGGATAGAAATCCAATGCGCAGGGACATTGCTCTTCCTTTTCTGTGGACAAGCACTGGCATCCTAAGACACTAAATGAAAATAAAGTAAACTCATACACCAGCATGGAGCGCGCTCTCGTGTACTCCGACACTCAGACAGACTAGCACTCTCCGGTGCGGTGGTCCGAGTTTGCCCCGTGTTATCGGGTGACGAGGGCGTCTGTCCAAGTGGTCCGGACGTATCACGGATGAGCACTAGGCTCTCCGAAGACGGCTCCGGTCGCCGCTGCTGACGATGTTCTAGACGCATCGTCAGTAGGTAACACCGTTGCCTGGGAGTTCTCATGAGCAGAAGCGCAGCGTATGCACTTCTGCACGTGCGATCGCTCGCCGCCGACGAGTCGCGCCGATGGCGGAGCGACCAGATCACCGGAGACCACGACACGGAGCGGAACTCCTGCCTGAACGAATAAACTAGCCACACCATACCTGCCGTCTCTTTGTTGCTCTGCTCACAGAGCACACTCCCAGCACCCCTCTTTGACTATGACAGAAGATTTATTAATACTGATCGAAATTTCGGCAGTATTTGGCACGTAGTAATACATACATGCCACAGTAATACAAACAGGTCATGCTGCAATATCTGCTTTTTCTGACAATTCAACAGCCAATTAAGGTCGTGTAGTGACCCAGCCAGTGAAGGCAAGGTCGTGTGGTGACCCAGCCAGTTAAGGCAAGATCGCATTGTTATGAGCTCTCCCCGCATGGAGTAGATGCCCAAAGTATGCACCATTATTTGCTAAGCACAACAGTAATCGACAGCGAAAATTACGTTGTACATTTCTAAGCATTTGGGGAGTTATCGCTTTGCAAACTCTTCTTATTCTATCCATCATATTCAATCTTATCGTTGGAGCTTCACGATACACAGCATCTTTTACGTATCCCCACAAAAAGAAATCAAGTGGGTTCAAATCCGGTGATCTAGGAGGCTACGCAGCTGGTCCATTCCGCCGTATCCATCGATTTGGGAATCGTAGATTCTTGTCGATACCAAAAATTTAGTCTTACTGTAAGGGGAACATTCTCTAGGTATCCTGGCAAATCATTTTTGAGGAATTCCTAATGAATTGGACCATTAATGGTACGTTAAAAAAAATGTAGTCCAATCACTTGGCCATTACAAATGCCAACACATACGTATAAACTCCAACGATGTTGATTAAGAACCTCACAATACCAATGTGGATTTTCTGGTGACCAATAATGACAATTATGCGTATTGAAACTACTATTGCTGATGAATGTAGCTTCATCACTGAAACAAACATTCCAAAAAAATCTGGATTCTGATCCAACATCTCAAGAGCCCATCTACAAAATTGTACTCTGAGTACATAATCGGCTTTACTTAATTCCTGCACCACAGTAATGTGATATGGACTCCCAGTTCCCGTTCTATTTGACGGGTACTAATATGGGGATTTTGGTGAACCATAGCCAAAACTGCAAGCAATTTAGTGTTATTATTATTCTGGAGTCTATTCCTCTATTTTTGGCGATGCAGTGGATTATTGCGAGATGCTCTTTCAATGTTTATCACTTGTTGAGCAGTAGGATGGCGGCGATGTAGAAATCGCTCCGCATAAGTATGGGCAGTAAGTCTGCAATTCTTACCACATTCACCAAAGGTTATAAGAATATCGACTACTTCATTAGGCGCATAATTTTCCGTTTTACTGACAATAATTTTATCAGATTAATTAATGCTCAATTGCAGATGTTAAAAAAAAATATATAAAAACTTGTGACTTTGAAGCTAAGGTTTTGTTCTTCGCTAATATCTCGAGAACCACGATACATATAAAATATCAAAGTGAACCTCAGAAGGAGTTCACATCGACCCCTAACTCGAAAGCTCATCTGGACGTAAAATTTCGCGCTCCTTCATAATCCAGGGTCGAAAATAGGGGGTTCCATTAAAAAACCGCTAGTTGACCTTCAAATGATCTTGAAAATGAAGGTTACGGGGTGGTGTGGAAAAATAGAAAACCTTCATAAAAACCAAAAATTTCATGATGCTTCGGGTTGGCGAGCGGAGCGAGCAGGGGGGTACCCCCTAGTGTGTGTGTGTGTGTATATATATATATATATATATATATATACTCCACAACAAAATTAACGCAACACCTAATTCCGACTAAAAAAGGGCGTAAATTCGAAGATCGGTATCTCAGGTAAAAAATGTCGTAGGGGGTCAATTTTTTTTTTAAATTAAAGGTTGAAGTCTCTACTTTCAGATGGTGGAACTCAATTTTCGATTTCACGCAACCCCTACTTACGTGACCTTGAAATGCAAGGTCATTTTTTAAAGCTCAAAAATCGTAAACTTTCGCAGTGCGCCCGCGCGTGGGTGATTTTTTTTCGATAATTCTGATCATTGCATCTTAAAGTACAACTCTTTACCTTTAATTTAAAAAATTGACCTGCTACGATTTTTTTTGACAATTTTACAGCGTTTGAAAAATTGTATTAAAAAAATGCGATTTTTCGTGAAAAATTTGATAATTTTGATCCACCCTACGATTGAATCAGCGGTGTAAAATGACTCGACTTCGTAAATCGATATCTCAGGTTGAAAATGCCATATGCACGGGTTCGAATGTTATTTCTTGGTTGATTCTGATCAAATCGAAATGGAAAACTCGAATCCGACCGAAACGAATATTACCGTCGACTTTAGCGTTACCCAATAAGCACCACGAGGAGGTAGTCGATGGGGTTTAGCTTATCGTATGTGTGTATATTTGTGTGTGTGCATGTGTGTGTATTTATGTGTGTGCGTGTGCGTGTGTGTGGGGGGGGGGGGAGGCTTAAAAGGGCCGATTACTAATTGAAAGCCCTTAATATCTTGTGTTGCCACCTCGGCGTCGAATAACCTCAGCTAATCTTGCAGGCATATTAATGCAAGCTCTTATCATGTCTTGAGGTATCTCGTGCCATATCTCATTTAGAGCTAGCCCCAGTTCCTCAAGTTTCCTTGGCTGTCTCTGTTTACTGCGCAATCGTCTACCCATCATGTTCCATTGAATTAAGATCCGGACTATTCGATGGATGCGGCAGTATCTCCAAGTAAGCCTGAGTAATTCTTGCGGAATGGGGAGGTGCATTATCTTGCATGAAAATGAAATTTGGACCTATGCGGCGACTCATTGGAAGCACGGGAGGCTCCAAAATTTCATCGATGTAGCGTCTAGCTGTTAACCCGGGAGGTGGAACCACAATAAGATCAGTGCGATCGTTTAAAGAGATTCCTCCCCATACCATGACGGATCCACCGGAAAAAATCCTGGTCGGTTGAATATGGTTTGGCTCAAAACGCTCCCTCCTACGACGCCAAACTCGTATTCGAGCATCATTACCATACAGGCAAAATCGTGACTCGTCTGTGAACAAGACGTTCCTCCACTGTCTAACCGTCCATTGTCCATAAGTTCTAGCATAGTGCAGACGAGATCTACGATGTCTTGCTTTGAGAAAGGGTACTCTAGCACGAATTCGCGATCTTAAACCTGCTTCGTGAAGTCGTCTCCTTACTGTTTGTAAACTGATTTGCCTGTGTGGCAAGGCATCGTTATGAATTTGTTGCGCATTTCTTACCGGTTCACGTAAGGTTGCTCGTATGATATGACGGTCCTCGCAAGCATTTGTTACGCGTCTCCTACCTTGCCCCGACCTTCTGCGATAAGCACCTGTTTCATTGAATCGAGGCAGAACTCGAGAAACAGTCGAAAAATTAACCCCCATTCGTCTTGCTACCTCACATCGACTAAGTCCAGCTTCAGAGAGTGCAACAATTTGCGCGGATTGAATTTCATTCAACGGAGGCATTTTTATTTTGCCAAGAAATCGATTTCAACAGTTTTAAAATACTGCCGTAAGAATCAAAACCTGTAGCCCTTAACTGAAAAAAATTTTCAATTTCGCTAAACGGTATTTTTTAAAGAATGGTAGATTTGTAAAAGAACCGTATTCGTTAAAATTTGAACACCGTCAGAGATGGACTTAAAATTTTTTTTACATTATTGATTTCAGGAAACAATATGCAACGGATGACAAATTTGATAAATTTGTACACTTCCTATTTTTTAAGAGATATTCGATGTAAGATAAAAGTTATAAAATAATAACGTTTACAAATTTTAAGAATATGTTTTTTAAATTTAGCTTGAGTTAAATCTGATCAACTATCTCCTCGTGGTGCTTATATACTTGAAATTCAGAGCGTTGTTTCGGAAGCTAGTAGAATTTATCTTTTTGGGTATAAAACCACCTTAAGGTGGGTGTACATTGATTTTTAAACAAAAATTTAAAAAAAAATTTATGACACTTTTTGAAGCTTTACGAACAGTTTGAGGTTTGATAGAATAAAAAATTTCATAATCAACAAAGTTATAACCATTATGATAGAAAACCATAATAAAAAATACTAGCATTTGTTTGTTACTGGTTCTAAAGTTAGTGAGAATTTATTACGTTGATATTGTCAAACTTAAATACGAAAGGAAATTTTTTAATTAACCTTTATTTTGACTACATACAAATTTATTTTGTTTAATGAATTGGGATTAGGAAAGTGAATATTGCTAAAAATTGACATATGTTCCTCTTTTTTAATTACTAATAACATATTAAAATTTTTAAATAAAATTTCGGATGTTTAACTATTTTCAAAAAATGAGTGTAGACCTTCTTTAAGGCATACTGTGTAAATATTAATGAATTTTCAAATCTCCATTCTTGATATTCATATTTAACCACAGAAAAATCGGGAAAAAAATTACATTTTTCAAGGACCGTAGATAAGACATATAATATGATTTTGTTTTTCGATTTTTCAAAATAAGTTGTTTTATATTTTTAAAATATTTTCTTGACTAGAAATTCTTCAATATTGTAATTAGGACATTAATTTTAAAGAATCTAGCAATACTATCTGATAAAAGACAATAGAAAACCATGAGGTTATGAATTATGTGGGTTGACTTGAACTTTTTGGCTAGTATAATTACTTTCAATGCAATTGTCACCCATGTTACCCACTGGAATTTATTGAAAGCCCGTTGTCAGATCAAATAAATTTTTATATTCGCTCCGAGCATGACCGGTGGTGACAGGTAAAAGTTGGAAACTCGGGATGTAAATGCAGCTTATACATATTATATATGTAGTAATACTTTACAGTTCCTCCTCTATTTCCATTTTTTGTTAACTCATACGCTGGTATCGTTTCTTTTATCCCCTCCAAGCAGACGCTCATAGCGAATAGAGCACCTTTTTGGAACAAACTTTTAAGGAATCTTATGTAAATATTAATTAACTAGCAAATAATTCCCACTCGCTGACGCTCGCTCGAACATATGACTGCAATAATGATTTACCATTATATAAAAAAATATAATTTAATTATTATTGTTATTATATTTTTTAACTAAAAAATTAATATTTTATTTTTAAGCAACACCCTAATTCGTCTTAATTTTCTGAATAAGTTAAGAGTATCTAATACGGTCTATTTAAATTTTGAGCCTTTACCATAATTGATATGATACCGAAATTTATTCTAGACAAATAGATAACAAAATATAGTGTAAAAATCAAGATAAGCAATATTTGTTAATTGAAAACTTACATATAGGTTAATTCTACAGAGTTTTAAAAATAAACATTTAATGGGCACATTGTGTTTCACATAATATATCTAAAATTGATTCAGGCGTTATCAAGTATTGCTGTGCCAAGAGCATAATACATGATCATACCTATGATTTAACCGGAGATACTTGAGCATGAGTATGCAGGTTTATGGGTGATCAGGCATTTGCAGGTAAGTTTAAATAATAATTTTAAAATAGCATAGAAAATGATAATTATAGTTTATTTAAAAAAATCGGTAGTTGTTAAGGTCTAATAGCGTAGGTTTGATTTGAACTTCAAAAATTTATAAGTCCAGGCAAATACTAAACAGAGCAGTAAAAACTAAAATCAAATATATATGATGTTTACGAGCTCCTAAGTCTTTATAATAACAATTTTCTATGTGACATGCATAAACGTGTTTATACGTAAGCAAATGTACAAGTTAGAATGTATATTTCCATGTATTCCAATACGACAAAATCAATTGAAAGAGATATCAATTTTTTATTAAAAATTTCTGGAATCCGTATACATACGACTAAAAGTGAACGAAAGTGTATGAAAGTGCCTAAATATGTATAGACACTGCTAAACACAGCATTATCATTTATGTACATGTATTATAACAAAACTTCATAATTTTTTATTTATAAAACACGAACATTCATGTTTAGAATTATATTGACGAATTTATGAAGCCATTGCAAGACATTATGTACTATAGTTATATTTTTTATTGCTAAGCTGCGTAATAATTAGCATAGTCATGTTGAGACATATTAAATACAGTCACCTTAATTCAAATTAAGCATAATGAAAATGAATATTATTTATGTAAATAATGTTTTTATTATTAAAAAAGTTTGGTATTTTTATTGTGTAATGAGTTTTCTATTTTATGCTGAATTTTTAATTAAAACTTTTTACTTGTAAATTCTTGCTTTTTAATTATATTGCATGATGATAGCTTTAATATTGTTATTGTAATATAATAGTTACAGTATTAATTATTAATTTGATAATTTTAATGATTTGTTTTTGTATAAGTATTCAATTACAGCTACTTATAAGTGTTCATTAGTATATATTCTTCTTATTCTTGGAAACTAAACCGTGTAGTAACTCGTGTAGTAGGTTTTGTTTGATATAAAGTTGCGGGTATCGTATTTGGCAATTCATTTGTGTAGTAATCATCGACGAGTTCTCTTTAGAAAGGTTTTCATTATGAATTTGAATAATAAACGTTCTGTAGAAAATGTGGATGGTGGTAGTCCAGCAAAAAAATTAAAATGTGAAGAAACTTTAATAATTACTTTTGATGAGATGGAAATTAAAATAAAAAGGTAAGTTTATATGTTTTGTTTTTCGATTTTTTATCACAAGAGGTTATTGTATCGTGTAAAATGGGCTTCATTGGAAAGATTTTGTTTAGTATATATATATATATATAAGAGTCCCCAAATATAAATTAAATTTGCTTACAGATGTTATGGGTATCATTAAGAAAGTTGGAAATATTGAAAACGCTGATAGTTACAGTGGTGCAAAGTTAATATTGCGTGATGTGTTGATAGAAGACGATCAGAAAAACTCTGTAAGTATCTTTTTCATTTACTTATACTTTTTGATTTTCTCTTTGTATTTCACGTAACATAGTTTAATGCAGTAATTATAAGCAATTTATTATTATCTTGATTATTAATTTTATCAATGTTGAATTGCATTTTTTAAATTTGTTATTTTTTAGTTTCCAATTTTTTATTAAAATTCTTAGGATGCAACCTGAAATTATATTATCAAATAATTATCATCATCAGTATTTGAAGTCAATATTCACTTAGAAGAAGTTAAAAGGTACTTTTTATTTTTATATTTGGTTTATATAAGGTATAATAAATTTCTTACTATTCTTTTCTTTTTTAGACTAAGAAAAAGATAGCTAGAAAATACAGAAAATTAATTAGTACACTGAATTATGTTTTAGTTATAATTTCCTTGAATTTAAATAATGGTTTAGCTTTTTGTTATAAAAATATTACATTTGAAGGTGTACTCGTGGGTTTAAAAGTTTATGATTTTTTATAAGAAAAAACTTCATTATAGTTAATATTGATATATGTTAAGTATACATATGTTACGTATTAAGAAATTACTATTTTGAGATTATTAATTAATTATAAAATCAAAGTAAAACAAATAGACAATATAGCGAGAAATTATATAATAAATTGTCAGTTTGAATATGTTGTTTAACGTAAGATGTATTATTAGAAGATGTTATTGTATTTTTTGAATTTGTATGTTAGTAACGTGGAAATTTTTTGTTTATATAATATTTTAAGTTTATTAGTTACACTTGTAAAATTAAAAAAACTATATATGTGGGACGTTCCACGCCAGCTCAGCCTATCAAAATATTTTTATCAGTGTTCGAACTGTGAAGTTATTGCAAATTATGAAAAAACATAGAAAAACATTTTCAGACCCTAAGCTTAAAAGTATAAAAAATTATAAAGATTACTTAAAAATTGAAATTTAATTTTTTTTCACAATTTCAAACTTATATTTATTTTTAAATTGGAATTCTTAGGGTTTTGAAATAAATTTATAAGCAAGCGTTTTTTTTTATTCTATGAAGAACATGCTTGAATATTTTCAAAACTTAAAATGGCAAATTTTGATTGGTGTGAAGAAATTGGACCGATTTATGCAAATTTAATCAACTATGACCAGGTTAATTTTTTTTCAGGTCTCAAAATTTTTGTTTTTTTATGAACTATAAACTATAATACGTGACATAAACGAATAGTTATGACACATGTTACACGTTTATCAGAGATTTTATATCTTTAAAGTGTCTTAAACTTGACTTATTATAAATAACTTTTGTTATATACTTTGTTCCATCTTTCTGTATAACACATTTTAATGTTCATGAAAAAATGAAAATTTTGATACCTGAAAAATAAAAATTAAGCAGGTCGCACTTCATTTGATTTTCATAAATAGGTTTTATTTCTTCACATTTAATCAGAATTAGCCATTTTAAGTTTTGAGAAAATGCAGGAATATTTTTCGTGGAATTTGCAAAGAAACATTTGCTTACAAATTTTTTTCTAATCCCCTTTAATTTCAATTTAAAAATTCAATATTTAAGTATCCACTTAACTTTTTATACTTTTAAGTTTAGGGTCTTAAAATATTTATCTATGTTTTTTTACCAATTTGCGATAATTTCATTGTTCGATAACTGATAAAAAAATTTTGATCGGCCGTCTGACGTGGAATGTCCTATATATATATATATATATATATATATATATATATATATATATATATATATATATATATATATATTACAATCGTAGGATATTAAAAAGGTGACCAATTTTAAACCGTTTCTAAGGACATGTGAAAGTGGACTAAAAAACCCTACCTTACCGGCATCACATATATATTTTATTCTCTGCTATAAATAAATATTTCTAAAAGAACTACATACTATGCCCTCCGTTTTCTTACCAGGAACCTTCAATTAAGTTTTCAAAAGCATTCATTATTAACTCACTGAGAAAAATGCATTTGAATATATACAACTCAAATTCAGAATATAGTTAAATTCTCAAATTCATTTTTCTCAGAGAATTTATAATGGAAGCTTTTGAAAATTTAACTGAAGGTTCCTGCTAAGAATACGGAGGATATTTGGCATAGTATGACGTTTTTTTATTTATTGCAGAGAATAAAATATAAATGTGATGCCGGTAAGGTAGGGATTTTTAGTTCACTTTCACATGTCCTTAAAAACGGTTTAAAATTGGCCATTTTTTAACATCCTGTTTTATGCTTCATTTTATTTTTAAAATCAAATTACCATTGTAATCGATTGTTACACCTAAATGTGCCAATCTTGAATAAGTATATTGTAAATTATAATAAATTTAATATTTATTTAAATTATACTACACACATTACTCATTTTTAATTTACTTAAAAAATTCTACATGCGGTTGAAATATAGTATACTTAATTTTACTGGTTTATAATTTCAATTATAAAAATGAAAACTTTTTTATCGACATATTCTTATATTATAATATAGTCATATTAAATTTGTAAAAGCGTTAAAGACATATAATAAGCTGTGTGCCCTTTACCTCAACATCGCTTCATGTTGGTTTTTACGCCATAAGGTGGCCTTGAGGTTAACGTGTACCCAGCTTAAGGGGAGGTTGGAGAGAAACTTTACTATTGTGACTTCCACCTCGAGCCATATTTTTCGTTATACGTCTAAAATTTACATAGTAACATTAAAATCGAGGATGATAATGATCTATTATTGTGTAAAGAACAGGGGATAATAGCTTCTAAAGTTTTTTATTACGAAATATTATTATAATTGACCAATAGAAAACGGTAAAAATGACGGTCATCTTACCGGTTCTTAACCTCATGGGCGGCTTCACCTTGCGTCGTATTTTCCGTTATACGTCAAAATTTCATAAAAGTTCGTACATAGCGACCTTGATAGTCATTTATTATTATGTAAAGAGTAGTGAACGACAACAGTTTTGTACGACAAATGCCTACGCATTTTTATTTTTATGATTGCAAGTTCTGGAGGTTAGGTTAAATTTCAACCAATCAGAATAGCTCCGACATCCCCTTAAGAGTATGAAGATCGGGAAACAAAGAAACAAGGAGAGATAAGAGAGTGAGGGAGAGGTATGGAATGAAGAAAATGGGACAGGAGTGAGAAAGAGAATATGTATATCTGTTAACAGATTTATAAATTTTAATTTACGATTGTACAATGATATGATTGTAAATGATTGTATTGAACACTCATTTAATTTTCTGTATAAAAGTATATTTGTTTAATTGTGTGTATGTACGTTAGTCCATTATATTATTCGAGGAATGTTTGTCTTTACATCTTGTATACTCTGTTGTTTTGCTTTCTGTCTCTCTCTTATTTCGGTCTTTCTTCTGTTTCACCTAAGTCTCTTTGTTTAAATAGTTACTCTTTGCGTCTGACATAATCAGTTGTGATGGAGTTTTTGTGTTCGTTGGTTCAATCATTAGCTATGACGACGAATTCAGTTACTGCAAGTATGATGATAAATTTTAAGTTTATTATTGAATTTTCTAGTTTATTTTAGAATATGTTGTTTTTGTTTAATGTTTTCTTCGTTTATATTTAAGATAGCAATTTCATTTGCCAAAATAGTAGGGGTATGCTGACGTATTGAAATTATTATAGAAAAACCTTTTAATTAGAAAATATGTGAATTTATAACATATATCAGCTAATTTTCGCTGCTTAAATATTATGTATTTTCTTTTCTCATTTGTTGCATTTTTTTAAAATTATAGAAAAATTGTGGATTTTAAGTTCATACTTTTGTTTTTTACACTTATACTATTTTAAGTTACAAATATCAATTAAGTTTCGCTGCTTAAATAGTATATTTTTTCTTTTATAATTTGTAGCATTTTTTTATACCTTTGAAAAATAGTAGTTTTCAAGTTTATATTTTTGTTTTTGCACTCATAATATTTTAAGTTACAGATATTATTGTTTTATATTCTAGAGAAATATGGTATTCAGAAGCAGTCAAACCAGGCGGTTCATAAACGAACAACATTCAACCCTAGACAACGTCAGAACAATAATTTCAGTAAGTTTACATTGTTATGTAAGTATACATTTAAACTCGAATAGTGATCAACCATCGGTACGAATATTATTATTCGATAAATGTGCGGAATTTCAACTGTATACCCTGTTTTGAAGTGTAATGTACAAGTTTTCACTCCCGTGTAGAGAAAAGCGGGTTTGCTGGACTTCATGCGTGACTATCATTACGCGGGGTCTAATGATAAGCAAGAAAAGCGTTTTTTAAAGTGAGTGTAAAAATGTGCTTTACGTATGCAAAATAAAGCATAAAGCTAGACTTTACGCTTACTGCGTCGAAAAATAACTATTTTTAATAGTTAATTTTAAATTGTTTTGAAAATTGTTATATCCTACTTAATAAGTATATAACTATATTTAAATATTATTTTATACATGGAAAAAACGCATGTTTTTAAAACTTTTATTCTCTAACTGTCGTGAATGAGGCTTTAGGTCTATGCTCGTGTATCTTAGCTAGGGCGCACGAGTCAAGTGTAACCGGATGCACACGTGTTTAGGATCTATATCGACCCTCTTTTTCGACCGCAAAATGTATCTGCTAAGCGCAGCATTTTCGGAACGGAAAAATACAGGCTGTAATATTATTTTGAAAGCAGAAAGCGTAGCGTATAAGATAATAACTTTTTACATGTATAACATCGTAATATAGTTTTATAATTCAAATAAAAATGTTGTGCAAAAGAATCAAGTGGATAGCTTGATTCTAAATGTAGTTTTAAATATTCTGTTGTAATAATAATATTTAGATATAATACGATAGTTTAAAGTACTGAAATATAAATGTTTATTCACTATTTACATTTTAGAATCTAGACATTTTTATACTAGACTGAAACCTGTTTATGCAAACTTTAAATTTAAGTAAACATAAATTAATATTAACTTTACATTCATCACTTATTCTCGTTATTCTTATTAATTAATCTTATACTATTTTAACCGTGTGTACACTTTAATAAATTACTATAATTATCGTATGATTCTTAACAAATATCATAACTATATAATATAAATATATATAATATATATTTTATTTACTAAATGATCTTAAAATATAGTAGTTATTTCATAAAAAACCATTAATGATAGTATTGTGAAAACATTTACTTTATCCCTGGTAGAAAATTATATAGTTTTATCGAGGCCCTCGATTATTCCCATGGAAAACTAGATAGATCTACATAGTTCTAGATTAATTTTCCACCAGGGATATATATTATATACCGGCTACAGATCTTTGTAGAAAAGTTGTATAGACAAATCTTCCAAATACGTTATATATATATATATATATATATATATATATATATATATATATTCATATATTCATTCAAATATTTCGGGTAAAATAGCTTAAGGTTAAACGCCAAAGATTAAAAATCGAATCATTCAAGTAAATGATTTGTCTTACAATAAATAAATCATTAAATAACCAAAAAGCTATTATATTTAATTCATATTATATCGTTTAGTTAAAGGCTATTTCTTGAGTACAAATAAAAAAAATTATTCGAATAAACAAAAAATTATAAATAAAAATATTCTGAATTATTATCAACCTAAATAAAAACATACATACACTTATATACATACATATAGATAATAAACGCACCTCGTCCCTACTATCTAGGAGCGTACAGCATTTATTATAATATTAACGTATTAACAAAAATGCACCTCATCCCTACTATCTAGGAGCGTACAGCAGTAGTTAAATACATATAAAAATATAATAAATACACCTCGTCCCTACTATCTAGGAGCGTACAGTGTTTATTATATTAAAATATTAACAAATGCACCTCATTCCTACTATCTAGGAGTGTACAGCATTAGTTAAATATATAAAAACATACATACACATATATTCATACATATATATAATAAACGTACCTCGTCCCTACTATCTAGGAGCGTACACCGGTTATTATAATATTAACGTATTAACAAATACACCTCGTCCCTACTATCTAGGAGCGTACAGCATAAGTTAAATACATACATAAAAATATAATAAATACACCTCGTCCCTACTATCTAGGAGCGTACAGTGTTTATTATATTAAAATATTAACAAATGCACCTCATTCCTGCTATCTAGGAGTGTACAGAATTAGTTAAATATATAAAAACATACATACATATATATAATAAACTCACCTCGTCCCTTCTATCTAGGAGCGTACAGCGGTTATTATAATATTAACGTATTAACAAATGCACCTTGTCCCTACTATCTAGGAGCGTACCGCATTAGTTAAATATATACATAAAAATATAATAAATACACCTCGTCCCTACTATCTAGGAGTGTACAGCATTAGTTAAATATGTAAATACATACATATACACAAAATACTTTCTCATAACATTTGAACTTCATTTACTAATCAGTTCTCATTAAAATATAATAGTCGAAAACCCTTATAAGCTCAGCTATATGACACATGACTGAGACTGGGAGGAGTTCAAGACAATACGGGCTTAAATAAGTACGATCACCTTAAGAACCTTGGCTAGTGTGCGAAAGCATAGGCCTAAAATAAAGGCGCGTTATAAAGCTTAGTAGCTTTACTCTAATGTCGTCATTTGGACGTCACAAAATTTTATTATAAGAGAATTCGTATTTATTAATACTTATTATGTTTTCTTACAAAGTTTTATTATAAATATTTTTTAATTTTAAAATAAGATATATCTTTCTTTTTGAAAGAAGTAAATTCAGCATTATATTTATTTAAAAATAAGAGTAAAATGAAAATTTTAGTTTAAATCAATATTTTTATTATTATTTTTTTGTATTATATGTAAAGATCATTTTTGGGTACCAAATCAGTCCAGTGCAGCTGGCTGTCATCAAAATCAACGTTGGAAAAAGCATTGTAAGTTTCATTTTTTAAAATCTAATAATTATACATTTAAAATAAATTGGTTTTAACTATTTTTGACTTACAAAAATTTCATATTTTTTTGACATAGTGCTTTTCATGCACATAATAATCTTGCACAATTTAGCATAGGTCAAATTATATATAGATATATTTACAAACGCTAAATTGTGCAAAATTAAAAAGTGTACGATTCTTATGTGCATGAAAAGAACTATGCCTTTTTTTAAAGCTGGAAATAAAATTGTTGTTCTGTTTTGAAAAAGAAGGATTTTGCATTATTATTCGTAAATTTTGTCTTTATTAAATACAAAGATATAGGTTTTTAAATTATTTATTATTGTTGTACGTTT
Source organism: Gastracanthus pulcherrimus (assembly GCA_949152435.1). Taxonomy (NCBI): domain Eukaryota; kingdom Metazoa; phylum Arthropoda; class Insecta; order Hymenoptera; family Pteromalidae; genus Gastracanthus; species Gastracanthus pulcherrimus. The sequence continues at coordinate 69,760,939 of OX424575.1, forward strand.
TATACATGTTAAATTATATTATTATGATATTAAGCTTTTAAAATATAGCTTTTAATTAAAATATATTATTTTTTAATTAGATAGCATAATGAAAATGAAGGTTATTTTATTTATCAAAAATTAATTGTATATCTATTATCTATTATCTATAATATTATTATTTTTTAATTCTTTTTAATTTCAGATAATAAAGATTGTGAATTTCCTCTTAATTCTCGCAAAATTTGGCGCAAGATAATAGTTGTAAGTAAAACTTGTTACTAAATATACTCAGACCTAGCGCATTGTTAACCTATACGCATTGATATTAAAGTGTGATCCCTTTGCACTGTTACAATTCGCTAGTAACTAATGCATACGCTTACGCTATGTTGTACGCTTTAACTAACCGATATAACATATCGGCCTTTGCTATTAGTACAGTCAAATTAGACTCAAAACGATAAATTTTTATCAATAATCTCAATGACATCGGTTAAGGGCTTAAATTGTTCGGAAGAGTGTCTAGAATGATAATCTGAAGACGTGAACAATTGATCCCGTAAGCTTTATAAACAATTAACATTTAAAGTTGGATTTCTGCACTTTTTTTCTTATTTCGCTCTGTATCTTGGAAAGTATTGATTTTAGAGGAAAAAGTTATTAAAAAAAGTTGTTCGTTATTAAATTTTCTATAAAAAAGTCAGGGAGGGCACATTTCTATCTATTATAGTTTCTTTGCAAATTGCAAAAGAACGCTAAATTCGTGAAAATTGAAAATTGTTTATAACTTTTGAGAAAATTAATATTTTTCAATCATATTTCAGAAAAATATAGTACTCAAGTAATAGAAATAGCATGCAAAATTTCAAGTCTCTATTCATTATAGTTTTTTCTAAAATAATAGCTATATTTCGAAATTTTTTTTTTCACGGAACTGGCAAATGTTAAAAAATCAGTCAGTTTAGTCGCCCTTGTTCATACGCAATCTAGAAGAGTTATATTTTAATAAACTTTTTCGAGAACTGCAAAATATTAATTAGGGGCTCTCTGGGATGTAAATGTTTATAAAACGCTTAATTAACTTTTTATGTAGGAGACAATATTTTAGTCCGATTTTAATCAAACAAAATTCATTGCAAAGCGGCGATTTTTATCTTAATTTTGAAAAAAAATCGTTTTTCTACGAGCATTAGGAGCCAAGATACATTTTTTTTATAATAAGCCATTGCTCAGTACACAAATGAGATATTGAAAATTTTCAAATTTGCTGCTACAGTTGAAAACATACCTTTAGGATAACTGTCACTCGTAACTCTAAAATCAATTTTTAACTACAAATTCAATGTCGGAAATTATTTTAGATAAAACTATAATAAATAGAGACTTGAAAATTTGCATGCTATTTCTATTACTTGAGTACTATATTTTTCTGAAATATAATTGAAAAATATTAATTTTCTCAAAAGTTATAAACAATTTTCAATTTTCACGAATTTAGCGTTCTTTTGCAATTTGCAAAGAAACTATAATAGATAGAAATGTGCCCTCCCTGACTTTTTTATAGAAAATTTAATAACGAACAACTTTTTTTAATAACTTTTTCCTCTAAAATCAATACTTTCCAAGATACAGAGCGAAATAAGAAAAAAAGTGCAGAAATCCAACTTTAAATGTTAATTGTTTATAAAGCTTACGGGATCAATTGTTCACGTCTTCAGATTATCATTCTAGACACTCTTCCGAACAATTTAAGCCCTTAACCGATGTCATTGAGATTATTGATAAAAATTTATCGTTTTGAGTCTAATTTGACTGTACTAATAGCAAAGGCCGATATGTTATATCGGTTAGTTAAAGCGTACAACATAGCGTAAGCGTATGCATTAGTTACTAGCGAATTGTAACAGTGCAAAGGGATCACACTTTAATATCAATGCGTATAGGTTAACAATGCGCTAGGTCTGAGTATATTTAGTAACAAGTTTTACTTACAACTATTATCTTGCGCCAAATTTTGCGAGAATTAAGAGGAAATTCACAATCTTTATTATCTGAAATTAAAAAGAATTAAAAAATAATAATATTATAGATAATAGATAATAGATATACAATTAATTTTTGATAAATAAAATAACCTTCATTTTCATTATGCTATCTAATTAAAAAATAATATATTTTAATTAAAAGCTATATTTTAAAAGCTTAATATCATAATAATATAATTTAACATGTATAAAACGTACAACAATAATAAATAATTTAAAAACCTATATCTTTGTATTTAATAAAGACAAAATTTACGAATAATAATGCAAAATCCTTCTTTTTCAAAACAGAACAACAATTTTATTTCCAGCTTTAAAAAAAGGCATAGTTCTTTTCATGCACATAAGAATCGTACACTTTTTAATTTTGCACAATTTAGCGTTTGTAAATATATCTATATATAATTTGACCGATTTTTTAACATTTGCCAGTTCCGTGAAAAAAAAAATTTCGAAATATAGCTATTATTTTAGAAAAAACTATAATGAATAGAGACTTGAAATTTTGCATGCTATTTCTATTACTTGAGTACTATATTTTTCTGAAATATGATTGAAAAATATTAATTTTCTCAAAAGTTATAAACAATTTTCAATTTTCACGAATTTAGCGTTCTTTTGCAATTTGCAAAGAAACTATAATAGATAGAAATGTGCCCTCCCTGACTTTTTTATAGAAAATTTAATAACGAACAACTTTTTTTAATAACTTTTTCCTCTAAAATCAATACTTTCCAAGATACAGAGCGAAATAAGAAAAAAAGTGCAGAAATCCAACTTTAATTATTAATTGTTTATAAAGCTTACGGGATCAACTGTTCACGTCTTCAGATTATCATTCTAGACACTCTTCCGAACAATTTAAGCCCTTAACCGATGTCATTGGGATTATTGATACCTCAAAAACTAATTTGACTGGACTGGGTATAAGCAAGCTTATACTTTGTTGTAACAGTGGATAGGTGCGTCAATACAGTTTTTTTAAAAATGCACTGTGTATTATTAGTAACAGCAGTTTTATAATTGAACTTTTAATTATTAAACTATACTTATTAATATTACATTATATCTTTTAAATGATAGATGATTAACATGATTTTTAAAGTTTATAATTATTTAATGTTAAAACATTTTTTAATACATTTTTGTCACTTAAATGAAAAATTCAAGAAAAATTCATGAAAAAATTTATATAAAATAAGTTTTAAATATTTTTTATAAGAAAAATTTAAATTTAAATTTATTTTAATCATTAAGTAATAAAATAAATGTTTTTTCAGCATGTAATAAATCGCCCAGCTTTTTTAATAATCATAGAGAAGCTAATATGTGTTATAGAGGTGTAAAAGGTGGTCAACGTCATCTTAAGTATCGGGTTGCTAAAGATATTCAAAAGAAAAATTATGAAGATAGTCTTTCTATGAAAAACAAATCGGTTGTTGCATGATTTTTTTATTTCATATTCAAATAGTTTATGCTAAAATAATTAGGTCGTATTTTTTAGTTTTTCAATTTAACGAAAATTGAAGTAATTACAGCCATTTGACGTTTGCCTGACGTCACGATTTTATACTTTCATGACGTCACGTAGTATTAGAGTATATCTATATATATCGAAAATTAGGAAACTTTAAACGTCTGTAACTTTCAAAATTTTCATTTTCACGGCAAAACAAAAAATATTACCTAATTATTTTTCGCTATTCTACTTATTCCATGCGAAAAATCAACTTTTTATTTTTATGCAACATCCTAATTTAAAAAAATTTTTTGTATCGTTATTCCAAGCATCAAAGCAAGTTACTAATGAAAATTGAATTGTGAATTGCATATAATAAAAATCAAGTTTGTAACACCACATTTTGTGTGGGTTACACAAACTTCCAGTCTATCGAACGAGCTGCTCAGTGTAAGTCCGATGCTCGACAGAACTGGCTTATACAGTGCGTCTCATAACTATAGAAACACCACAAATTTTCACGTTTAAATGTGTATATTATACCTTTTTTTAAAGAACCTGTAACTTTGGAAGCAAAAATCCGAGGATAATTTTGCAAAAAGCCAATGAATGGAAAATATATTCTCTTTAAAACATTACTAGAATATTTCTTAATATAGAAATTAAGATTCATAACTATAGAAACACTTTAAATTTTTAGACCCATTTAAATCAATGTAAATTTTTTATCTAGTATTCAAGTTTTGTTTAAACCGTCCGTGAATTTTTCATAAGTTAATGTAGACACAATATTTTGGTAACGTCTTAAAGAGAATAAAATTGCCTTTTATTTGCTATTTTTAAAATTATCCTTGGTTTTTTGCTTTGAAAGTTACAGGTTTTTTAAGAAAAGGTATAATACACAGATTTAAATGTAAAAATTTTTGGTGTTTCTATAGTTATGAGACGCACTGTATAACCGATGGCACACTACTCCCCATTTCACTAACTATACACATACACACAAACTATTTCCTTGGATGACACAGACCAAGCGAGCTCTCCAATACCCTGAAGCAGCTGAAGAGGACGCACAGCTGCCATCCCATAGAGCCTCGCATAGGTGAGAGCTGGCTGGTCTCGGCTGGGGTGCGCTGAGCATATCATGGTGACTCCACTCCTTACTCCCGTCCTTTCGAACCAACTTAAGAACTATTAGAATAATACCCACCTGATTGTATGCCTTGAAAGACATGAATGGATCCACCTTGGGCGGAGCGGCTGCTTCTCTAGATACTTTGGAGGCCTGCAGCATACACCCTAGAAAACATAAAGATGAGTTAGTCTACGGCAGACATGCACATCAAACTGGAACTCTCCTACCTGGTTTGAAGGGTTTGCAGAGGCAGTATGGTCTCTCAAGTGCAGCAACGTAGCTCAACTTATAGCCCGCTCCTCCATAACAGCAGCAGCAGCAGCCTCCGAAGCACTCGCCAGTCACCTAGAAACAACCTACCATTAGCAAGGGGAGATCACAGTGATATACAAAACACTAATCTCACATGATAACAGTGGCAGTTGAGGAATGCAGTGTAGGAAACTGCATGTAAATATAACCTCTTCGAGGTTAACCGTGCCCACTGCTCCTGCTGCAAGTACGCAGTCCTGGGCCTCGCAGCTCTCGTCTTCGTGCCCCTTCGTCGGCACCGTTGTCAAAATATACCTCTTGCTGCATCCCTCGTCGTACTTCCTCGTCCTGGCAACTCGTCCTTCCTCGTCCTCTCCAACACCGTCTACGAGCCGTCGACTGCGTGCCACATAGCGTGACGTCACCGCGAGCAGACGCTCCCCTTTCCTTCTTCTTACTTCTCTTTCTTTCTCACCAGACGCATGCGCTGTGCCCTCAACCGGGCTCGGTCCGCACTACTGAAATCCGAGTGTAGCGCCGCGGGAACGAAGCGACAACTCGCTAACTTCGTACTGAGCCACCTTCGCAGACACTTCGGTCTTTGTATCAGCTCCGTGCGAAAATATAAAAATCCGCTTGTTCCGCTAGCGAATAGATAACCGCTTCTAAACCTCGACATTATTGTCGACCTTGTACCGTGTGTGACGAACAGCTTGTTTCATCAAAAGAGGCCACACCGGATTTGAAAAGAGTAAGTTGCACAGAATATTATTGTACTTAATAGGTATATATATACATATATATATATATATATATATATATATATATATATATATATATATATATATATATATATATATATATATATATATATATATATATATATATATATATATATATATATATATATATATATATATATATATATATATATATATATATATACGGCGGCGAAATACACGTGGAAAAGCGACGCGATGCGATGCTCGACACGCACGCGGCGCTAGCTTTACAAAAAATATCTATATAAATATATATATATATATATATATATATATATATATATATATAGATATTTTTTTGTAAAGCTAGCGCCGCGTGCGCATCGCATCGCGTCGCGTCGCCTTTCCACGTGTATTTCACCGCCGTATTCTCTGTTGAATTCGCGTCCTGGAGAATTAGCTTCTTCCCCTCTCGATTATTTACCGTTTCCCACCGTACCGCCGTGCTCTCCGTAGTTAGTTTAATTGCGTAAATAATTCTATGTGTCGGTAGAACATTTGTAAAATCGTGCTGCGAATTCGCAACTGTTTTATTCATAGAAATCACCTTTCGGTACGTACGTAGTACTACGGCGACGGGCTCCACCTATAAATACCCCCATACTACTATAGGGAAATTTATGGGTGGAGCCCGCCAGCGCGTCGCCTAGACTAATTATTTCGAAGTTTCCAGATTTTAGGAGACATAATAAAATTTTATGACGTCTACGTTGTCCCACACAGTTATATTTTTGTCGAGATCATCAATGCTTGTGAACCTTTAAATTTGAATTGTCACCGTCGCTACTTGAAATACGATTGAGTTGAATTTTTTCCAGAGAATAAAAGTAAAAATAGGAATCTTCAAAAGTAAATGAATAATATAATTAAAAGAAATGTGTAAATAGTCGCGAAACTTTCTTAATGTAATGTAAAAAGCGATTCTGATGCAGGAAAAAATGATAAAATGAAATTTATTACATTTTAAAGGTTTAAATAAATTAACTGACTAAAAGTAATGACACCAATGTTATTTCTGGCGCTCAACAACTTGTATATAAATTGAATGAACCACAAGTGTTCATACTTTTACCCTAAATTCCTGTTTGTGTAATTTATTTAAAGTCTCGAATAAAATTAAAATTAAAAAATGTGCGGCGCAATAATATTGGCTAGTATAGCTAGAATTATTGTCATAAGTTGTACTATTGTCTAATTCATTTACATCCTATCTATAAAAAATAAAACATAAAGTATTTGAAAATAGTTACTAAATACTTTTGTAAGTATAATATGTAGATTCGTCAAACCTTTTTTTTAATTTAAAATGTTTAAATTCCCAACTGATTTCTTATTTTTTAATAAATATTTTTCATTATAGAAATATTTTTGAATGGTTCAGTTTTTAAAAACAACTACATACAGTTAAAAATATAAAGTTGTGATGCCTTTTTTGTAAAATATTAGTTATTTTTGTAATTCTTTATTTTTTTTTAAACCAATTTAATTTTCAAAATTAATTATACTGTAGTTTAATTTTTTTTAAGGTAAAAATGTTTATATATAAATTGATTTTATTTGGGTATTATATTTAAAAGAAAATTGTATACACAATATAGCGTTAAATTGAATAATAAATTGACTGTGCAAGTAGGTTGTTTACTTTTATAGTGAGTGTTATTGTTCAAAGATGTCACTCAATACATTGAATTAGTATGCAGATAGAAATGGTATTTTCTTTTCATGTAGCTTATTGTACCACGCGAAAAATGAAAACTACTATTATATAAGTTTGTCAGCTTCACGTAGAAGGTTACAAAAGTTATATATACATTGCTATTTGGATAATAGTTATTGTATTGTTTGATTTAAAAATTTAAAGTAAAAAGTATGATTTAAACATTAAAAGCAAAAGCGTATGTATTACTATATTTTTAAATAACAATGATTTATTTGTGTATGTTAAAATTTGTTAGATGTAAATAGCAAAATAAGCAGGCTTGTGTAATTTATTATGTACATTTAACTGTGTACATATGTCTATGCATTTATCATATTTTGGAGCAAATTATTAGTAAAAAATGTAAGGTAAGTGTATCCATTTGTCTATAAAGTTTATTACTATTTAAGGGGCTAGTCTAGTTTCTCGGGCGGAAAATGGAGGTGATTTTTCGGGACTCATAAAAAAAAACCATGCGGTAAAATATTTTAAAATTTTGAGGATATGTTCAGATACTATTGACAAGTTAAACTAGATGACTTTCCCCGTACCATGAACTAGGATCTTTTGAAAATTATAAATTAAATTTTTCACAAGTAAAACGCTCGTTTTTTGCTCGGCAAATTTGTATTTTTTGAAATATTAAAAAGATCCTAGTTCATGGTATGTAAAAACATGTTACGAATATTCGTGCAAAATTTCAAATCGATTCGTTAATTTTTCTTTGAGCTAGAGGCTGCAGCCGTTTTTAAAATGCAGTTTTGAGAAAAACGCGTTTAAAGTTTTGGCAACTGATTTTTCGGTTATAAAATTTAATTTTTCATACTTACAGTTATTCTGCGATTCCAAGGCCATACAATTCGCCTTCCTCTTCCTCGAAAAAGTGCTGTTCATCAGCTGCAGCTTTCCTACGAGCTGTCCGAGCGTCCTTTGAAGCTTTCTCCTGCCTTTTCTGGGACAGCTGTATAGGTGTCATGTCGCGACTGTTGGCGTATTCTAGTGCGTAGCGGCCAACAGTTATGCCCATAGTGCGAAATATTCTTAATATGGACTTCATGCCATCATTAAAGATCCCCGTTGCAAAAAAATTTGCCAATTGTATGGTTTTTAGGCCGCTGTGAAGATGTTTCGGAGCAAAGTGCCATAGCAAGCCGTTATAACTTTCATTATTATATTGTGTGTTGCTCCCTTTGCATCTGTTTAGCAATTCCATTCTTGACAAATCCGTATAAATAGGATGCAAAACTTTTAAAACTTGTGGATCTAATGGCAGATAATCGTAATTGAATTTTCTCATATTGAGTCCTTCAGCTTCCTCTCGGCGATACGCGCACCAGCTATCCGCGCCGACCGGGCAGTTTTGATGTGAATTCTTGTCAGTCGAGCCCATATGGAAATAAGTAGCCCAAATTTCCTTATGCATTTCCTCTACATTATCTTAATGCCTTATTATCGCTAAACCATAATATTTTTGGAGTTTATTTATGATTTTGTCAGTTAATTTTACTGTATCTTTACTCCTTCCTCCTAAACCTTTCACTTTTTTTTTCATTTCGGCATCGTGTACCTATTTTTTTCTTGACGTGTAGATAGCATTCTAGCTTTTCAACAGGAGTATCATAAGGATTCATATCTAAAATACCTTTAAAAGTAGCACTGTCTCCGTCACCGATGTAGCGTGTATACTTCACATTATACATTTCGAGCGAGCGGCCGAACATTTCTTTTATGCCGTCGACTTCCATTTTCGCAGCCAATCCGGCGTGATTAGATAGGCAATCATGATCGCTTGAGAGACATTCTTCATATGCTTCTGGATCTTCCTCTTGTTTTTTTGTCCAGTACTCACACGCTTTACAATAACTCGATTTCACTGATGTATCGATGATTTTCTTGCTATATTTTCCTGCGAGAGTCGTCATGCCGCGCGCTGACGGTCAACTCCGACTAAATCCCCTCCCATTTCAAAAATATTTATGATACGATTATAAAACTTTGGGAACTTGTTCTCCAAATAGTATACTATCGAATTAGGCAAAAAAAGCCCCTTAAAAGCTTTCGAAATTAAGGAATCTATTAGTACATAAACTTTTATACAAATTACATGAATCAAAATACAATAACACTTATTTTATTTTTTACACATGTATTTATGAAACTTTTGTCACCTCTAAAAAAAGTCAATATAAACATGTAAAATTATATACATTAATATATAACTTTTGTCCCTTTATAGTGCTAGTATATATGGTTGTGTACATTGATGTAAAAAATATTTTTAATGGGTTATGTTTTTTACCCGTGAAATTTATCAAAGTTGATGTCATTTTCTTTAATGATTACGCTTATGATGTTTATATAACATTAGGGTGATATATATATATATATATATATATATATATATATATATATATATATATATATATATATATATATATATTACAAATTATTGCAAAGCAGTTATATGAAAACATATATTTCAGTTAAGGCAACCTGTCGGTTACAAATTCAAAAATTAAATTTTGCGTATTGTATATACTAAAAATACGCAAAATTTAATTTTTGAATTTTTAACCGACAGGTTACGTTAATCGAAATATATGTTTTAATATAACTGCTTTGCAATAATTTGTAATTTAATATTATTACTTAACTTTACTAATGTGATTACTAATGTAATTTGGCATGGGAACCATTACAATATAGTAATATAAATAAAATTAATAAAACAGTCCATTTTTAGTTAAGTTTTAATGCAAGATGACTGTATGTAAAACGGAAGGTGTTTGTATATTTGCTGAAAAATTGGCCTTTAAAGGAGAGTGGGGTAACTCGGGCTGCCTAAATTTAATATAAAAAAAAATTCGATATTGTTTAAAATAATACCGTTAAAGGTTAAATAACATGCAAGTATGAACATAAGTCTAATTAACAAGAAACTTGAAATATAAATTTATTTTATAGGTAAAAAAACGAAATTTGTTTAAGAAGTCAAAAGTGGAGGATAAAATACAACTTAACCCTGGTAGAAAATTATCTAGTTTTATCGAGGCCCTCGATTATTTCCAAGGCAAACTAGATAGATCTACATAGTTCTAGATTAATTTTCTACCAGGGAAAATGTAAAGAATGTTAAAACTTAAGTGGGCCATATTAGATATATTACATTATTTCTCTGGAAAAAAATCTCTTATAAAAAGAGATCTTTTATCTTTTTAAATCTCATATTTCTTAATCTCTTAATGTTATGGTTATGGAATATCATCATTATAGCTATATTTAAGATGGTTTCAGCGTTGGGTGCCGTAAACATTGAGTCAATTGGGTCTATAATTTTTGTTTAAATCATGGTTGAATTATTATATTTAAATTTTGTTTGTAAGGTAATCTAAACTTCTTTCGAACGTCGATAACAAAAAATAATTTTTTTAATACGTAAAAAAGCATTAATTTATTGACTTAACTTTCAATAATATATAGGCGTTATATAATTTATAAACGGTTTCAATCCATAAAGTTATATGTTAAAAAGTGACTTTTTATAAGATAATTTTTTTTTCAATAAAGTGGTCGTTGACCCTTTCTTTTTTTAACACTGATTAAAAGTATAATGTTCAAAGAACATTTAGGAAGAGGATCAAAAACGTCTATGTTTTTAAAAAGACTTCCTGGAGCCACCTTACTCTTTTATTTTTTAAAGATCAAAACATAACCAAATAATAATTATTCAGATAAATTTAAACGGTGTTATTCTGGTAAGTATTTTGAAATTGTTAATTAATACAAACTACATTAATATTTTTGTTATAAAGATTTATTATTACAAAGAAAATTAATATTTATAATTTATACTTGAATATGGGGTTGGATAATATTGAAATTCAAATTATAAAAGGTGTCGGAGATTATTCAGGTAAGAAAAGTAGATTAACAGATAATCATATGTTTGAATTAAATAATATTTTAAAACAACATAGTACATTTAATATGCAATCGAATGTTACTATGCAAAGACTATCAAATATTCGGCCTGTTAGAATGGATCAGGAATTTGTTCAAATTCTATTTTCAGGAGCAAGTAAAGATGAACATTTGATATGTATTTGGTATTATAATCATGTAATACATGTTTATGATAGCTTGAATAAAAAATCACTGCATGATGATTATAAGATCTTTATAAATAGACTTTTTCCTAATAACGAAGGATTACGCATAACTTTTGAAACCGTACAATATCAGGAAAATCCTTATGACTGCGGAGTTTTGTCTATTGCATTTGCTGTAGCGATTGTATATAATCTATGTCCCTGTAATTGAAAATTTTATATTAGTAAAATGTGAAACCATTTGTATACGATGTATGAAATGTCTACTTTAACATTATTCCCATTATTAGATAGTTCTGAAAGCAATATTTATAAAAGCATAATTAGAATTCCCATTTTAAGAAATGTTTTTCATTTAAACAAATTCATTGAATCAAACTTAAATTTTGCTGAATTAAATTTTAATTAACTGGAGTCTATTTATGAGAATCGTTTAGCGAATGAACAAAAATTATTGATGGCTTTTTATAATAAAACACAGAAGAAAAACAGTAGTTTTGCAAGTACATTTAAGGGGGGGGGGTATTGTTAATTAAGTTAAGAAAGAGCCTTTTTCAACAATTCTTTTAAAAGATACAGGTAATGTATTTTAAATTAGCTAATTACAGTATTGTAGTATATCATTTAAAAAACATTTTGTTAAATTTTCAATGAAAAATATCGAAAACTAAGCCGTTGGCAGCCAATTTCAGGAGACGTCGCGAAAAAAAGATATTTTGCGATGACGGTCATTTCTCGGCACTCGATCATCTGAAATCAAAAAATCAATTTGTTTTTGTTATTTTATGAGTTTCCCCAAGTAACCCTGTCGAGTTTTTTTTTACTGATTTTTCAAGTTTGGTAACACTAGAAAGCGAAAAACGCAATTTTCTCTTAAAAAATCGGTCAAATTGTTATTGTAAAATAAAAAATAATAACAAATTTAAAAAAACTCGACCGAGTTACCTCATGAATTATACAGAGAAGTAATGTACACATTTTGGAAAGGATCGGTGCAGTGGATTTGAAATAACAGCCTCTACCGGCTTCGAAAACGTGAAGTTTGGGAAAATCGATTTAAAGTTTTAAACAGTAAAAAATCAGAATTATTCTCTTTTTCTCGCTGTATACTTACACAGAATCGTCGATGCCAGGTTCGTACAGGTAACTTTTATTTTAAAACGTTCTCGACTGATCTTTAGTACACTCAATATGTATACAAGGCCTGTTCTAAATATGTAGTAGTGTAAATTTGGGAGTTATTAGAAGTACGAAGCAGTTGTCAGGTAGCCGCGCCGTGCAGCTGCCGCGCAGGTATACAAAATCAGAGCGTAGCGATTACAAAATCGGAGCAGCCGTTGATTAAATCGCTATATCTTCCATAGTTTTGCTCGAAATGCTGTAAAAATTGAGTATAACATTCTTCAGATGTTATACATTCATCAAATGAAATAAAAAAAATGAAGAAAATAAGTTTACAAACAGTACTCCTCCCCCCCCCCCCCCCCCCACCCTTAAAGAAAATGAGGATGTTATAATGTGCGTTGATGACTATTTTGATAATAGGTTAAAAATAAATGAAAAAGAAAAGTGTATAAATTATGACTATGTTCACCATAGTAAATCATTTAGTGAGAAAAATTATAGGACAACCGAACAGTTAACCGAAATATATAATGAGAAAATTTTTTAAGAAAAAGCCACATTAAATAAACAACAAAGAGAAAAGGTACTTAAGACTGATCAAAATTTAAGTGTTGAAGAAATAATAGCAAAAAGTCAAAAAGAAACACAGAGAAGAAAAAAAAACTATAATGAGAAAATTGAGGAAGAAAAAGTTGCAATGAATTAAAAAAAGTGTATTAAAAATGCTATGATAGTGGATTCTGAAGAAGTTATAGGAAATATGCAGAAAGAAGCACTGAGCAAAAAACTGCAATACAATGAGAAGAGTGTAAAGGAAAATGCTAAAATAAATAGAAAAAGGCGTAATAAGAATGCCACGAATTTGGGAGCAATGGATACTGAAGAAGGTTTAGAAAATAATCAGAAAGAAGCAATGAGAAAAAAACTGAAATACAACGAACAAAGTGTGGAGGTAAAGGTTTTAATAAATAAAAAAAGGCGTGATAAAAATTCGATTAAAATGGAAGCAATTGTACTGAAGAAATTTTAGAAAAAAATCAGAGAGAAGCATTGAGAAAAAAACTGAAATACGATGAACAAAGTGCAGAGGCAAAGGTTTTAATAAATAAAAAATGTCGTGATAAAAATGCGATTAAAATGGAAGGAATGAATACTGAAGAAATTTTAGAAAATAATCAAAGAGAAGCATTGAGAAAAAAACTGAAATACAATGAACAAAGTACAGAGACAAAGGTTTTAATAAATAAAAAAAGGCTTGATAAAAATGCGATTAAAATGGAAGCAATGAATACTGAAGAAATTTTAAAAAATAATCAGAGAGTAGCATTGAGAAAAAATCTGAAATACAATGAGAAAATTTTTGAGGCAAAAGCTGAAATAAATAAAGAAAGACGTAACAAAAATGCCATAAAAATCGAAGCGATGGATACTGAAGAAATTTTAGAAAATAATCAGAAAATAGCATCGAGAAAAAAACTGAAATACAATGAACAAAGTGTGGAGGCAAAGGCTTTAATAAATAAAAAAAGGCGTAACAAAAATGTCATGAAAGTGTAAGCTATGGATACTGAACAAATTTTAGAAAATGATCAGAAAGAAGCTATGAGAAAAAAAAATGAAATACAATGAGAAAAATGTGAAGGAAAAAACTGAAATAAATAAAAAAAGGTGTAACAAATATGATATGAAAAAGGAAAGGACAGATAATGAAGTAAATTTAGAAAATAATCAGAAAAAATAATAGAGATATAAATTGAATTATAATGAGAAAAGTTTCGCGGAAAAAGCAGAAATATATAAAAGAAAAATAGTAATAAATTAATAAAAAATGTATGTAGTTATGCTGCCATTATTAAATCAAATGTTGAAGAAAATGTAATTAATGAAAATTATTTAGGAGAAATGAATGTGATGTGCGACTTTTGTAAAGCTAAACATTTTAAATTTGAGCTTCCTGCAGACAAAAAGTTTTCCAATTGTTTTCATAAAGGAAAAGTTTTTTTACCAGAGGATCCTACATATGCTGAACAATTAAGACATTTGGTAACTGATAAAATGACTGAAAGTAAACATTTTAAACAAAACATAAGATTATACAACAATGCTCTAGCTTTTGTAAGTTTTGGAGCGAAATTTTATACACTATTTGGCAGAGGACCTCAAATAATACGGATATGTGGACAAATATATCATAATATTTATACTTTACACCCCACGGACGATGAAGCTCGTAAATACGGTTAACTATACATTACTTTTAATATTGAAAATACAACACAATCACGATATCAAAATAATTCAAATTGTTCTTTAGAATTGTTAAAGGAATTAGATAATCTGTATAGACAAATAAATATTTATGCAAAAAGAACGATTTAAAAACCTCGGACAAATTCCTGAAATTAAAATGTATTTTACCCGAGACACTAATCAAGATGAAAATCGATATAATGAAGCTAAATGTAATGAAGTAGCAGTTGTATTCGTTAGTGAAGACGGAGACCCGCCTTTAAAACGTGATATATGTATTTATTCAAAATATCATAAACCTGTTAATATTCCATTTATTAGCAAACATGTTGATCCTATGACTAATCCACTTATATATCCTAACGGAGGATTCGACTGGATGCCAAACATAAAAATCGGGGATAGTAAAAACAATATAACAACTTTGCAATTTTATAGTTATAAATTTAGCATTAGAGACAAATTTAGTCCATTTTTAAATTTGGGTAAATTAACACAACAATTTATTGTTGATGCCTGGGTAAAAGTAGAAGGATCAAGATTGTATTTTTTAAAAACGAATCAACATACATTACAAACAGATTTATATAAAGGTGTTATGGATTATTTACAAAAGAAAAATGAAAGTGAAAATCTGAGAATTGGAAAAATGACAATACTACCTTCATCATTTTCAGGAAGTCCTCGAGCTGTAAAACAAAACTTTATTGATTCAACAACAGTCCTTCAAATATGTGGCAAACCGAATTTATTTATTACAAAAACATGTAATCCCAAATGGAAAGAAATACTTGAAAACTTAGAAGAAAATGAAGAAGCTATAGATAGACCAGATATTGTTGTAAAACTTTTTCGTCATAAAGTAAAAGAATTTCTAGAAGATGTCGTTAAAAAAGGTGTGTTTGGAAAATGTATTGCCTATACATATGTTATTGAGTTTCAAAAAAGAGGGCACCGCATATGCATATGCTACTTTTCTTAGATTCTGAAAGTAAAATTTATAACGCAGATACATGGACCTTGTGGTGATGATAATGTTAATTCACCATGTATGCATAAAGAAAAGAGAAAATGTACAAAAAATTTTCCTTGCCATTTAATGAGGTAACAAATTATAATACAACTGGTTATTTATATATTTATATTAACTTTTGTTTGAAGGAATAACAAATAAACATAAGTATGCAGATAATAGATTTGTTTTTCCATATAATCCCTATTTAATATTAAAATTGAATTGTCATATTAATGTTGAAGTTTGTTCAACTGTCCAATGCATTAAGTATTTATTCAAATATTGTTACAAAGGGCATGATTGTGCGTTCATCAAAATGAGTAATATAGATATTACTTATAACAATGACAATGAAGACGATAATGAAAATTATGATTACGATGAAATAAAACAATATATAAATACAAGATACGTGTGTCCTCCTGAGGCTATGTATCGTTTATTTCAATATCCAATGCATGAGTTGTCGCATGTGATTTATAGTTTAGAAGTACATCTCGAAAATAAACAGTTTGTATATTTTAAGGAAGGTTGTGAAGAAGTATTGATAAATAAGAATTTAAACACAAGTTTAACTGCATGGTTTAAGCTAAATGAAAAAGACTCTGAAGCTAGAAATTATTTATACACAGATATACCTATGCATATGTTTTTCAAGAAAAAAATAAAGAATGGACTGTAAGAAAAAAATTAAGCAAGTCAGTTTTAAGTAGAATGTATTTTGTGAATCCAAAAGATAGAGAACGTTTTTATTTAAGATTATTATTATTACATGCGAAATGGGGTAGATCTTTTGCAGAATTAAGGACAGTTGATAATATTGTTTATTCATCATTCTTTGAAGCTGCAAAAGCTAGAGAATTAGTAACAACTGATGAGGAATGGGATAAATGTTTGAAGGAATGTACGGAAATTCATTTTTCAAATGTAATCTTTTTGGTTATATATGTGTTTTTCATAATCCAATTAATGCAAGAGAATTGTTTGACAAATATAAAATTCATTTTTATGCACCTCTGTTATCTCAAGATGTTGGCGAAAATATAGCCTTAACAATGATAAATGAAGTTTTAACATTAAATGGATACACATTAAACGAT
This sequence comes from Gastracanthus pulcherrimus, assembly GCA_949152435.1. NCBI lineage: Eukaryota > Metazoa > Arthropoda > Insecta > Hymenoptera > Pteromalidae > Gastracanthus > Gastracanthus pulcherrimus. Next base: position 69,777,892 of record OX424575.1, read on the forward strand.
TTTAACTTACCAAGTTTCAACGAGTATCATGATAATGAAGAATTCATTCTTCCCGAAAAACAAAATTGTGAATGCTTGTATGATAATATAAACACTTTATCAAGAAAACAGCGTGAAATTTTTGATACTATAATAAACAGTCTTAATAATTGTTATGATAAAAAATGTTTTTTTATTGATGGGCTAGGAGGAAGTGGTAAAAGTTATTTAGTAAATGCTATTATTAGTTATTTAAAAAAACAAAATATTCTTGTTCTATCTGTTGCATGGACTGGAATAGCAACAAATTTACTAATTGATGGTAAAACTTCACACATAACTTTTAAATTGCCATTAAATATAACTGAAGAGACAACTTGAATATTACACCATGTTCAGAATATGGATTAATGCTTCAAAAAGTTAAAGTTATAATATGGGATGAAATAAAACTTCTAAACATGCTTTTGAAGTTGTTGATAGATTATCTCGCGATATATGTAAATGTGATGAAATATTTGGAGGTAAAATAATAGTAGTTTCTGGTGATTTTAGGCAAACTTTACCAGTTGTTAAAAATGGTAATAGAACAAAGATAATTGAAAATTGTGTGAAAAATAATAGAATATGGTTAAAATTTCAATCCATGTCTTTGAAAGATAATATAAGAGTAGGTAATGATGAACAGACATTTAAGCAATGACTCTTAAATATTGGCGATGGTATATATTCAAGTAATTTTGGAAGAGAAAATGAGGTTATTAAGATTCCAGAAGAAATTTTATCAACAAAGAATATTATTACTGCAATTTTTGGTGACACTATTAATTTAAATTCAAGAAAAAGTTATATTAGCAACAAAAAATACAGATGTTCTTAATATAAACAACGAAATTTTATCACGAATGGAAGGAAATATAAAAGAGTATATTAGTGTAGATTCTGCAGAAAATGATAATAATGAAAATTTAGGTATTACTTTACCAGTGGAATTTATAAATTCATTGACGCCAAATGGTCTTCAATCACATAAATTACAGTTAAAAGTTGGTGCTGTTATAATACTTCTAAGAAATATTAATTTAAATGAAGGGCTATGTAATGGAACACGATTAATAGTGAAAACACTGATGCAGTATACTATTTGTGCTGAAATAATTCCTGGTAATAAAGTAGGAAATACTGTTTTGTTACCACATATAGATTTATCTCCATCTAAAGAAGAAATTCCATTTAATATGACCAGACAATTTCCTGTAAGATTGGGATATACAATGACAATCAATAAGTCACAAGGTCAAACTTTTAGAAAAGTTGGCATATATTTGCCGTCTTATGTATTCAGTCACGGACATTTATATGTTGCTCTTTCAAGAGTAACATAAAAAAAAGTTTTAAATTTTACTTTCAAAGTATTCAAAATTTATAAATAATTATAACAAAAAAACTTTGGAAAAATCATATACCAAAAATATAGTATTTCATGAAATTTTATATGAATTGATTATTTCCTATTTTCATCAAATATGTAAAAAATAAAGTTTAAAACAATTTTTAAAACTCATTTTAACATTTTTTTTATTACGTAACTTTTGCTCTTATGCATTTTGAGATTCAATGTAAATAGAGAAAAACGTTTTCATACATGAACCGAAGAAAAAAAACGAAGCGCTGCAATGTCTTAAAAACTAAGCGGCTGCTAAAATAAAAAGCCCTGTATTATATAAAATATTCCGGCAGCATTAATAGCGCTGGTCAAATATGACTCTCGAAAGGTCAATTTTTTACCGAATGTCTTGTCAACACGTTCTAGTCGTGAGAGTCGGGCAACGTTTCTTTTGTATGTAAAAGCAACGGCAAACGTTGGTAGGCAATCATTTTACCTACCACCTACCTAATTTTTATAAGGCCCAAAAATTTTACTTCGCAAACATATATAAGGCCCAAGAATTATACTTTTAAAAATAGAAACGCTCAAATTTTATAAGGGTCACAAATTATAAATCGCTAAAATATATAAGGCTCAAATTTTATAAGGCCCAAAAATTTTACTTCACAACGAATTGTAAGGTCCAAATTTTATAAGGCCCAAAAATTTTACATCGCAACGAATTGTAAGATCCACTTTTTATAAGGCCCAAAAATTATATTTTTTAAAAAATAATAACGCTCAAATTTTATAACACCCAAAATTCTATTTCGCAAAGAAATATAAGGCAAATAAATATAATATAAAATATACTTCGATAAAAATAAAAGACCCAAATTTTATAACACCCAAAATTCTATTTCGCAAAGAAATATAAGGTAAACATATATAATATAAAATATACTTCGATAAAAATAAAAGACCCAAATTTTATAAGGCCCAAAAACTGTACTTTGCAAAAAATTGCAAGGTCCCAATTTTATAAGGCCCAAAAAATATACTTCGCAAATAAATATATGGCGCAAATTTTATAAGGCCCAAAAATTTTACCTTGCTAAAATATGTAAGGCCCAAAAATTATACTTTTTAAAAAATAATAACGCTCAAATTTTATAAGGACCAAAATTATAATATGCAAAAAATATAAGGCGCAAATTTTATAAAGCCCAAAAATTTTACTTCGCAAAACATTCTAAGGCCCACGTTTTATAAGGCCCGAAAACTATACTTTGCAAACAAATATAAGGCCCAAATTATAAAAGTAAAAAAAGTAAGTACAAAGTAAGTAAAAACTTATTAGGTCCAAAAAATTGCAATACTCAAATATTATAATACGCAAGAAACTATAAGGCCCAAAAATTTGAGAGGCCCAATAAATTATGAGACCCAAATATTATAAAATGCAAAAAAATGAATTACAAAAAATGAGAATACTCAAAAAATTATAATGATGATGAACTTTTAAAAAAAGATATGAACTTATTGATATGACTGGAGACCGGAGACCGGAGACCGGAGACGGGAGACCGGAGACCGGAGACGACAGACTTTTGTGATCTTAATATTATAGGAGATTTTAAAAATCTCGAGTCACAATTTTGATGTGTAACTTGGCTTTGTAAAATATGCCATTGTACTAAAAAGAGTTTTATTCCTTACAGACTAGGTAAAAATCAAAAACTAGTTCAGCACTCTTACCGATACATAATTTTCCCTTTTGGAGAAAGCAAAAGCACTTCTCGCTAATATACGAATTGCCTGCGGTCGTGGTTGCGCTCTCAAAGATTAGTCCTATAGTTTCCCGTCGACGCTTCAGATCGAGACGTGGGCCTGGACGCGGCGCAGAGAGATAGAGAGACAAAGAGATTGATTGATTGATTGATTCATATATTTATTTAGGCCGCGGGGTATAAGCCCATCCGGCATGATTCAACCGTACATAGTTTGTTACAAAATTGTGAAAACGAAAAACATAATAAAACTTTTAACAGTGATTGTACAAAAATATAAAAAAACTAAAATATTTATTTAGTAGCAATACGTAGAGTAAATATAAAAATAAGATAAACCAGTGCCTTGATGGCCGACTAAACGGATTACGTCAAATGCATGAACAAGGTGGCGATGACCGATTTACATTTTCTTACTAATTACTTAAAATTACTAACATTTACAATTACTTTACTAATTTCACATTTATATATATATATATATATATATATATATATATATATATATATATATATATATATATATATATATATATATATATATATATATATATATATATATATATATATATATATATATATATATATATATATATATATATATACTAGGGGGGTACCCCCCTGCTCGCTCCGCTCGCCAACCCCCAAAGCATCATGAAATTTTTTGTTTTTATGAAGGTTTTCTATTTTTCCACACCACCGGGGAGGTAAATAGATTGGCGCGTTTTTTTGTTTTGTTAATTAAGCTTTTTATACATTCAAATTTATGTTTTATTTAATTTATTTATAAATAAATATATGTAACTTATACTTACATTTATTTATAAATAAATATATGTAACTTATACTTACATTTATTTATAAATAAATATATGTAACTTATACTTACATTTATTTATATTTAGTTTTAAGTATTGTAATTGTAAATCTTACTAATAGTGAGAATAGAGTGGGGATAGCCGCACTGGCGGCTGTCAATCATCGATAGCTAGAGAATGCAGGGAACTGCTGTGCCGTTGGAATTTCTTGAAGGGACGCTTTGAAGGAAGTGATGAGCGATGGGGGGAACACACAGGGAGAAAGACAGTTGACTCGGTGGGTGGCCTTGACCAAAAAGGAATACCTCATGGCGTCGGTCCGAGAAGTGGCGCAGACAAGAGATCGAGAGGGGAGGCGGGCTGAACAGTGCATGCCAATGTCGACATTCAGAATGATGAATCGTGTGGACAGATACAAGGGATTTTTGTACGCTAGTAACGTGAATGCGAGATCCATCCCAATGATAGTCGGTGTGGAGTAACGTGTCCACGTCTAGGGATACTGCCGTGAACAAAGCGGGCACAAGCATTAAGCGCACGCTGAAGTTTCAAATTTCGCGTCTGGTCGACATCATTATAAACTACACACGCGTAGTCAAAACGGGGAAAGATTAGATTTTTCCGCATGTCACAGGTGAAAGCATGTTTACAGTGTTTTTGCGCGTGAAGTGAGCCATGAACACCGTGGAGTAGGTGTTTCATGTGTTTATCCCAGTTGATCGTTGATGTAATTCAGACACTTAGGTTTTGAACCTCGCACTTATAAGGAAGAGGTTGCTAATTCATGCACACCTTATGGATGTAGTTGCGATCTAATAGCGTAATATAAAACTGGCGTCATAGAATCATCACCTTGGTCTTCTTGAGGTTTAGCTGCAGCCCATTCGCCGAGGCCCATGCAGCTAGTGCCGACGCATCACGAGTTATAGTCGCAATGCTCTGCGACATCTCAGAGGGGAACTAAGAGTGGTAGATCTGTGTGTCGTCAGCAAATATCATATGCTTGGATGCATAAAGCGCAGACATACTACCTTGTGGAACTCCGGTGAAGGTATACAGCCAATCAGTGACAATGCCACCTTCATCAACAACAGCGTTTAAGCGATCGTGCAAATATGTATAAAACCATTTCAGTGTGCGGTAAGAGCAGTTTACAGAGCGCAGCTTCTTAAGGAGTAGAGTGTGTGGAACTGTGTCGAATGCTTTTGAAAAGTCGAATAGCACAAGCACTGTGACCTTACGTTCATCTCAAGATTGACCCACGGCTTACGCTTGAAAGAGATCGTGATTGATTTGCTCGGCGCAACAGAATCAAATGTTTCAATAATCGCTTTTGAAAGGGACGCAGTTAGACATTCAATAGAGTAACTTTCACGAGCAAGTATTACTGGACTGACATTATTACAAGTGGCATTTGATTCTGTTCTACAAACTAGGCTACGAGCTAAACTATCAACTAAACTATTTGTTAAATTACATTCTGAGTTGCTACTACGATCGATCGGCAATAATCGCTCAATTTTTTGCGCTATTGCTAAATTAAGTTTCGTTGTAGAAATTTTGAAGAGATTTCTCGGTGAATATAAGATATGCTTGTAAAATAATGTCTCGCTATGAAGGGGGCCTCTGCTTTTTGGTACTCAGGCAAGACCGATATATGATTGATGATGAACAAATCTAGCCATGTGTATGAGGGATGGTCCCTCCAAATTGCATGGTGCGTCGGCTCAGATGGTACGAGAAAATGTGCGCGAATTTCTATACAAGTGTTTAAAAAGTCTGAGGCACCATTCGTAACAGCCATATTCATATTAAAACCTCCCGTGACAATAATATTATTAAAAAATGGTAGTTATTTCGATATTATATGAAAGAATTGATGCGGGTAGGCGGCGGACGGACGGCGGTATTCTACTGGAAAAAGAAGTTTGTGATTATTATTCGTTAATTCAGGTATTAAATATTCTAAAGGTATAATCATTCAGCGGGTCTGAGTGAGCAAGCACCTTAACACTGAAAAAATTACGCACGTATACACCGATCCCGCCGTCTTCTTTATCAACTCTATCGAGCCTAAAAAAGTGGAAACCTTCGAGCGAAACAACAGTATCGGTTTCGGGCAGCGTCAGAAACGTCTCTGTGACTGCAACAATATCGAACTCAGATTTAGAGCATCGATGTTCAAGTAAATTCAAGTTTTTCTTGAGCCTATTAACGTTAATGTGTACCACAGTAATGGTTACCAAGGACGCCGCTCGAGCAGGTCGAACTGCGACACGTCATTGTTGAGTTTTATCAGAACCCTGAGCAGGTAGGTCTCCTTCATTTTTAGTCTCCATTGCAAGATTCTGGGAATTACGTGCGACCTTCCCTTTACGCCGGGGAGGCAGATCAATTAAATCGCGCTTGGTTTGGGGTAAGCTCTGAGTCTTGTGTCTCTCACATAAATACATTGAAATTTCGGATAAACGGTCTCATATAATTTAGCTTTTTATTTGCTTCAAACACATTGCACCAGAATAGAAATACGGTTTTTGGCCAAAGAGGCCGAAGAAAAATTTGCGAATTGCTGTTAGCTGTGATGCTATTGCACGTGGTTGGCGAACTCATGTTCATAATAAGGGAACGATACTGTGACGTAGTTGCGGCAGGTATATGCCTATCTTGTTGCTACTGAGCAGAGCTTAACAAGGGATCCTGGATGACTCCCATCTAAATTTGTGTTTCAATGACAAAGCTTTTTAAATACACGAGGTCTATCGCAGTAAATACCTTTTCAATTATGACTGTGTCTGAAAGAGCAAGGGTCACCGGGATGCCTCTGATACGAATCTCACATGTATCAATATCTGCTTTACGCCGTGTAATAATATTGGGATCTTCACGGTTTGTCGCAATTTCTACGCGATGCTCCTTAAGCCTAGTTTCATTTGAATTCGCAAGTGACGCGATCAATTTTGTAAGACTTTTGATGGCAGCCTCTTGTCGCTCGGAAGTGACGTTGACTCGTTGCTTCTGTATTCCGCGAGGAACTCTTTAAACCAAACGGGGAGATTCTCTGACATCGCAGTTGAAGAGATAGAGGCGGATGAATGCGTGAATTTATTGCAGTCGCTGTTAAGAGAAACGGATTCGCTACTGTCTCTAAGTAGTTTTGAATTTCGCACGAGAGGAAAATAAAGTAATCACATAAAAAAAACCTCTAAATATGTTTCTCTAGCCAAACATATCATTTAACCTAACAGAAAAGTTGAAAAATTGAGTTTATTTTCGTTTCCTCCCTGGGATTTTTTTAAATTCGGACGAAAATACTCGTCAGGCATCCTAGAAATTATATCTACAAAGATCTGCCCGGTGCAGGAACTTTTTTAGTTAAACTTAGTCGAGACCCATCGTGAAGTATGTACCGCAGGTAGAAACCATTCATTTTCAATTAGATGGTCCAAGTACCCAATATAAAAATAAGACAAACTTTTTTGCAATAAACTAAAGTTAAAGAGTGGTACTTGGAACTACACTGGCGCAGGTCGTAGAAAGAGTGCTGCCGGTGGCTCGATTAAATCTTTATGCGATAGAGCAATAGTGTTCGGCAAAGATTTGACTTGTGCTAAAGAAATGGTAGATCTTTTTAACGAAAATGATTGTAAGATAAAATTATATTTACTATTAGAAGCCGAAATAGAAGAGATTTAGTATTAGAAACCGAAATAGAGAGTACACCAAGTTTTATGGACAGATACCAAAAAAATACATTATTCATCAGATATTTGTCATGCAGTGATTGCATTTCCACCGATTCTTGTATGTATTATGGTCTGGTTAACAGTACTGTACATTATTCGAGTATAGATAATTTTAGTCTACTTAACAGTACTGCAAATTGTTCGAGTAAAGGTTATTCAAACAAGCAGGAAACTATAATGTATTATTTAAACAGCTTTATCAAAGACTATTGGATTGAAATAATTTATAACAAGATATGGTATATTGGACGCGTTTTAGAAACTAACAATAATGAATTAATCACGAAATTTGAGACTCGAAAAAACAAACATTTTACGTGGCCAGAGCCTGATGATATTCAAACCGTCTTACTAAAGCAAGTTTTATGGCCAAATTAAACAGAATCAAAAACTTACTTTTACGTTCACCGAACCTGTATAGAAAGAACTTAATAATGCCTCAAAAACATTTCAAAAGCAATTCAGTTATGTATTATTGAACTATTGAGTTATCCTTTTTTTATTGAATTATTTATATATTTATATATTATGTTTATATTGTATAATTAAATTTATAACATTATTGCATTTTAATTATTTTGATTATTATTCTTTAAAAAAACAACAACTCTTGACCTAAAACTCTAATCGAAACGAGCAACGATTCCACCTTATATTAAAAAGCGAGTTCAGATTTAAGTATCAATTCCAATAATTTGATTTTTTAATCTTGTACAAAATTAGTATTTTATGCGATTAAGCCTTACATTTTACCAATGTAACCCAATTAAAACCGGTTTTATGTAAAAATTTTAACAGTTTCTTGAAAAACTATATTTATTTAGTAAAAAGATGATTGCAATTACTCATAAAAACACTGTATTGGCAGCAATTTTGAGTATTTCGATAAAATTTTCCTTGAAAACACATTCGCAAAGAAGTTTGCATCCCGTTTTTCCGTGCGCACGATATTTTCCTTATTCGAAATGGTCTAAAGAACCGAAGTAATTGGTTTAGTAAGTGTGCCTTACCAAATAATTTTAACCACTTTTTGAGCCCTGTTGTTTCATTTTTCCCGCGGAATTGCTCATATGCACCGTTGGATAAAGTGTACAAATGCTGAACCATATTATTATTATTAGTATTACTATTATTAGGATAATTTTTTATGGTAAAAAATAGTTTACGACTATTTATACAAAGTAATTATAGGGGGCCTGCGGCGGCTCAGTCGGTAGAGTGTCGGATTCCCACGCCGGTGACCCGGGTTCGAATTCTAGTCTCTGCCGATTGATACAAGCACCTCTGTAAAAATTACATGTGCTTTGTTTACAAACACATCGCAAACCCCCGTCGTCGATTAGCACCACATGGGAGCACAAACATGGCGACGTTAAAAAAAAAATAAAAAAAAAAAAGTAATTATAACTATTTTCACTTTGTTCGATGAAGTAATGTAGACTTTGATAGTATGCCTTCAATGATCAATATTTCGGTGATTGAATTCAAATTTCAGTAAGCGCAGTAGATTTTCCTATATACTGGCCTGGGATAAAATAAAAATATCTAAAGAAATTCTTCTCTTGTACTGGATAACAACAAAACTGGGTACTTATCTGACTTCGTAATTCTTGAACAATTTAAATAAACTAATCTTTCAACAATTTAATCTTGAGTACAGATTATACGAGTATGGAAAATGCAGAATTTGTCTCAGCGTTAGCATCTGAAATAATAATCAAACAAAGGAGGAGGGTCGATTTGGGTGGTTTTTGCCCTAAATTATTTTTGGTAGAAAAAATTTGAAAAAACTGTTTTTAGTATCTACTGATAATAATAAGTCGATTTTACCCTAAACGGACTACTCACACCATCCCTAGTTTCCCTCCGCTACCCCCTCAATTACTGAAAATGACATGATTTGCTAACAGCATTTTTGAAGAGATACGGCGCATTCAAATTTGTATTTCCTTAATAAAATACTCTATCAACTCCCTATTAGCTACCTCTACTTTTATTTATCATTTTTTGCCTTTTTACCACCTTTAGGCGGGGCGGGGAGGAGGTGGCTTTACTATTTATCAGTGTCCAGAGTATATAACTACAAAATATCTAAGATCACCATACTTGACCAGGGTATTTTAGGGCTTTTGGGGTCGCTGATTCAACATCCGAAGACCATTAACCTGTATCACATCAGGTTCAAGATCATCTGAAGGTCAATTTGAAAAAATTTGATAAAGAAATCCAGATAAATAGATATATAGGTTTTTGATGTCGCTTTTTCAAATCAGGGAATCTTTTAATCCCTTAAGATCATCTAGAGGTCTTTAAGGGGGCAGAGGGAGTGAGTGACGAGAGTGGGAATGGTCCATTAAAAGCGAAAAGTATTTAATATTACTAGTAGATACATTAAAAAAGTGTATTAACGTTTAATTGTAATAATAAATCGATTTTATTCGGCGTTTTTATGATTATCGTTTGATCTACTAACAATAGTAAGTCGTTCCAACCTAAATGAATTATTCACGCCCCCCTAGTTTCCCCTACTATCCCCTCAAATGCTGAAAGTGCTATCATTTGCCAACAGCACTTTTGAAAAGATTCGACGGTATGAATCTTCTACACATGCGGGCATGTATACTATCGATTTCTTCTTATTTACTTTCTCCCTTAAGAGGGCCGAGGAGGAAAGGAAGAACGGGAATGATTCATGTAGGATGGAAGTTTCTGTAATTTTATCGTTATCCTTGATCATTGTAACTAATCTAGAATCATGTCATATGTAGCGTTACGCTAGTATGCTAGGTATGCAAATGTTAGATAGAATATGCAAAATTTACCCTAGGCATAATGATTTACACTTTGCGTTACCCAGGAACAACGACGTGAACGTTGTAGATTAATGTTCCCTTTGGGGTGCTTTTTTAACATGAGTCCCCTTGCCTCTCACTTATTTCTATTTAATTGTTTTATTGCATTTATTCTTCATCTTCTTCTTTCGCTTCTTCTCCTGATGCTTCATCTGACTTTTCAAAATCAGCAGCATCTAATAAAATTTCTGGGTAGTTATCGCTGTTGTATTGGGGAGTGTTTCCTTGGTGTCTGTAGTGTCCCAAATACCAAAGCACAGAAGCTATGTGAGCACAACAACCTACTACTCTGGCACCGCTTTTGCATTGGCAGTACCAACCTTTAATGGGGTCAAAACTGTCCTTTTCGTATTTAATCCAAAGTTGGTACTGCTTTGAGCTTGTGTGGCGAGATTGCAGCTTTACGCTTAGTATATCGTGCTCGTCTTTATGTACATACAGAACGTAATTTTTATCATCATCGATATGTTCTCTAGTGTAGGATTCCACTTGCTTCAGTTGATAAACTCCTATTGTTAATCTTTGGAGATCGTCTATATTCAAACGAGGAAAATCTCCAAGAGAGGTTGCTTCTATTTTCTCGCAGATCACCTGTTTTCTGACCCAGCCATTGTCCGCAATCAGTTTCTGTAAAGAATTTGTTTTCTTACTTAAAGCAACCATTCTCTCAGCAATGATAGCATCATCAGGTGATATTGTTGAAACTCTTGGTGGTCTGTATGCCCTGCAAAGAGTTGACACAATCCTAACGTAGTCTCCGATGAATGGTATGTGGGTGTTAGGTATGACCAGATCAAGCATTTTCCATGTTTTTCATAAGCCATTTACAGATTCTACGACCTATCGTAATTTTTGTGACCAAGCGAGATTCATTTGTACTTGTTGTATCATGTTGAGATCCTTTCTCAAGAAAGCAAAGCATTTTATGGATCAGTCCATATTCTTTTAAAGTGACAATCGAATCTCGGAACCCTCTACCAATGACCAATATATCTTCAGACATAATCCACTCTAGGAAAGAAAATGTTCTCTGTTTTATTATGTTGTTTAAGATGCTGGCTTTATTATTTTTGCCATAGGCAAAGTAAGGTCCATATACTTCTAAAACATATCCTGTAGTGCTAACGAAAATCATGGATTTAACTAGTGGCCTACCTTTATGAACAGAAAAACTACGACGTTGAAACGTATAATTACTACGACGTATAATTACTACTCTCAGTGTCGACTTATTATTGTCAGTAGATACTAAAAACAGTTTTTTCAAATATTTTCTATCAAAAATAATTTGGGGCAAAACCCACTCAAATCGACCCTCAACTTTAAACACAATTTTAAATCAAAATCTATAAAATTCTTAAAAACAAATTATTAATACTAGTATTATTTTTCAAAAATAAAACAATTCCTTTTAAAGCGATGTATCAAGTCATTGATAAAAATGTTAAGTAGATGCAGTTTATGTTCAGAAAGGTCTTCGATAACATTATTAACCCAAGAATAAACATAGTTCTTAATCTATTGTATAAGTATATTTGACAATTTAATATCTTTTTGTGTAAAACTTTTTATGTAAAACTAAAGTGGATACTTATCTGACTGTAATACTTGAACAATTTAAATTGAATTCAGAATCTTCCAACAATTTAATCTTGAGTACAGATGCATACGAGTAAAGAAAATGCAAAATTCGTCTCAGCATAAGCACCTGAAATAAAAAATTTATTTTAAAAAAAAAAACAAACAATTTTTGTAGATTTTGACAGTCATATTTAGAAGATTCAAAGTGTATTTGTGCCACAATTTTGTAATCTATTATATATTTTCACTAAAAAATTTTATATAAGCAATAGTTATGTTATCCAAATGTTATTATTTCAAAACATTCTTCTTTATCTTTTATTAGATAACTAAATTTGTAACGAAATTATCACTCATAGTCTATGTCTATATTTTTATGAACAAACAGTTAAAACAATTAGTTATCCACGAATATGCATAATTTTTTTCAAATTGACATATCAAGTCTGTGGACGAACTGTCAAAATGTTAGCTACTTATACAATAGATGAAGAATTATGTTTATTCTTTGGTTAATGATGCTATCAAAGCCCTTTCTGAACATAAACGTGAATCTACTTAACATTTTTATCAATGACTTTAAAAAATTGATCTCTGTAATAAAAAATAGTTTCATTTTTGAGTAATCATAATAGTATTAATGATTTGCTTTTATAAATTTTATAGATTTTGATTTAAAATTGTATTTAAATTTGTTTGTTTTTTATTTCAGATGCTAGCGCTGAGATAAATTCTGCATTTTCCGTACTCGTATTATCTGTATTCAAGATTAAATTGTTGGAAGAGTAGGAAGTCTATTTAAATTGTTCAAGAATTACGAAGTCAGATACGAGGGTAGTTCAATAAGTCTTTAGAATGACCAACAGATGGCGCGCGAATCGCTCCAAATCATCTGTTTTCAGTCAGCACCACTCCCGACTAGATATATGGTGCAGTCACAGTCCACATCTTCTGAGTTTACGTGTTTTTATAACCAATTGAAAAAAAAAATGGCTTGTTAAGAAAAATGGAAAAAAACGAGTTCAGAGCGGTAATTAAACATTTTCATTTAAAGGGTTTAACTCCATATGAGATAAAAAATGAATTGGACTCAGTTCATGGCACATCTGCCCCTGCCTTAGCAACGGTTTATAACTGGGTAAATGAATTTAAGCGTGGTCGTACATCAATAAATGACGAACCACGTTCAGGAAGGCCCGTAGAAGCAACTACTCCCGAAATCATCAATAAAATCCACGATATGGTGTTGAAGGATAGAAGATTAAAAGTGCGTGAGTTAGCTGAGGCCACAAGGATATCTATAGGTGCAGTTGTTTCAATTCTACATGAAAAATTAGGCATGAAAAAGCTATCGGCAAGATGGGTGCCATGTTTGCTCTCAGCTGAGAATAAACGCAATAGAGTGGTCGCCTCTGAGGCTCTTTTGGCGCGCATAAGTCGGAATCCTGAGGAATTTTTTCGTCGATTTGTGACTGTGGATGAAACATGGATACACCACTACACTCCTGAGACAAAGGAACAATCCAAACAGTGGATTTCCACAGGCGAATCAGCTCCAAAGAAGGCAAAGACCGTAAAGTCAGCTGGTAAGGTTATGGCTACAGTTTTTTGGGATGCACGTGGAATTATACTTATTGACTACTTAGAAAAGGGTAAAACAATTATTGGTGAGTATTATGCATCATTATTAGAGCAGCTGAAAGAAGAAATTAAAAAAAAACGACCACATTTGGCGAGAAAAAAAATTCTCTTTCATCACGACAACGCCCGAGTTCACACATGCTTCGTTTCAATGGCTAAAATTGAAGAACTAAAATTCGAATTGGTCGAACACCCACCGTATTCACCAGATTTAGCCCCCAGTGACTTTTTCTTATTTCCAAACTTGAAAAAATGGCTCGGTGGACAGAGATTTACGGACAACGAAGACGTCATTGCCTCTGTAAGTGCTTATTATGAGGAACTTCCGAAAACGCACTTTTCTGAAGGATTAAAAAAACTTAAAAAGCGATTGACCAAGTGTATAGAGCTCCAAGGAGATTATGTTGAAAAATAAAAAAAAATTTACCCAAAAAAAATTGTTTTTATACTTTATTCTAAAGACTTATTAAACTACCCTCGTAAGTACCCAGTTTTGTTTTTATCCGGTACGAGAGAAGAATTATTTCTTAAGATATTTTTATTTTATTCTAGGCCAGTAATTAAATATTTGCAGGATGATTTTGATTATATTATTGTTACAAATATTGGTATTTTTTGTCAGTATATATCTTTTTACACTTATGAAAATATAATCCCAAACTAAAGTACATATAGGACAATCTACTGCGCTTACTGAAATTTGAATTCAATCACCGAAATATTGATCATTGAAGGCATACTATCAAAGTCTACATTACTTCATCGAACAAAGTGAAAATAGTTATAATTACTTTGTATAAATAGTCGTAAACTATTTTTTATCATAAAAAATTATCCTAATAATAGTAATACTAATAATAATAATATGGTTCAGCATTTGTACACTTTATCCAACGGTGCAAATGAGCAATTCCGCGGGAAAAATGAAACAACAGGGCTCAAAAAGTGGTTAAAATTATTTGGTAAGGCACACTTACTAGACCAATTACTTCGGTTATTTAGACCATTTCGAATAAGGAAAATATCGTGAGCACGGAAAAACGGGATGCAAACTTCTTTGCGAATGTGTTTTCAAGGAAAACACCGTTTTATCGAAATACTCAAAATTGCTGCCAATACAGTGTTTTTATGAGTAATTGCAATCAACTTTTTACTAAATAAATATAGTTTTTCAAGAAACTGTTAAAATTTTTACATAAAACCGGTTTTAATTGGATTACATTGGTAAAATGTAAGGCTTAATCGCGTAAAATACTAATTTTGTACAAGATTAAAAAATCAAATTATTGGAATTGATACTTAAATCTGAACTCGCTTTTTAATATAAGGTGGAATCGTTGCTCGTTTCGATTAGAGTTTTAGGTCAAGAGTTGTTGTTTTTTTTAAAGAATAATAATCAAAATAATTAAAATGCAACAATGTTATAAATTTAATTATACAATATAAACATAATATATAAATATATAAATAATTCAATAAAAAAACGATAACTCAATAGTTCAATAATACATAACTGAATTGTTTTTGAAATGTTTTTGAGGCATTATTAAGAGGGGGGGGGGGGGGGGGGGTAAGGTTAATTTGTGCAAAAAAAGGTACATTTTTGTGATTTTTTTTTCACGACTCAGTTAAAATTTATTTATGAAAACCAATGTTACATTATTGTAGTCCATTTAAATAATATTGTGGAAAATTGTCATGAAAAAATATTGAAAAATACGGCAATGACATCAATTATTCGGAAGCGTCTCAGAAAAATGTTGAATTGCGGTGACCATCATAACTCGGGCTGGATCATCTGAAATCAAAAAACCGAAGTTCGTTCGTCAGATAATTGCTTTTCCCAGGTAACGCTGGGAGGGATTTTCGAAATTTCTATTTTTCACTTTGCGGGAACACTTTACATGAAAAAACGCGATTTTTGCCAAAAAAAAACGGCTAATTTGTTATTGTAAAATGAAAAATATAAACGAATTTGGAAAAAAATCTCCAGCGTTACCTCATAAATTATGTAAAGAAATAGTGTTTAAAATTTCGAAAGGATCGGTGCAATAGTTTTGAAGTTATGATGGGCACCGACTTTGATAACTTGAGTTTTGGGTAAAACGCTTTAAAGTTTTGAACACTAAATAATTTGGAATAAAACGTTCATAAGCGAGATTTATCGGCTTACCTTACACTGAATCATCGATGCCAGGTCCATAGAGGATGTTGCTGTCATCTATGATGTCTAAAGCATCTTTTTGCTCCTGTCTACAACGAATCCTGCCATCTCTCGTTTGATTTTCAGCTTCCTGCTCTGCTCGGTTTATACGAATGTGATCAGTTGATCGCGCCCATTCATGAGTGCTTGATCCACTACTAATTCCCATGTCTTGCATGAAGGATAGTAGACCTTCATTGATGACACAGGCTGCCACATAAACCGCAATCTCAACTATCACAGAGGTTCCGCTCAAGTGCTTTGGTGAGATTTGCCATATAAGTTGGTTCAAACTCTCATTGTTGTTTTGCGTGAAGCCTCCGACACATCGCTCCAGGAGAGCATCTTTGCTTAGATCTTCATAGATAGGCTTGATGGTATCCAAAACATCATTTGGAAGAGCACTGTACGTGTGTTTGAACGAATCCAATCCATTAGCAGCTGCAGCTTTTTGCCATTCGCACCAGGAGTCCGCGCCGCTCGGACATTTTTCATGCTGTGGATTCTCGTCTGTCGAACTGTAGTGAAAGAACGTTGCCCAGATAGCATTCTTCATATTTCCACGGAATCAGAGTAACGTCTAATAGCCAAACCGTAGTATACCGTCAGTTTGTCAATCATCTTAGCCGTAAGCCTCCCTTTACCAGACAGACTTTTTTTTTAATCTTCTTTCCAGCCTTAGTTTCAGTATCTACAAAAGTTTTCTTGACTATTTCACGGAGACGAGTGCCCATTCTTTTTTGAACATGACTTACACATTTTTTTTCACTATTGAAAAATCATCACCATAAGGTTTAGAATTCAATAACCCGAAGTAAGCTTTAGAGTCACCGTCGCCGATATAGTTGCGATATCGCACACCATTCTGTACCGAGCGTTGAAACATGGTTTTGATTGCTTCGACCTCCATATTTCCAGCTGCACCAGTATGATTTGACTTACATTTTCCAGCATTTACATGGTTTTCATGCCATTCTTCGTATTCGGCAGAATTTAATTTACTTTCCCAAGTTTTACATTCGTGACAGTATGAACTTTTGACAAGAACTTTCCCTGAGAAGTAACCGATGAACGATGTGACGCCGAATAAAGATGAGTAGCCTCTTTTTTTCCATGTTCCGTCGCTTAATACCGTGAGTTCGTCAGTATCTTGAGTATTCTTCTCGTCCGCTGTAGCAGATTTTTCTTCTTTTGTAGCAGATAAAAAAAATCGATTCGCTACTTCTCTTACAGTCGAGCGCATATTTTTCATGTAATGATTGTACGTCGGTCTTGATAAAAAGATATTACACAAATTCATCAAGCCGCAAAACTTATCACAGCCAGATAATCCAAGGCCTAATATCCTCATCACGAAAGCTAACCGATGATTAACTTCGTAAGCACCGAAGTTTATTCTTTCACTAGACGGAACATTTGTAATCACGGAACAGCTTTCGCACGACACGTTGATATTAAATCCAATGCCTTCTCGCTTAGTCGAATGGAAATTTACTTTTCCATCACATTTTATACACTTCACTAGCGTAGAAATTGTTGAAAAGACTAATAGAAAATCTATTATCCTATAGTGTTTTTCAAGATCCTCCTTAATTTGATGTTCAACGGTCACTCTTATTTTTTTAGCTGATGCGCTACTTGTTGAAATGTCTTGTCTTTTACGTTTTTGCGGCGGTACAATCATTCTAGATCGATATAACCTCGAACCACTTGATTTTCTATCACACCTTTTAACTTTTGTTTGGCATTGTAGCAATAATTTTCCACAAAACTTCACGAAAATGATGCGAAAAATTGGAGCGCACGTGTACGTCTGTTCGATAGAAAGTTTACTGCTAAACTAAATTGTATTCTCTACACTGACTAAATATACGGTACAGGTATATTTAGTCAGCATGTTTATACTTGTCTTCAAATTTCTATAGAAGAAAGTAGGAGGAACGGTTCGGTATAATATAGGGAGCGTAGCAGCTGCCAGGTAACAATAGCGCGCTCGAACCGAGCAGGTATGAAAATCCAACAGGTAGGAAAATATTCATAACACCTGCAATTTTGCTCCGATCGACTTGAAATTTTTACACGATATTCTTGAGATACAACGCATTCAGTTAAAAAAAATACGAAAAAAAAATTTTAATACCTTAGCCCTCTTAAGTTCTTTATATACGCTTTCGGTGAACGTAAAAGTAAGTTTTTGATTCCGATTTTACATAATACTTGCTTTAGTAAGACGGTTTGAATATCATCAGACTCTGGCCACGTAAAATGTTTGTTTTTTCGAGCCACAAATTTCGTGATTAATTCATTATTGTTAGTTTCTAAAACGCGTCCAATATACCATATCTTGTTATAAATTATTTCAATCCAATAGTCTTTGATAAAGCTGTTTAAATAATACATTATAGTTTCTCATATACTGTTCATTATAATGTACAGTACTGTTAACCAGACCATAATACATACAAGAATCGGTGGAAATGCAATCACTGCATGACAAATATCTGATGAATCATGTATTTTTTTGGTATCTGTCCATAAAACTTGGTGTACTCTCTATTTCGGTTTCTAATACTAAATCTCTTCTATTTCGGCTTCTAATAGTAAATATAATTTTATCTTACAATCATTTTCGTTAAAAAGATCTACCATTTCTTTAGCACAAGTCAAATCTTTGCCGAACACTATTGCTCTATCGCATAAGGATTTCGAGTGGTTCAAAAAGTGGTTAATATTACGTGGAAGGGCACACTTACTAGACCAATCTTTTCGGTTATTTAGACCATTTCGAACAAGGAGAAAACAGTGAGCACGAATGAACGGGATGCGAACGGGATGAATTGAAGTTCATTTTTCGCGAAGTTATTATTACCAGGGATACCATATCTCGTATTTCCTGTTCTCCTTCTTAAATCCTTTCATTTCATTTTTTTTTTGAAACATATATAGATATACTTACGTGTATTTAACAATAATTTTTATTCCTACGCCCCTCCACTTATCCTATCACTCACCACACTCAACCCAGCTATATTTTCTTCATTCTCTTACGCTTCCGTTTCTTTCTGATCCCTTTACTTCATTCTGCTATGCACTATATCGTAGAAAAGTAAGAGTTAATTCGGCGTTACACTCATAGCGACTACTATCATTCTTTTACTTAATAGGTTAAGGGCGGCTGATGTATAAGCCAATTTAGAAGTAAATTCGGCACGAAGTATGATAAGAACAGTGGAATAAATTATTTGACTGTGATGGATTCCAAGCAAGTTTCTATAGCCTCTTCAGCTACAGGAGTAACTCCCCTATTACCATCAAAGAAATTCAGTGCAAATGAAAAGTCGAGAATAGAAACACCTTTTCCAAGAGCATTCCACATTTATAATAGATTCATGGGAGGAGTCGACCTGCACGATGGCCATTGTAACAATGTTTGCCATATATACGGGTTAAAAAATGGACATGGGTAGTTTTTCTAAGACTAATTCAAACTGCAATCACAAATGCACTTGTGATATACAATATATCTAATTCCAACAACAAAAAATTGGATCGTAAGACTTTGCTTTGAGTCTTGCAAGGCATGATTGTAATGTTTGAAAAAAACGTTATCGAAAATCGCACGTATTTTGTCGTAAAAACTCCCAGAAGAAATGGTCTTCTCAGAAATGTGTGATTCGAACGTATAAGTATTGTAAGATCTCTGATTTATATTACTGTAAGGAATGTGTCATAACATTTCATGGAAATGATTTGAAAAATTGAATGATGAGAAGAATGGAAAATAGTAAATAGAATGAATGGAATTAAATGAAAAAAATCAAAAAGCCTCAACAAAATTATAAATTAAAAATAACAAAAAAATAAAGAAGAGACTCTTTCTTGTCCACCTCCACGTGGGTAGAGTTAGATAACGTTCATAAGTAACGGCTAACGTACGAAAACACTACGTTTCCTGATAGAAGATTCCTGTACACTGATTTTTAGCAAAATCTAAGCTTTTATTTCAACTTTTGACCGTCATATTGGATCCGTCATTTAGAATTTTGAAAATCTGATAGGGAAATCGTAAGCAGCGACCTTGAAAACCCAACCCCTGTCTACCAATTTTCAGTAAAATCTAAGCTTTTTTCGAATTTTTGACCGCCATAATGGATCCGCCATTTTGAATTTGAAAAACCTGATGGCCAAACCGTGATCAGCGAACTCAAAAACCCCTGACTACCAATATTCAGCAAAATCTCAGGTTTTTTCGAACTTTTGACAGCCATATTGGATCCGCTATTTGAAATTTTGAAAATCTGATGGCGAAGTTATGATCAGCGACTTGGAAAGCTCACGTATATCGCTTTTTGTAAAAATTCAACGGCTAGTAATGTACGTTATATCAATGGTTCACATATTTTTATCATTCTATATATTTTCCGTGAATATAATGCCATTTTAGAGAGGTTAAGATGATTTGGGACTGAAAGAAAAAGATTCTCTCATCAAGTTAAACTATTTTGTGCACTTTTGGTTGGAATTCGGAATCATGTCTATAACTTTCTCCACGCGAAAGAAAATCATGAAGAAAAAATATTTCAATTTATACTAATTTTTTATATAAAATCCGCCATGTTGGTTTTTGGGGCCATCAAAATGCAAGTTAAACCTCAATAATCGAAAGAGCATACCAAAAAATACTGGAATACGTGATTTTGGAGTCAATATTATTCTTTTCTCCTGTTAAGAATGAAGCTCAAAAATCAACAAAATAATTTATATTTTCCGGCGTTAATAGATTAATCAACAAAATTACATAAATATATACATGTAATTCATCTAGAATAATAATAAATAATCAGGAAGAACAACAAGGTTCAAGGTAAGAATATATACTAAACTAAGAAATGAAGATAAAACATCTTTCGCTAAGAGCGCCCATATCCACACAGTAGTCTATCGCTCAGCTGAGAGCGCTCCCGCTCTAACGTCCATCTGAGACCGCTTTCATCTCCAAAGAAATCCATCACTCAGCTAAGAGCGCTCAGTTGTCATTCAACTGAGAGCGCGCAAGACCACGGAATGAAATACAGTCCTTCAACCATATCTTTATACCATTTAGATTTAACTAAAGCCTTCCCGTAATAGTACAGTAGAAGCTCCCGAGCATAGATCAGTTCCGTGCGTAAATAGAAATATTTGTTTCGCGAGAACCCGCACAGCAGAATAATATTTCGGCTGTAACACGTGCTTGCCTGGTTTTGCAAAAACATAAAATTTTGAGTAATTGTAGTCTTAAATTGGTAGTGTGGTATGTTGGTCTGCATGTGTGTGTGAGTGTGCATGTACTTGCTTGCGTGTGTGCATGCGTCCGCATATGTACACGTGAGCATGCGTGCATATGTATGAGTATATGTATGTGAGTGTGTGAGAGTGTGTACGTGTGCGCTTATGTATTAGTATGAGTATGTGTATGTGTGTGTGCGTGCATGCGTGCGTGCGTGTGTGTGGGTGTGTGTGTATGCGAATGTGTGTAAGTATGCGTGTGTTTATAGGTATAAGTATATCTGTGTGAGTGTGTGTTTATGTATGTGTATGGGTGTGTGTTTGCGTGTGTATATAAGTGTGTATGAATGTATGTGTGTAACAAAAATTTGTTATATTTCTTGATAAATTTTCTAAAAAATTGCTACAAAACATAAATATTGCCATAAACCGGCTATATATTAGTCTAAAAGTTCAAAATAAGTGGCATGCAACCTGGAATATGCTCTGAATATGCATACAAAGTTTCATTAAAATACATCGAATAATTTCACAGAAATAGGAATAGAGGACTTAAGGGAAGAAGATACCAAAGACAGAGGAGGATGGCGGTCGGCTCAAGAGAGTGAGCACGCGCGCGTGAGCAGTCCCTTGGAAAAGGGGGCAAAGGTGCGTCAAAGGAGAGAATTGAGAAGAAAAAGTGAGTGGAACGGTAAGATTGCATAGGAATGAATCAGAGAAAATGTTGTCTTCGGAAAAGAAAGAGGGAAACACGAGGAAGGCAGGAAAGAAGAATTGGAAAAAAGTTAGGTTTCGGCGAGTAAGCGGGAAGCATGGCTGATATGGCGGGAGACTGCGAAGGGGACGAGCACGAAGAGGACTCGATGGCAAAGGAAGAAAAAGAGAAAAGGCGCAGAGAGAGCCCAAGGAAAGAGAAACAAGAGGGGAAAACAAGAGGTAGCCGGTATGAAAAGTTTTCTGGAAGAAGGAAAGATTACCGGGTTCGATGTACAGCTTGGCAAAGGCAGGAAACTGGAACACTCGCCGGTAAAGCAGAGAACGCGTACAATGGGTACAGAAGATATTTCAGTGACCAACGGTAGATACAAGAGAGGCCGGAGGAACTAGGATTCACTATAAAGAATGGGAGCATAGAGGGGGACTGGGGAGGGAAACAAACCTTTGTAGGGAGTAATAACCACTCAGTGCTTGATCTCCTATTAGAGAGAGAAAATGAGGAGGGACGTGTGGTAGAGAAAATAGTAATAAAAGAGAGGATAGAATCTGACCATTTACTGATCGAAATAGAAATAAGAGAAGGGGAAGATGATAATAAGAGTGCTGATGAGGAGGAAGAGAGTGAAATGGAAGTGGAGAGGTTGTAATGGGTAGAGGAGAGGGGAATTAAATACAGGGAAGAAATGGAAAGTCGAGCGGAAAGGATTCATGAGGGGGAAGGGGAGATAAAAGAGAGATGGGAAAGACTGTTTAATATGAAACAAGTAGAGAGATAAGTTTAACGACAAAGAGTGGTAACAGGGCAGGGACAGGAGACGGTTGGGAGATATGCGAGCAGAAAAAGAGGGTTTGAGAATCCTTAAAAGAATGGGTCGAAACAAAAGAAGAAAGCGATAAATATAGGTTAACGGAGTAGAGGAGGTACTTAAAAGAGATTGTTAAACTGAAAAAGGAGGAAGACAGGGAAGAGAGATGGAGAAAATTAGAGAAGAGCAAGGGGATGACTCATTTTTGGGAAGCGATAGGCCAGTTTAGACCAAGAAGAAAGAAATAGGTAACAGGAGTCAAGAAGCAGGAGTGGGCTGGTCATTTTAAAAGATTGCTAGGGACGGAAGTACAGAAGAAGGCGGAGGGAACTAAAGAGGATACAGAGGAAGAGGGAGATAAGGAACCAAAAGATGGAGAAAAAGATTTAGAGGGACTGAACAGGGATAATAGTGTGGAGGAGATGATGAGGGTAATAGGGAAGATGAAAAAGAACAAGGCAGCAGAGGAGGATGGTCTGATGGCAGAATTTTTAAAAAATTTACCAGTAAGGTGGATAAGCGAGCTAGCAGTAATTTTAAATGAGATATTTAGTGAAGGAAAGACAGTGAGGGGGTGGGAATTAGCGAGAATTTTCACGATACATAAAAGGGGGGGGGGTGAGAGCGTTAATAACCACAGGGGGGTGGCTCTCCTGGATGTGGGATATAAATTGCTAAGGAGTATAATGGCAGAGAGGGTGAAGAGTTGATTGGAAGAAAACAATATACTTGGGGAAAGTGAAGCGGGTTTTAGAAAGGGAAGATGAACTAGGGATCATATCTTTGTATTAAACAGACTAATAAATAATAATAAAACCAAAAACCAAGGAGGGAAATTGTAAGTGGGATTCGTAGATTTCAGGACCGCCTATGCACGGTGGACAGGGAAATTTTAATCGGAAAAATGGAAAAGAGGGGGATTGAGGGGAGATTTTTAAAAATGGTTCAAGCAATATATAGAATAACGGAGAATGAGATTATTACGAAGGAAGGGATAACTGAGAGTTTCGAAACAAGGACAGGGCTAAGAGAAGGATGCCCATTGAGCCCACCGCTGTTTAATTTGTATTTAGAAGATTTGGAGGACCAGTAGGAAAATAAAAAAGAGGGGGGTTCAGTAATTGGGTGGGGAGGGGGGGTGGTAAAATATGTGGTTTAAAGTTCGCAGACGACGTGGCAATGATATTGAATACGGGGGAGCGGCTACAGGAAATGTTTAATGAGTTGAAGAGGTATAGCGATAAAAACGGGATGAGGGTAAACACTCAAAAAACGAAGGTATTGATTTGCAAAAAGGGGAGACACGAAAGAAGACAGAGAGATGGAAATATAAGGGGTAGGAAGTGGAGATAATTAAAGAATATAAGTACCTGGGGTTCTGGTTTAATTAAAAAAATACATATGGGACTCACTTTAAGAGGATGAAGGCGAAAGTGATGAGAGCTATACATACAGTATGGGGAATATGGAAAAGGGCGAAACTAAATAATCTAAGAGGGAGACTATATAGCAAAAGCAGGAGGTATGTACGGTACAGAAATTTGGGGGTGGGAAAGATGGGAGGACATAGAGAGAATACAAAGCAGGTATGTGAACATGGCCCTGGGAGTAAATAGAAACACAATCGGACTATGGAAGCAGAAAGGGGTAGGTAGCCTAATGTTAGAATCCATAAGACGGGCGATGAACTAGTTGTTAGAAATATTAAAGATGGAGGATAACAGATGGCCGAAAGTATGTCTGCTAAGGAAATCCTTTGAAGAGGCAGGGGACGGAGAAGGTATAAAGTGGATGCAGGAGAGGAGAGAGATCGGAGAGATCAGGGAAAAATTAGAGAAAGGGAAGAGAATAAGGGCAGAGCAAAAAACGCAAGTACTATGGAGTAAGATAGACAAGTTTAGCTACTGCGAAAGGTATAGAGAATGGAAACTAGGTTTAGGATGTGAAAGCTACTGGAATAATAAACGTTGGGATGGACATATGAAGGAGCAATGGGCAAGACTGAGATGCGGGAGTGTAGGAAAAACGGAGGGACTAGGTTATAAAGATGTTATATGCAAAGTATGTAAGAAGGAGAAGGAGGTGTTAGAATACATATGGGTGTGCAAGAAGGCGAAGGATATCATAAAGCAAGAGTGGTGGAAGGAAATAGAAGAAATTGGGTTAGTGAGAAAGGAGGTAAAGGTAAAGAACAAGATGAGGGGACTGTTGAAAGGAGATCTTAACGTGAGAATGTGTGAATATAGTAGAAAGTTTGAAGAAGTAGCGAGGGAAAGCACTGAGGAGGATCAGGGGGAACCGGTAGCACTGAGTTCAGATAAAGGCGTAAATGGAGCTAAGAAAATGAATATTATATTGTATAAAGGGAGGCATAGATGGAGACGAAATTATATAAGAATATATGTAAAATAGCGTGTATATAAGTCGTGTAAATATAATTTAAGTCTAGTATATAAGATATTATTGTAAATGAGACAGAAAATAACAATACTGTAAGACGAGAGCAAACGCAAAATGATTGTATACATTAATACATGGAACTAAATAAATAAATATAAAAAAATTTAATACCAAAGACAGTGAAATCCTTTAATTTTGAAAGAAAAATTTTTTCTACAAAATGTTATAATATAGAAACAGGAAACATATTGGACCAGTTTAGTTCGACTTCACCTCCTTTTTGAATTAACCATAGTGAAAAAACCTGTAAAAACAGAGGTATATTTAATTCTAATTCTGCGCACTGGTTTGCGATGAATTGATATCAACTTTTATTTATGTATTTTTCGAGCTAAAGTTAAGACATTTATAGAACAATATTATCAAATTATTATTTATAATTATTTTGAGACACTGTTCAATGTAAAAAACTATGGATTTACGGGAAAAACAGTATTTTAGTACTAATTTATATTTTTTAAAGTATATTTTAGGTTATAAAAAATCTCTCTCTATATATTTGTTTAAAATATATTGAAGAGTAAGTAGAAATTATTTTAGCTGGATCCACTAAGAATTGTTGCGCAAACTTTAAAAACAAGCTATAAAAAAAAGATGTTGAGAAAAATGAGTTTTTAACAGAAACGCAAATAAAATACCATAATCATTAATTTACATATTTTTCTGAAACTTTTAGATACTAATGTTTACCACTGACATAGTCCTTGCATTTAGGCTGACGTTTATGGCTCTCCTCTGCACATTTTTTGCCCTTTTTGTGTGACGGCATTGTTTTTGATCAGCTTTCCTTTTTAAATGAGTCTTATCCATCCTCTCATATATTTTCTGGCCAACAGCACTTACACTCTGACATCTGAGCGAACGTTTCATCTCTTGAGATTTCAATATGTCACAATTTCTTGCCAAAACTGCATTCACAACAGCTACATAGATTCTTTTTCTTCAAACAAAAACCTCTTTTGTACATTTGCGTTAGATTAGAGCGTGCAAACTTTCATTTGCATTTTGAGTTCCTTCTCAAACACCTTTCAAGTAATCCTCGTTGGCTTAATCTGTCATACAGAGGTTCTAGTGCGTTGAACACTTCATCACTTAACTTCACTGACATCACTTTATAACTCCTTGGCGTTTACTTAAGTGCAAATGCTTTATTATAATAGCACCAAGATGGACGCAACTCGTGATTGTGATTGTCCTCGGTTGATGAACAGTGATAGGGAGTGGCTTTGACAGCTTTTTGCATTGCATCTATAGTTTCTAAATTATTAGTAATGGCTCTTCTATAATATTTGGTAAGATAATTAATTTTGCTAACTGTAAGAGCTCATTCTTTTTATCCACCTAACTTATTTTACAGTGCTTTTTCACGGAGTCTTATTCCCACTCTCTTGTGAACATGGAGCTATTTGATTTAATTTTAACCAAGTTTTCGCATCTCCATCTGATAATATAGTGGTGCATCTTAGATTATTTTTTTTATCGAACGACACCAAATTTTTTCAGCAGTAGAACCTCCAAAGTTCTGAGGCGGTTACATTGCACATGTGACAATACTTAGATAGAACTTCAAAGTCTACTACAAAGCCTGTCAGCATATCCATCGCTACGCCAACTCTATACAATGTGAATTACTTTTTTGTTAGCAAGACTTGGATCCCTTCTGAGATAAGCTTTTCTTACGGCAAGACGAGCTGCCTTTAAAACCTTGCTTTCCAATTGAGTTGCTTCTTCTGTAATGGAATTGAGATGGATTTTAAAAGTTCTTGAACTCATTGGTTTTACATTGAGATTTGTACAGAACTTTTCTAACTTTTCTAATGCAGCATTTCCAACTCCAATACTATTCGTTGATTCCACAGCATTCTATTTACAAAAAACTTTATTTTCTATTAGATCCACTCTCCGTCCAGGGGCTTGTAAAATACTTACAAGGAATATCAAGTAATTAATTTGAGAGGAAGGATGAATGTACCAAGAAGAACTCATCAATTTTATTCACTTCACAAGAGTCAGTCATTGTTTTTGCAAGAGTATTTTTCTCTTTCTTATCTGTTCAAAATGCTTTTTTTTGTTCTCTACAACTGTATTTGGGTCTTGTTTCACGCCACTTACTGCTAAATCTATGCATTTTTCACATATATAATTGATTGTACACTATTGAATTAAGATTGTCTATTTACAACAAAATTTATTTACAATTTTTATATGTTTGTAGTATATATGAGTGTTTCCATGTCAACTAAGCATGGCGAAAAATAATAATGTCTGAAACTCTACAAAAATGTTGGTATGTGTACCCAGAGTATGTAAAAATAATTTCAGACCCCAAGGTGTTATATGTCAAGGGCAATTAAAGGTTGAAAAATACATTTTTCTTAATACTTTAAGATTTTGCTAACATTGTTTGATTTTTAACTCAAAAACTAGGGACTTTTGAGAAAAAATTGTAACAACATTTTTTATTCAAAATAAGGTAAGAAATCTAAAAAAATGTTACTAAACCCTATTGTGATATTTTGTGATCTCATGCATTGTGATATATTGTGATTCTAAGATTCTAGAAAATCGTCACAATTTTTTTCAAAATAAAATATCTTAAAATTTAGTGTTTCATATTTCCTTTAATTTAAAACTAGTTAGAATATGGTCTCAAGCTGAATATAGTTTTTGCAGAATTTTTAAATAGCGCAGTTTTTTTGGTATTTCCATTGTCTGACTAAAATAAAAAGTTACCATTTAATAGCTACGCAGGAATTATATTTAGCTTGAGATCATTTTGCACAAGGTCTAGAATGAAAGTTGACATGAAATACTAAATTTTAAGATTTTTTGCTTTGAGAAAGGTGATGGCAATCAGCTAGAATTTGAATATTACAATATATCACAATACATGGGTTTATAAAGAACAAATACAGAAAAAAAGTGTAGTATTTAAAAATTCTGCAAAAATTATATTAACCTTGAGACCATATACTAAGAATTAAAGGAAATATTAAAAACTAAATTTTAAGATTTTTTATTTTGAAAAAAATTGTGGAGATTTTCTAGAATCTTAATATCACAATATATCACAATGCATGATATCATAAATATCACAATATGGTCTAATCAAAATGTTTTTAGATTTATTACCTTATTTTGAACAAAAAATGTTGTTACACTTTTTTCTCAAAAGTTGCGAGTTTTTGTATTAAAAATCAGATAATGTTGGCAAAGTCCCAAAATATCAATAGAAACGCATTTTTCAACCTTTTATTGCCCTTGACATATAATACCTTAGGGTATGAAATTTTTTTTGCATACTCTGGGTACACATACCAACATTTTTGTAGAGTTTCAGACATTTTTATTTTTCGACATGCTCACTTGACATGGAACCACCCATATATATGAATGTGTGTGTGTGTGTGTGTGCGTGTGTGTATGTGTATATATATATATATATATATATATATATATATATATATATATATATATATATATATATATATATATATATATATATATATATATATATATATATATATATATATATATATATATATATATATATATATATATATATATATATATATATATATATATATATATATATATATAATTGCATTAAAATGATGAAAATAACTCTTTTTTTAAGATTCATATTATACATAGGAAGTTCAAGTATATTAAGATTATTATTTTACAGTTTTGTTTCGACTCACATTAATTGGGAGATTACTACCTTAAATATGCACTTTATATATAAAACAATTACAAATTATAAGCACTATGTTTAAGATTTAAAAAAATATTTAAATCAAATGTACTCACATACTAGAGTTCTTAATACGAACTTATCTTCTTCGATTTCCCTATCGATTCTAGAAATCTGTTTAGATAGGTAATTTGCATAACCCTGAAGCTCAAGTATACTTATATTTCCAAGCAAATTATGATTTGCATACCAGAAATACGGCAGATATCGCTCATTAAGTGCATCTCTTAATTTTTTCAATCCCTTCAGAACAAAATTTTTAATATTAAACAACTTGCTGCATACTAGTTATATATATATATATATATATATATATATATATATATATATATATATATAAATATATATATAACTATAGATATTATAACTTTAACCTTCTTATATTTTTGTATTTATTATAATTATAATTGTTGCTGTTATTAAAAACAGACAGAGAAGCAAAGAGGCTATTCTCATTATTGAAACAAAGAAATAATTATTTTTTGTTCTCGATTTCCCAAAGAATCATGCATATATACGTATATGGAAATATGGCCATATTTAGCTCCGAACAACTATTCACATATACATTCGATTATTAAACGCTTTTATTCAATATATCTCACATCTTGCGATGAAATGGGATAAATTCTATGTGAAAAAGAAGTCTGACCTGCGAACTCCTCGAGAAGCCCCACGCTAGCTATAGCGAGCTTCGTTCATTTTTTCGTCAGGGGGTTATTCGCAAAGTGATAAACCGTAAATCACAAGATTTGTCCAAAACATAATTACTTACGCTTCTCTCTCTCTCTCTCTCTCTCTCTCTCTCTCTCTCTCTCTCTCTCTCTCTCTCTCTCTCTCTCTTTCTCTCCCACCAACTCCTCACTCTCTCCGTTGCAGGGGCTACGCCCCGCCCCCACCAGCAGCCTACTCCAGTTGGCCGCGCAGTCTCCTGTGACGTCACTGGGCCCGCCCACTTCCGGCACGGGAGCAGAGCACAGCGGGGAATCCCCGAGTGACGTCACGGCCAAGAGTACAGATTCAAACCGTGCTTATGATACATCGCAGTCTTTCATTTCCAAGAACAACAGCAGCGTTAATGACGTGGATGCGTCCGTCATTCGAATGTTAGACAGCACTGCTTTAAAAAAGGGAACAAGGGTCTCCTGCCTGGTGGAGTACGCGAATTCAACTTCAAAAAACATTGACCATGCACTTGCTAGACATTGTACCTCTATTGAAGGCAGATTGGAAGCAATTGTAAATAGGCTAAATACGTTACCAGCAGTACATACTTTGACACTTTCAATTGAATCCAAGCTGCAAAAAATTGAGGAAAATCTGTCGAAACAACACTCCCAGCTGGAGGAGGTGAAAAAAGAGAAGCAAGTGCTTTGCCAAGAAATAGACAAATTAAAAATCAAAAATAAAATATTACATGACAGTAACGTCGATACAAACAATTTGTTGAACAAAACTGAGGTAAATTATAATAGATTACTAGAAAAAATTGATATTTTAGAGCAGACTAATTTTGAGACACAAACTAAAATTAATAATTTTATAATAAATACTTTTGAAACTGATTTCCAAAAATTAACCAATAAAATTAATAGAGTTGAAAGTGACAACAAAGAAATAATAAAGAATATAGGAAAAATAATAACAAAAGAAAACTTTATCTCTACATATACAACTACTATTAATAAAATTGAGAATAACGTAGAAAATATCCAAAAGAATAACCAACTTATAGTTAACAAAATTGAAAACCAACAAATTGCAGTGCTCCCCAGTACACAAAACAATACCGTTTCTCAGACTAGTACAAACAAATGTAAAAATAATAATGCGTCTATTACAAATAGTAATTTACTCGACAACTATAGAAATATAAGCGATTTTTTTTTTTTTTTTTTTTTTTTTTTTGTAGGGAGGGGGAAACCTTTGATAGACCTCAGGGGGCCGACCCCCCGGTGTGTGAGACTCTCCATTGTTGGCATACCCACTAAAACCCACCCCCTTAGTGCAGACCCGCCGACTGCGCTCCGCGGCCTACAGCCGCAGACCGGAGTCGACGGGAGTCCACCGAGGGGACCTCCTCTCTGACTGGCCATTGCATCCACCCCGGAACCGCCGTGAGGCATTACTTCGGGGTGGAGCCAGTTTTTTTTGCTACGTGGCACCTCGTTATTGCTGGAGATCCTCCCGCTTCGACATTAAGATGTTTTGTACGAAGTGGGCGATCCTCCTCCAGCTGCGCGCGTCATTTAGCATGACGTTGACTATGTTATCGGGAGTTATACGTCCCATCTCTTCTTCCAGAGCAGTCCTAGTGTCCCTCCATCGCTCGCATTCGAAGAACGTGTGGAGGACATCGTCTTGTGGGGATCTGCAGTAGAGGCACTGTGGGTCCGCCGCCTTCCCCATCCTGTGTAGGTACGTACGGAAGTATCCGTGTCCAGTCAGCATCTGCGTTAGGTAAAAATTTACGTCCCCGTGTTTACGACTGATCCACGGCGCTATCTGGCTTATAAGCCTGGCTGTCCACCTTCCGTACTTTTCGCTCTCCCATTGTGTCTGCCAGGAGAGCAGTGATTGCTCCCTGGCGACTTCTCTGGCTGTTCTTCTTCCAAGGGTTTCTTTCTTCTGGTGGACGAATTGTCGCTCCCGGGCTAGTAGGTGGATGGGTATTACCCCGGCAACCACTAATGCCGCAGGTTCAGAGACCGTGCGATACGAACTCACTACGCGAAGCGCGCATCTCCGTTGCACTGCCGCTAGGCGTTTACGATACTTTTCGTAACGCATGGCATCAGCCCAGACCTCAGCACCGTAGAGCATTATGGACTCTGCGGTTCGTAGCAGTAGCCGCCTGATACATGGACGAGGCCCGCCGATATTGGCCATCACCCTGCTCAGTGAGGCCACTATCACGGCCGCCTTGTCTGCTCCCTTTCTAATTTGTTCCCAGAAGGTGAGCTTCGTATCTAGCATCACCCCCAGGTATTTCACAACTGCCTTGGTCTGTAGTGCCATCCCACCTATCAGTACCGGTTGTATTCTGGGGACACGCTGCTTCGTGAGGAGCACGATCTCCGTCTTTGCCTCCGCCAGTTCCAGCCCGTGATCGCTCATCCATCGGCGAATTCGGCGCATTGCCTGTTCGAGTCGCATCCTCGCTATCATCATGCATCTCGCGATGATAATGAGCGCTACGTCATCTGCATACCCGATCAGGAAACAGCCCTCAGGCATCTCCATTCGAAGGATTCCGTCGTAGAAGATGTTCCATATATCGGATCCCAGAATGGAGCCCTGAGCGGCACCGGACGTGAGCTCCCGTCTCCGTGGGCCATCCTCCGTGTCGTACAAGATGTAGCGGTCCTTCAGATAGTTTCCGATAATCTGGAGGAGGTGCACGGGCACCTTGAAGTCCCGCTCCATCGCCTGCAGTGCATCCTTCCACCTCACCGAGTTGAAAGCATTTTTAACATCAAGTGTGGCCATTAGACACATTGGACGCGAAAAGTGGTTTCCGCGTTCCGTGCTTCTGGCCGCCTTAACTACCTCCTGGATAGCATCTATGGTCGATCTGCCTCTCCGAAAGCCGTATTGCCTCTCAGAGAGATCGCCAGCTGTTCTTAATGCTGCGTGTAACCGAGGTCTAATCAGCTTCTCCAGGAGTTTCCCGGCAGTGTCCAACATGCAGAGAGGTCTGTACGACGACGGCTCGTTGGTTGGCCCATTACCCTTGCTTATCAGCACGAGTCTCGCCTCCTTCCATCGGGAATAGAAAACTCCCGCCTGGAGACAAGAGTTGTACATGGCAAGCAATAGTTCGGGTTGACTCGTGCCACTGCTTTCAGTACTTCCGCTGGAAGGGTGTCTGGCCCTGGGGCTTTCTTTTTCTTTAGGCTGCGTACGGCCATATTCAGTTCTGCCCTTGTAAATGGTGGGGCCTCAGGGCCTTCTGACATCAAGGGGGTATCCGTGCGTTTCGGATGTGTGGGAAATAGGGCACTTACGATGTTGTCCATCGTCGCTGCGCTCATGGAACAGTCATTTTTAAACGCTCTCAATTTGCGAGCGACGATCTTATACCCCAGCCCCCATGGATCGTTGTTCAAATCCTCCCCCAATTTCCTCCAGCAGTTGTACTTGCTAGCTTTAATGGCTCGGCTGAGAGCTCTCTTCGCCGTTTGATGCTCTGCGATCTTAAGAGCAACATCGCGGTCACCCCTTTTGGCTCTTTGTGCTACGCGCCTTAGTCGTAAGCACTGTCGCCGCAGCTCCGCGATTTCGTTCGTCCACCAGTAAGCAGGACGCCTTCCACTCCGCGCTCGCTTCTTTGGAATCGCCTCTTTGCAGGCACGATTGATAATGCGCATGGTAGTGTTTGCCATTATCTCTGCCCGTTCGGATGGCGTCGCATCGACCGGGATTTCTATTAAGGTTTGCTGACCGCGTTCTAGGGCCAGAGACAGCTTCTCGAAGTCCATTTTTGCAACGTTCCACCTAGCAGGACCTCGCGCCAGCGGACCGCCAATCGGCTTGTTATCACGCACGCGGAACGTGATATACTGGTGGTCGCTGGCTGTGTAGTCCTCAATCACCTTCCAGTCCTGTATTTGTGCTGCTAGGCGTTCCGTTGCCAGAGAGACATCGACGATGGTACCCCTGTAACCGAGCCTCCTGAAGGTTGGCGTGGAGCCGGTGTTTAGGACCACGAGTCCTAATCTGGATGCCATGTCCATGATTTGTCTCCCTCTGGAGTTCGGTTGGTTTTCACCCCATTCGAGAGCTTTGGCATTGAGGTCTCCGGCCACTATCAGCTCCCCCTCCATTTCTCCGACAGCATCCTCGAGAGCTTCCAATTTAGCTTGAAAGCGCCCGATTGCTTCATTTGGTGTGAGGTAGCAGCTAACGTAGTTGACGTCCGCGCACCTCACCCAAACATATCCACTACCGGATCCATGGCATGTCACATGAAAGCGGCATGGGTTGGGAACCCATATCGCTGCAGTTCCAAGAGCGTCGCGGTACCAGCCCCCATCTTTTCTATCCTGATATTGTTCGCTGACGAGTACGACGTCAACGCTGTTCTCGAGACAGATCAGAGGGAGCAAGTCATTTGCCGTCCTGCTTCTATTTATGTTCCCCTGGAGAACTATCGCCATTTTCTCTTTTCTCTTTCAAGAGCCGCACGGAAAGCGGCACACGCTCCCGAGCCGGCTATGTGATTGCGAGCCTCGGGTTTCCCCTGCTGCTCGGGGCAGAGAAAGCACTTATGAGCGGCGGAGCAGTCCTTTGCCTTGTGCCCGTTATCCCCGCATCGGTAGCAGAGTGCACTACGGTCCGGACCCTCGCATCTGGGGCTCTGATGACCATAGCCCAGGCACTTGTAACACCTGGGCACTATAGTCCTCCTTCGTATCCTGCAGTTTATCCAGACGACTTTTATCCGGGCCGTCTTCATAAGCGTAGTGGCGGCGGATTCCTCTACCGTCACCGTTGCCATACATTGCCCTCTCTGGTTTGGCAGGGAGAGCGAGACCTTCATATACCCGTCGTAATCTACCAGGTCCCGCTGCAGAGCTTGCTGAATTTCTTCCAAGGTGGTGCATGCATCGAGGTCCCTTATCTCTAGGACTGCTCTAGGGACTAACTCTCCTACTGTACACTGTTGCCCCACTACTGACCTGAGGGCTTGTGAGAAGGTTGCCCTAGAGTCAGCCGTGCTCTTTTTTAATTCGAGAAGGACTTGGCCTTCTCTCGTTTGCCGGACAGATTTGATTTTCTTTCCGTTATCTTCCAGAATGACGGATTTCCGGATATCAACAAGAATCTCAGCGTATGTCTTGCCAGTCGTGGACTTAATGATGATGGCATTCGGCTTGACTCTTCTCTTTCGGATATCATTATCTGGTTGATGTCTCTGCTGCTGCTGCTGACCTTGTCCCTGCTGCTGCCGCCGCCGCTGTAGCTGCTGGGTCGCTCGTCCGTCGGTTTGTGACTCTCGCTGCTGCCTTCTTCTGTCTTTGTTGGATCTAACCTCGGTCCAATTACTTTCCTTTGTTATCATCTCCTCGCTCGCCTTTGCTCCAAGGGATGCTGCTTCCGACTGGAGTGCTGCTGAGTCCTTCTTCTTCTTCTTTTTTTGTCGGCCTCCTCCTCCTTGCATGTCCGATGGTGACACAGACGACTGCCTTTTCGGCTGTGGTCCCATCGCTGGGCATTGGAGACTTGCCAGTGTTTTTTCTGGGAGGATCTCTCGAGATTTCTCCGCTAGCGTACGGCGCGCCTTTAGACAAGCTCGTCGACCTTCTTCTAATGCCTCTACTTTGTCTTCTAAGATATAAAGGCCATCTTTTACAATTTTGGTGATATTTGGCTGTTTTTTTGCGGCCTCCATCATTTTTTTGAGGACAATCTTTATT
This sequence comes from Gastracanthus pulcherrimus, assembly GCA_949152435.1. Classification (NCBI taxonomy): domain Eukaryota; kingdom Metazoa; phylum Arthropoda; class Insecta; order Hymenoptera; family Pteromalidae; genus Gastracanthus; species Gastracanthus pulcherrimus. Next base: position 69,813,295 of record OX424575.1, read on the forward strand.
TCCTGAAAGATGCCCGATTCTTCCTTCTCTGATTGCGTTACACTGCGTCTGATGGTAGCTAGTTCTTCGTAACTATTACTCGAGCAGCTAGCTCCTATTTCTGCCGTATCTGCTGTGCTGCCAGGATTCTCTTTTGCAAATACCCTGCATAATGGCGTGCTCGGGAGGGTCTTCGCCGAGTTCTTCTCTTCTTCTTCTACAATTATTGTTGTTGTATTTGACATTCTGTATATAAAAAAAAATGGATTAAGACTGTTCGCCCATTATGGGAGCCCCACCGCAGTGGAGCTGCTATCCCCGCCTGAGATATTCCCTATTTATGGATGCCGAAACCGAGAAGCGGCTTGTCGGGAGGTCAGTCCTATCGTCATCAGTGACTCTATTAAAAAAGGTTACGGGATAGGCCCGCGCCATATTGAAGCAAAAGGTTTAACGTCACCCCTATCGAGTGGGCGATGCCGGTACCGATCCAACACCTGACCCAAACCTCAGGCTAGACGGTGTGCGATTTACCCTACGCATCTTCGGGTATAAGGAAATATTGACCAGATAATCCTTCATACCTGCGCCCAGAGCATACTGATATCAACCCCGTTCTAGGCTCCAGTCAGCGATGCAAGAGCGGTCCTCCCACTTTGAACATGTGGTTGAGCGGTGCGCCCGCCCCTCCCGATGCTGCAATCGAAAGGGAAGAAAGCGCAACACTCTCCCACAGAGGTAAGGTACTGACATCTCGCACCTCCCCGGTCAGAAATATAAGCGATACAAATGACAATTGTAATAACAATAATGACGGGTTCATCAAAGTTGTAAATAACAAAAAAAATTATCTAGACGAATGAATAATAACAATATTGACAATGATGGTGCTGCAGCATCACCTGAACGAAGCACGCGGGTGCAAACGATTGATGGAGGGACACTGCACAGTAAAAACAATAAAAATGGTAACACGGAGCTAATTATTTCTAACGTATTTGACCGTGATGTCTCCAAGCGTGCAGACGATGCACAGGCAATACTGTGCCGTGTCCTTCCATCAACACGGAAATCAGAAATAATAAGCACACGCCTGGTTCGGTCAGAGGAACGGACAGCTGCGGCAGCAGCAGATGTAAATAGCGAACGCAGACGGTCACCATGGGTTGTTACCCTGTCCAGCAGTGCGTTAGGCGAGAAAATTATGCGAGCCAAAAAGCTAATCACTGGCTTTCATGCTAGAGACGTCGACACTGCAGCTCTTGACCAGGACATAAGGGAGGGAATTATTAATGGGAAAATTTTTATAAATGAATTATTAACAAAGGAATGTTTTATTAAATATAGAAGTCTCAAGGCCCTTGCGATGAGACTCAATTTTAAATACGATTGGCATAGAGGCGACCGTTTCCTGGTGAAGAGGCGTGGTGGCGACGTCTCACATGAATTTACGTCTGCGGCAGATCTTCAAACAATAGTGGCATCATATGCCACTGACCAACCATCACCAACCGTAGATAAGATAACAAAAAACGTTGAAAAAGAAAGCGCAATTGACAAGACTGTTATTCCGTCAACAGGTCAAAAGAAACCGTTGCAAAAAATTGACTACCTCTCTTATGGGGCACATTGGCATGATTAAACAACACCTTTCAGCTCGTCCTGCCTACCGTCTCTTTGGATTTGCTGAGTCGCATCTTGACCCTGCTGTTGAGAGTGATCGCATTCAGATTGATGACTATTCACTAATTAGACCTGATCGCAACAAACTAGGGGGTGGGCTGGTCCTGTCCCCCATCTCACACACTAAACTGTTGCGTAAGCTGATGCGCATGCGATTCTCCAGGAGTGTTCTCCTGTGGCTTAAGTCATATATAATGGGGAGACGACAGAAAGTCGTCACAAATACAAAAGGGGATTTAGGTTGGCTAACCACCAATCTTGGCGTTCTACAGGGCTCAGTCCTGAGACCCTTACTTTTCAGCCTTTACATAAACGACTTACAAGACGCACTAGACTTAGATGGTGTAGAACATATACTATACGCTGACGACGTGCAAACCTACACTCAAGTGACCCTGAAAGGTCTTTGTGATGGTATCGGTCGCATGTCGGCTGTAGCACCAGCAGTGTCGAATTGGGCATCGTCAGCTGGCCTATGCCTCAATGTCGGCAAGACAAAAGCGATTATCTTCGGATCTGATCACAACATCAAACAGGTTCAGAACCTTGACTTGCAAGGCATTGAGATACAGACGGGCGTACACGTTCCCTTTGTCGATACAGTTACCAACCTCGGCGTGGTGATGGACGGAAGGTTAACATGGAAGCCGCAACTGAATGCGGTCAGTAAGAAAGTTAATAGAGCTCTGTATAATTTAAAATTATTCCGTTCTTACACCACAGAGATACCGAGGAAGCAGCTGGCATGTGCACTGGTACTACCTCACTTAGACTATTGCTCAGTGGTTCTTCTTGACGTGTCAGGGGAGCTTCAGACACGACTACAACGTTTACAGAATTCATGTGTGAGATACATATGTGGTGTTAGGCGTGATGAGCATGTCACCTCCTATAGGGAAAAACTGGACTGGTTGGATCTGAAGGTGAGGAGGGAGTATTTTATGGGGCCGCTGCTTTACAAAGCGGTTGTCATGCGGCAGCCACCATACTTACTGCTCTCTTTGAAAAAAACTAGACCAGGACTTCAAGTCGGGGTGGTACGAAAGAGCTCTCGGTTCCGGGGTCGCGCACCGATAACGGCCTATTCTCGTTTAGAGTTCAAGGTGCGCACCTCTGGCATTCGCTCCCAAGCAGTGTGAGGTGCCTGCCATCTTTTTGTAAATTTAAAACGGCGTTAGGCAGGCACCTTAAACAATTACATGGTGACGGGAATACACAGAGGTGAACTTTTCGAAAATCGGTTTATACATTATTTTGTTCATCTCTGTGTATTCCCAATCTGACTCAGACATTTATTTATTTAGGTTATTTATTTATTTAAATTATTTATTTATTTAATTTATTTATTTATTCAATTTATTTATTTATTTAAATTATTTATTTAATTTATTTATTTAATTTATTTATTTAATTTATTTATTTAATTTATTTATTTATTTAATTTATTTATTTATTTAATTTATTTATTTAATTTATTTATTTATTTATTTAATTAATTTATTTAATTTATTTATTTATTTAATTTATTTATTTATTTATTTAATTTATTTATTTATTTATTTAATTTATTTATTTAATTTATTTATTTAATTTATTTATTTATTTATTTAATTTATTTATTTAATTTATTTATTTAATTTATTTATTTATTTATTTAATTTATTTATTTAATTTATTTATTTATTTAATTTATTTATTTATTTAATTTATTTATTTATTTAATTTATTTATTTATTTAATTTATTTATTTATTTAATTTATTTATTTAATTTATTTATTTATTTAATTTATTTATTTATTTAAATTATTTAATTTATTGATTTATTTATTTAATTTATTTATTTAATTAATTTATTTATTTAATTTATTTATTTAATTTATTTATTTATTTATTTATTTTATTTATTTTATTTATTTTATTTATTTTATTTATTTTATTTATTTTATTTATTTTATTTATTTTATTTATTTTATTTATTTTATTTATTTTATTTATTTTATTTATTTTATTTATTTTATTTATTTTATTTATTTTATTTATTTTATTTATTTTATTTATATTATTTATTTTATTTATTTTATTTATTTTATTTATTTTATTTATTTTATTTATTTTATTTATTTTATTTATTTTATTTATTTTATTTATTTTATTTATTTTATTTATTTTATTTATTTTATTTATTTTATTTATTTTATTTATTTTATTTATTTTATTTATTTTATTTATTTTATTTATTTTATTTATTTTATTTATTTTATTTATTTTATTTATTTTATTTATTTTATTTATTTTATTTGTTTTATTTGTTTTATTTGTTTTATTTGTTTTATTTGTTTTATTTGTTTTATTTGTTTTATTTGTTTTATTTGTTTTATTTGTTTTATTTGTTTTATTTGTTTTATTTGTTTTATTTGTTTTATTTGTTTTATTTGTTTTATTTGTTTTATTTGTTTTATTTGTTTTATTTGTTTTATTTGTTTTATTTGTTTTATTTGTTTTATTTGTTTTATTTGTTTTATTTGTTTTATTTGTTTTATTTGTTTTATTTGTTTTATTTGTTTTATTTGTTTTATTTGTTTTATTTGTTTTATTTGTTTTATTTGTTTTATTTGTTTTATTTGTTTTATTTGTTTTATTTGTTTTATTTGTTTTATTTGTTTTATTTGTTTTATTTGTTTTATTTGTTTTATTTGTTTTATTTGTTTTATTTGTTTTATTTGTTTTATTTGTTTTATTTGTTTTATTTGTTTTATTTGTTTTATTTGTTTTATTTGTTTTATTTGTTTTATTTGTTTTATTTGTTTTATTTGTTTTATTTGTTTTATTTGTTTTATTTGTTTTATTTGTTTTATTTGTTTTATTTGTTTTATTTGTTTTATTTGTTTTATTTGTTTTATTTGTTTTATTTGTTTTATTTGTTTTATTTGTTTTATTTGTTTTATTTGTTTTATTTGTTTTATTTGTTTTATTTGTTTTATTTGTTTTATTTGTTTTATTTGTTTTATTTGTTTTATTTGTTTTATTTGTTTTATTTGTTTTATTTGTTTTATTTGTTTTATTTGTTTTATTTGTTTTATTTGTTTTATTTGTTTTATTTGTTTTATTTGTTTTATTTGTTTTATTTGTTTTATTTGTTTTATTTGTTTTATTTGTTTTATTTGTTTTATTTGTTTTATTTGTTTTATTTGTTTTATTTGTTTTATTTGTTTTATTTGTTTTATTTGTTTTATTTGTTTTATTTGTTTTATTTGTTTTATTTGTTTTATTTGTTTTATTTGTTTTATTTGTTTTATTTGTTTTATTTGTTTTATTTGTTTTATTTGTTTTATTTGTTTTATTTGTTTTATTTGTTTTATTTGTTTTATTTGTTTTATTTGTTTTATTTGTTTTATTTGTTTTATTTGTTTTATTTGTTTTATTTGTTTTATTTGTTTTATTTGTTTTATTTGTTTTATTTGTTTTATTTATTTTATTTATTTTATTTATTTTATTTATTTATTTATTTAATTTATTTATTTATTTAAATGTATTTATTTATTTATTTAATATGTTAAGTGTTAAGTGTGAATGTAATTATTAGCGTGAATTGTAAGAGTGTCATATGAATGAGTGTGTTTTTAATTTTTCGATGTGCTAGTTATACGTAAAAATTTAGTAAAGTGTATGTATGTATTCTTTTTATTTTTATCGTATTATGTTATCTTTATTTTATTTTATGTATTTGACGAAGCGTGTTCTGTGATGTGCCATTTGACTATGACTAGTTCATTATATTTAGATTTTATAAACTGACGAACTGTTACAGCGAATAATGTTATTTAATACATAAGAAATGCAATAATTGAATGTTAAATGTAAGATAACAAATATATAATACTGACTGATATTTTAATTATTATAACTATACATGTACATGCAATTGTAAGAACTTTCGTCTTTGATGAATAAACAGTACATCTCTCTCTCTCTCTCTCTCTCTCTCTCTCTCTCTCATTTTTACCGTTCACAGCCCCGCGTTTGACTATAAACAATTATAAAAATTTTCATAAATTTCATATATTTATTTTAATATCAATTCAAAATTATAAATAAATACATTTTCTGTTTACATGTTGCAAACATGAAACCTAGTTGAGACTGCTCCCACGGATATATATATATATATATATATATATATATATATATATATATATATATATATATATATATATATATATATATATATGGGTCAATCCATGTAGAATCAATAGCTATGTGGCGCTTTTCAAAATTTTCTAAATAGCGATCCCAAAAAGGGATAGATAAAAGACGAAAATTGTGAGTAAAGGTCATTTTATGTTTTCGGGTACGCTGAATCCGAATCCGCTGACCGTTTAACCTTATCACTCCAGGATTTGCTCTAACCTAAAAAAATACCTCAAAAACGCTCAAACAGGCATGATTATGGCTAGATAAAGGTTCGTAACGATGCATTTGTTCGTTTCAAGGGTCGCGTATTTCAAATCCAAGGTCCGTTCAGCTCGTTCAGTCCAAAATTTGCCCCTAGCCTCAAAATATTTTTCAAAAACGCTCAATTAGTGACCATAAATTTATACGTTTTCGAGATCGCTGATTTTAAGTCTAAGGTCCGTTTAGCCCGACAAGCCCAAAATTTGTCGCTAACCTTAAAAAGTACTAAAAAATGCTCAGCGGGCATGATGACGTCCAGATGAAGAATCGTGACCATATATTTATACGTTTTTGGGGTCACTGATGCCAAATCCGAAGTCCGTTTAGTTCCACCAGCTAAAAATTTGTTTTTAACCTCAAAAAATACCTGACAAACGCTCAAATGGGCAGGTTCATGGCCAGAAATGAACTGTTATACTTTAAATCTTTACAACAACTTCCTTTTTATCACTTGAAAATTTTCTGATAATAATACTCTTGTTTCGTAGTGGAATAAAACAGTGATTGCTTGAAATTTGTGGGACAGAAGGAGCCTCGTCAAATCGTCTTTTTAATCTTCTTTGAGTGTTGCTATGTGTTACTTTTGAATAATAAAAGAACTTTATATTTTTTATTGAATGGCATGCCCACTCATAAAGCTGCTTATGTGAGCCTTTTCCGTGAGCCGTCGTGCAAAAATGCCATTCTGCTTTGATACCAAAATCATTTTCATGATTACCTAAATTTTGGATATTAAATCGATTTTTAAAATGTTGTTTTGATCCATCAGAAAAGTAGATAATCTTTGTAACTTTGTGTTGTTTCTTTAGGTAATCAATTATCATCGAATTACACACATACACCGCTGCAGAGTCATGAGTATTTGATTCAGAAATCACGGTTATATATTCATGTTTTAATTCAGCTTCATCTCGATAATAATAAACTACAGTATATACTGTGGCTTGATTATTATTATAGTGAAAAGCTTGCGCTGCTTTTTGAACAACGAAAGCAAAATTCTCTGAATAATCTGGTAGCACAAGAATTTCTCCTGGCTTTAAGCTTCCCTTCAATTGCTTAAAATATTCTGATTGTTGTTTGTTAATATAATCATGAGGTTTTAATGATTTTAACCGATGACCAAGAAGTTCGAGGAAATTTTCAGTAGTTGTGTTTGATGTAATCATAGTTGTTCTATCTATCGAATGCCAAGAGCTAAAAGTTATATCCTTTACGTCTGCTTTTTCCAAACCTGATTCAAGCTGGGATCTGAGCTTATCGTAATTAGGGCAGTTTTTGCATTCGTTAAGAAAACATTCTCTATTTGAGTTACGACATACCATGAGATTAAGTCAATCGGTATAGTTTTTTAATAGGAATTCCGATTTAGCCATCAGGTCAGATAAATTGATGGCATCGAACAAAAGCTTGACATTCTCATGAATCACACATACGCAAATAATATGAGTACTATTACTTTCGGGTAAAACACAATTTTGAGGTCGTAATTGGCAAAACTTTGAAAGACCTATAGTAGTATCTGGATGCTCTCCACAGAATTTGAAATATAATTCTTTTAAGCTAAACAATGTCAGTCTCTTCTGTTTGAGGACTTTTTCTCCATCAATCTCAACAGATTTTTTATTTCTATATCCTGGGAGAATTCTGCTGTTAGAATCACATTCATAGAATTGTTTCACTCTATTAACCGTAGTTTGTGGCAGCGATTTACCTATTTTTGGGGGTGGTCTAGAAAAAGAGCCATTCGTGGCTTTTAATTCTTTAGCATTTCTAATGAAGTAAGTCGTAGTATTGAATAGAGAAGAAATCTTCTCTATTGACCATTTTGATGGCAGCATGGTTAGAAAAGCTATCCTGTCGGGACCGTGCTCTGACAACGATGAAAATTTTTCTCTTAAACCTTCGATGATTTCATGGAGGTTTTCCTCAGCATTTGAAGAAGTCGAACTGTCAAGATCTAATTGCACATTCATCTCTAGGCTATCTTCATTTGCACTGTTAGATACAGAAGTATTGTTCAAATTGTCATTCACGTTTTCATCATGAGTATCATCATTGTTGGAATTGTGGTTCACGTCTTCATTATGAGTATCATTACTAGTATATGATATTTTCCTACATCCACTGAAAATAATATTCTCTGCAGAAGCAAGCCCGAAATGTCTGCAAAGCCTAGCTGGTAGTGGTCGTAATGATTTGCCTATGTGAGCTACCAATTTGAACGGATTGCAACAGCGATCTGTTCCAAAAGAATCGGACCTTAGACTTAAAATCAGCGATCTCGAAAATGTATAAATTTATGGTCACGATCCTTAATCTGGCCGTAATCATGCCTAATTGAGCGTTTTTGAAAAATATTTTGAGGCTAGGGGCAAATTTTGGACTGAACGAGCTGAACGGACCTTGGATTTGAAATACGCGACCCTTGAAACGAACAAATGCATCGTCACGAACCTTTATCTAGCCATAATCATGCTTGTTTGAGCGTTTTTGAAGTATTTTTTGAGGTTAGAACAAATCCTGGAGTGATAAGGTTAAACGGTCAGCGGATTCGGATTCAGCGTACCCGAAAACATAAAATGACCTTTACTCACAATTTTCGTCTTTTATCTATATTTTTATGAACGATTAATCGGAAAATTTTCGGAAAACTGGTCAGAAAATCGGGTTTTTTGGACCGCCATTTAGAAAATTTTGAAAAGCGCCACATAGCTATTGATTCTACATAAAAAACCCTAAATTTTGACCCTATACAAGTTTTTCTAAGTCTTTACCATTTTTGGGCAGAGCCGTGTGCGTTTTGGCACGGATTGACCCATATATATAATTGGATCAATGTAGTATTGTAAATGATTAAAGATATATATATGTATATATGATTTGTTTATATAATATTCGTATTTTGTTTAATTAACTTTTATTACAAGTAGTAATACAATATTCTTTGATCATTTTTTTCTTGTTATATTTACAACTAAAATCTAGCCGTCGTTCGATTATTCAATAAATAAAGAAATAAAAGCCATGGTCATTGTTATAATCATAAATAATTGTTTATTTATTTATGTGTAATAAATTTATTTTCCCCACATCCCGATATTCCTTTTTGCTACTCTCGTCGAACACTATAATTAATTGGAAGTTAATATTAAGTATTTATATAATATTTATTTATTTATTTATTGTATTATTACAAAAATAATATATTGCAAATTGTACCTGCAGGTGGGACGAGAGTTGAAAAGCAAATAGGGAACTGAAGGAAAGGGAAAATAAAATACAAAGTGGCACACGTTGAAAAGAGAGTGATATATTATTATTGAATTTGTCCAGTAGTTAGTTGAAATCTTCTTTAACGACAGCTGTAAATGTTATATTATCATATGTAGTGCAATGTGTAGCAAAATTATATTATAAAATTTTAAGGTCGCCGTCTAGTGAGTTTTTTTTTTTCTTTTCGAATTTATTTAAGAATAGTAAATATTAAGGTTGTGGTCCATAACATTTCTTTTTAGTTGTTCATGAAGGTGCAAAGACTGTTTTCCACTGGCTCTGATGCTTAGGACGTATATCCGTAATTAATAGAGGTTACGGCAACATCACTAGAGGGAGAGGTTTAAGGTTATGTACAATGAGAGGAGCAAGTTCTCCAGTGTTGGGTTTACGATAAGGGTCGGACGTTTTCTACTGTAGAATGTAGAAAACCTGTAGAAAACCTGTAGAAAACCTGTAGAAAACCCGTAGAAAACGTAGAAAACTATATTATGTTCGCGTACCATTCGTAAAAAATTTTCTAACCTATAACGTATTTGAGTAATAGAGCAGAAAAGCTTTTAGTGACTAAAAATATATTTTAATTTATAAGAAATTCTGCTAATAATAAATAAATCAAATATTTAATGAAAAGTGAATATTGAAAGGTAAATAAATATATTTGGGATATTCCACGTCAAGTCAGCAGAGCAAAATTTTTTAATCTGAGAACAAACAGTAAAATTGTCACAAATTATCATCAAAATATACAACAAAATATTTAGATCTTAAGGTTAAAAGTGTAAAAAGTTATGTGTGACACATAAAAATGGAATTTTTTAATTTTTTGCGAAACTTCTAACTTTCATGTATTTTTTATTTGAAATTATTGCACTTTAGAGAATAAATGTAAGAATATTTTTTTGCAAATTTTGTGATGAATATGCTACTATTTTTAAAATACCCTAATAACATTATTCTGGATTAGCTAGGAAAGTGTGCATCTACATTAACACTTTAGTGCGGTAGCGTCGTAACCAAATTGGCCAAATTAGGTATCAAATTATTTCTTGAACCGATACCTATAAAATGAGCCCTGTTTAAATAGTGGTCCAAATTACTGTGAAAAATTATGCTACTTGTGATATCACAAAATTTACTACCGGGGATTTACATTAAATCTTTTTTATCAATTTAATAATATTTCTAAAACTTTCTTTAAACATCTAATACAGACTTGAATACAGGGTACACTAATTACAATAAAACACAGTTTCACAGCACTTCACTTAAACACGATCATTCTATTTCACTCGATATGCATTTGGATTCTGTCTAATAAAAAAGTAAATAATATAGATATTATTTTTAGATAACTTTACTCAAGATTCAATGTGCACACAAGTAAAAATATAGTACATCCTGAGTATATACCGACCAGTTGTTTTTGTTTAAAGTGTAAGTCGTTATTTAGTGGCATGAATAGAATACAAATTTAAAGGATCTGCACGGTTTTATCGACTATTAGATAAGTAGCTTATTTATAAAATATAATAGAAAAAATAGTAAAAAATGATGTGCGTTACTTTGTGTAGTGTTTTTATTTATTCTAGATTCTGTAATGTTTGACCTGCATATGTTATACAAAGATATTTGATACTACGTTGGTAAGTTTAAATTTATTGCATCGTTTTCATTAGCACTTATTTAGTAGAGTATCGGTTGAACTTCTACTGTTGAATAGCATTCGTGCTGCTTATGCCCTTTCATTACCTAGACTTTAAGTTCGTCTCGCATTAACTTCTGATGTCACATAACGTTTGTTCTGTTTATATAAAAGGAATCTTCTATGATATAAAAAATAAAGAAAAATATTCTGTACTTGTTGAGTGTTTTCAAATTAGCCTAACTGGAATGGTATTAATAATAAAGTAAAAAGTGTGTATAATTTAAACTTATAATATTTGTATATAACCCTTTATTTTCATAAATATTATGTAATGTATTGTACAAACTACGGGTGAACTTATATTATTTTTACATATTTACTTTCCTGATAATTTCTATGAGCTATGTCTAATTTTTTAACATGATCTGTATTCTTTCCATCAAACATAATTATGGCAAATTAGTGGATTTTACGGATATGTATATTGATCTGAAGGTCAGCAATCTTTCCTGTACAGCGGCAAAGTTATTAATTACATATTAATAATTGAAAACATCTCTAATTTTGGGTTTCATGGAAGAACGCCACGATAATCACCGAACATTACTTAAATCTAGTTAATGGTAACTCGAGCTGACATCGATAACTATTTACTTAAGATTTTTGTACTTGTGTGCAATTGAATCTTGAGTATAGTTAACTAAAAAAAGTATCTTCATTATTTACTTTTTTATTAGACAGAATTCAAATGCATCCAACTTGAATAATGGAAAACATTATTTTTAGTCTCGGAAGTCAATACAATAAAAAAAATTGGAAAAGCTTTGAATATAGTAGTTAAGATAATGCCGCAAGCATGATAAATATGGCAAAAACAATAGAGTTGTGGCATATGACGTGCTTCCCGAAAAGCGTGCTTCTGGGTCACACGCATGCGTTTAGTCAATGCTTGAATACGTGAGAATTTATATAACCAAATAAAAAATGTTGAACAAAATCTATAAATACTTGTAAATTAAAATAATTAAATAAAAAAATTGTAAACTCTAAACCATTTGAACGTAAAGTTCTCTTATAGATAATTTGCAACGGATCTGCCTTTCTATGCAGCTCAAGTAAAATAAAGCGCAGTAGACGCGTACTCTACATGTATACATATACATACTCTCTCTCTCTCTCTCTCTCTCTCTCTCTCTCTCTCTCTCTCTCTCTCTCTCTCTCTCTCTCTCACACACACTCTTGTGAGACATATCTGCCGTCCTAATGTAAATTCAAAACAACAGTACGTACATATCTCAGATACAGGGCGGTGATCAATCAGTATTCTTTTGTATTTGTCTCTGTGCGTTATTTATTCAATTATTTCAGTGTTATTTATTCAGTTTTATCTGACTTAGACTGATTTATAGTATGAATCGTTGCCTGTTTTCTTGTAAGTGTAATTTATTTATTTATTCTCATAAATTGACTATATTTTATTAAGTATGTATGTATTTATAAGCATGAATGGTTGTAAGAATGTGGCGAATGTGTGCATGAGTATTTTAAACCTTTAACGCGATAGATGTATTATTTTGTAAGTTGTTCGTATGGTATTAATTTTTAACTGTATGATCAGCGATTTTAACCAATGACGATATGTGATAAACATGATCTTATGACGAGCTGTATTTACAAGACTATTTTATTTAAGAATAACTACGACGTCTATGAATTAAGAAAGATATATTGTGTAAATTAAATGCTGCATTTTTTATGTTACTCGTACGTTGAAATAAAGAGTATATCTATTGTAACACCCCCGATAGTCGAATAAAGAAAATGGATCATTATTATTGTAATTAAAGTCATACTCTATATTTATTTACTTAATAAATATAAATTATTTGATTTTTATTTATTTATTTATTTATTTATTTATTTAACCAGAGTAATACATCGTAATACATGTTGTAGTTAATCTCCAGATATATTAATTAAGTAACCCCCATCCTATAGAGGTAGTCAGAGCTACCTGTACATAGGTCCGGTGTGTATAATAACTTAATAATTAACCTACAATCTAAGTAAAACTAAAAACTAACTTAAAACCTAAGTGTCCAAGTACATAATTGTCTTGGATAAAGTAACAGTGACTTGTTGATGTTTATAATATATTCGTACTTATCCATTTTTTTAATTTTTTCTTATTATAAATCTTTGATATGTCTAGTATTTTAAGATTTATATTAATTGTTGGTAAGCAGTTATAAACTTGTATTGCTCTAATGTGATTACTCTTATCACTTACAGCTTTTGAACATTTTGGTGGTATAATAAGTTTATTTCTGGTTTTGCTTTCAGACGTTAAGTATAAATTCTTGAGTTCATTATAATGATACGATACGCATTCGTAAGCAAAAATTTGTTTTAAATTTAATGGGTTGTTTGCCGTTCATATATGATTTTAAGTTGGAAATGAGTTCAGTACATGATAGATTATGACATCTATATAATGTTGATATTTCAAGAGAATTACCTCTATTTAGTGTTATTCTTGAATTTAATATTTTCAATTTACCAATTTCAATTGTTTCGGTTATTTCTGTTACGCAATCTTTTATATATACAACTACTCCATCATTTTGATTTATTTTGCTATTATTATAATATAATTTATAACCTTGTATAGCAAAATATTGACAGTTATGTAAGCACCATGTTTCTGAGCATACAATTATATAAGGTTTGATCCCCAAGCTCTTAATAAAAATTTCTAATTTTGTATAGTTAGCATTTAGACTTCTAATATTAACATACAGTATAAGGCTGTCTTTTATATTCAAATTTTTATTGAGAGTTTTTAGATCAAGATATGATATTTCCTCTTGAATTACTTCTTTTTGGAATTCTTCTATGAGATCTAGATGTTGCTCCATTATTTACTTTTATTTCTGCTTGTGCTTGGGCTTGTTAATGATAGTATACTAGCGCTGAGTGGTGCATTCTTGCTGAGCCTTGCATTTTTGCTGAGGATTGCACTCTTCATTCTTGATTTAGTTGAGTTCGTTGTCGTAGAGTTTTTTTTGTAATTTTCTACATTACCTATGTATCTTGGTATAATAGGATTCATAGGATAATCTGTCATATTTATGTATCTATTAAGTTTTTTCTTAAATATTGTACATTTTTCCGTATCATTAACTAGATGATTAACATCTAAATTTGTTTTATATTTAGTACTGCTATAAAAACAATTGATACATACTTTATTGGACAGGTTATCACATTGTGAAAATATGTGTGATCCAGCACAATTTATGCAACAAGGTTCATTTTCACAATTACGAGGATTATGCCCAAATCTTCCACACATATTGCAGGGCTTGATATTTATTAAATCCCAGACTCTGCAACTTTGATAACCAATAAAAATTTTATTTTGGTTGTCTCTTATATGTTTGTATAAATCTCTTGGTACTTCTATTATTAGGCTTAACTTGTTAGTAGTCGTCATTTCATTTATGTGTAATATCTTACATTTGTCTTGATATTCACTAAAATTTCTTCGATTTATATCATTTTCGAGTTCATCTTGGTTCATTTGTGTGGAATCCACTCCAACTATTTTCATCTTTGGCGATTCAATTTTTTCATACACAACATTATAATTATTAGATAACTTTTTTGTTAAAAGATCAAAAGTAGTTTTAGCACTTCTTTCGTCCAAGCTTTTAATCATTAATTCATTATCATTAATTGATTTCACATATTTAGTTTGAATATTTTTATCATCTATTAAATAATTCCACACTTTTTTTGAAAAATCTTTAGGATTTTTCTCTTTTTTCCGATTTTCTACAATTATTGCTGGAACTCTTTTCTTTTTATTTACTGATTTATTAATTAATACATCAGCATATATGTTTGGTTTAGTTGCACTTTTTCAAATTCATCTTCATTCTTCTCTTTTTTCAATAATCTTTTTAACAAAGTATTCTTGTCCATTAATTCACTATTTAATTGTTTAAGTAATTGATTTTCGATATTAAGATTTTTTAGTTCAGAATTTTCTGACAGTAACGTGGCATCTAGTTTTTCATTCGTTCCAGATTTTTGTGTATTTTCAGATATAACATTTAATTCATTTAAAATTTTGTGCTTTATTTTCTCTTCTTTTGCACTTTTTATCTGAGCAATTAAAATTCTAGCATTTTCATCTAATTTTATTTTATTCTCTTTTAAGGTTAGAACAGGCTCCACGTGTGCAGGACAAACCACAAGTGCTTTCCCTACGTATTTTTTGTCTTTATATTTGTCAAAGTCACTTTTATGATAAATATTATCACACACTACACAAATCACTGTTGTAACTTTATTTTTTGGAAGGCATGTATATGTTGTTTCTGAGTTTATATCAGGAGGTTCGGGAGGTAGTCCACCTCCTCCCGACGCCATCTTTACTGTTGAAGTAATATTATTAAATAATAACATTGATTATCAATACCAAATGTTGTTAAAAAATATAATGTAATAATAATTTTGTATTTCTGATACGACAGTCATTAAATAATTAAGACTTACGTCCTCCTGAAATGAGAATCTATTACAAGGAATTCTCACCTCTATGTAGAGCTTAGAAAATAAGAAATAAAGTAACAGCGAAAATAAAATGTATACAAAGAAAGATATATATATATATATATATATATATATATATATATATATATATATATATATACGAAATGAGGGCCATGTACCGGCGTAGGCTCGCACTATAGGCGACGCGTGCGCAGCAGGGTAGTTACCCAAAGAGAACGCGACTATTGATTAGGAGTTCGATCCGCGCGCGTCAACGCCGTTTAAGTCTCGCCGCCATTTTCCCGTGCAAAAACGAGTGCACGCGGAGCGACCTGTTGCCGCGACGCCGCATTGAGAGTGGAGTGTGTACGCAGATATCTCCCCACTGTGCTGTGAGTGTGGAGGCGCATCCCACGAGCAGCCAGAGCAGAGTGGAGGAAAAGGAGAAGCGAAGCGGAGAAAGGCGAGACGAGAGGACGTGCTAGCGTCGGCTGCGAGGGAGATAGAGAGAGAGAGAGATAGATAGATAGAGAGATAGATATAATATTTATTTGTAAATATTTACAAAAGTTTTTACATATAATTTTACATTTTAATGTCACACGTTGTCAGTTTCTTAAAATTACATATCACGTCATTACTTAACTAAAATTAATTGCACATATGTGAAGTCAGGTATATAAAGTATTGCACTTTGTTGTCAGTTATAAAATTTGTTTTTTCTAAATCGTACTTATTATACCTATCAGTCGCTTGAATAAAATTATATACATACATTAACAATCGTTTCCATTCATACTAATAAATACATGCATACTTTTTTAAAATTGTTTTGTCAAATTAATAATTAAATACATTCACACTTAATTAACACTAAAAATATTTAATAAATAAATAAATAAAATAATAAATAAATACGTCGAATACATAAATAAACAAGATAAATAATTAAATTAAATAAATAAATAAATAAATTTAAATAAATAAATAAATAAATTTAAATAAATAAATAAGTTAAATAAATAAATAAATAAGTTTTAATAAATAAATAAATTAAATAAATAAGTTTTAATAAATAAATAAATTAAATAAATAAGTTTTAATAAATAAATAAATTAAATAAATAAATAATTTAAATAAATAAAAAGCCTAAATAAAGAGAGAGAGAGAGATAGACAGAGATAGAGTGATCGTCCTCGAGGCACATCTAGATAAGGTAAAGGCTAGCCCGCGCGTTTAGAATCGGATAAACCGCGAGCGGTGTACAGGACTGATCACCGTGGGCACTGCGCCGTAGAGTACACCGAGGTGCCGTGACACGAGGCGCGCGTACGGCCCATCGTGAGGGCAACGCGTCCACCGGCGAACGATTTGGGCGCGCACCGTCGCTTAGTCTGTGCGATTGTTGATCTATTATTGTTAAATTCGTTGTTACTATTTGTTCATCCATTATTGTTAAATTCGTTGTTACTATTTATTAATCACTTTGTAGTATTAGTTAATTTATTGTTGAATATAGTTTATTTTATTAAAAGTTAAACTGGCGTGAGTCAATTTTCCCCACGACCCGCCTGCTCCACGACCGAGTTAGGCAAACGCGAAAAGCCGTTATATTGGCGCGTTGCGACAATTAGCTTTCCGCGCTTTCGCGCTCCTTGCAGATCGCGAAAACCCGTGCGTCAAGGTGACTCCGCACGGAGCTGAATCTACCGGGGTTCAGTGAACTTTGCAGCAGGACGGCCAGAGCAGCGGCAGCAAGGCAGAAGCTCAGCGGCGTTGCGCCGCTGGCTTACTCAAGGTAGGAGCAATAGTGGACACCAGCACGCGTCGCGTGCTGCGCAAGCTAATGCACGACAGCAGCTCGGCCGACGGCTTATTAGCCACGGACAATTGTTATTAACAATTGACCCACCTGTTACAGATGGCACCCTTCCAATATTACTCACGCAGTTAATTAATAATTAACGGAAATTTTTTAAGCATTTTTAAGAAGTATTAATTAATATAAAACCACTAGTAAAATTTTATTAGAACGTGTAAACATGCCAAGCACGCGTGCACGTGTGAAAGTGTGTGCCAGGTAGGTGAGCAGAGAGTGCGAATAGATAAATATTAAATAAGATTATTTTTGCTCTGACTAAAATATCGGAAATAGTTTAATAATAATTAGATAAAAATTTTCGATTATAACTAATGACCAGGCCAAGCAAAAGCGAAATAATTATTTAAGGCGAGTCAGAGCAAAAATAACTAATCACGACAGAGAAGTGTGTGTGGAAAATAGTAGAGTAGCGCGGCTGCGCTAGTGGGCAGTACGATTAGCCGGCTCAACAGCAAGTGTACGAGAACAGGGCCGTACGTACGCGGCACAGGAGCCACGCTTCTACAATATTTTTTTTTTTTAATTTCTTTTTCAAGATTAACTTCAAAGAGAAATTACTGTTTATTAACTATTAATAAACAATAATTGCAAAAATCATTTTATTTTATTTTTAATTTGTTTTTTGATTTGTTTTAATTTCCATATTTTCTGAATTTTAGAACTTTTAATTTTTTTTTTGGATTTTATTATGAAGGATATATATTTTCTAAACTTTGAAATTTTTAAAGTTTTAAATTTTCAGATTTTTCGATTTTTTTTGGATTTTGGAAATTTCTACACACTTGGATTTTCGAACTTTTGAAAAAATTTTTTGGATTTATTTTTGAGCGTTTCGGATTCTTTTGGGGTTTTTAATGCTTTAAATTTTCAGGTTTTCAAAATTTTTGAATTTTTAAAATTTTAAAATTTTTGAATTTTTGAATTTTTGAGAATTTTTCGAGGTTTTTGGATTTTTCAAATACTTTTAATTTTTTTTTCTGAGATTTTCGAATTCTCAGTGGTTTGAATTTTTGACGGTTCGAATTTCCAAGGTTGTTCAAATAATTCGAATTTGCAGTTTTTAAATTTTTTTTTCTTTTTGTTTTCTTCCCCAAAAACATCATAACAGAAAAATTGAGGGAAACAAAGGCTGAACTCATTTTTCGTTTCGAAGATTTTTGCGTCAAATCCCACACACACTTCTAACTTGCAAAACGAGATTTGAACCCGGTCACTCGAAGTTACCGGGTCAAAACGAAAATTGAGAAAATCAATTGAAGTCACCGGTTTGAAGCGAGATTCGAACCCGAATACTCGCATAGATCGAAATAGGAAACAGAAACCCGTGATTAGTTAAGAAAATAGTACAAAGACGATCTTGCGAAACAAAGCGCACCGAGAAAAACGCAACAAAGATCAGTCTGACACTCTGCTCAAACCGAGAAAGATTTAGTTGCGAAATTTTTCTTGGACCTTAGGTGTATAATACACTTGCACACACTTGCGAATAAAAGCGAAATCGAAAATCTCGCGTGGCGAGAAACATATAGGTAATTACGAGCGAAGTCAACAACCTATAGAAGATTAGATTGGCTATTCAGAAATGTCCAGCACAACAGAGACAGCTGTAGAGATGTGGCTGACGGAACTGAGTGGTCAGCAGCTAAACGAAACACTCTCTCAGTTGAAGATGTCCACAGAGTGCACCTACTTCGCACAGGCATATCGCCTGCAGACAGACCAGGCAAACGCGCACAGCCTGGCAAATCTGATCACAGACACGAACGTGCTCAGAAACCTTAAACTGTCGTTTCGTGGGCCTCCAGAGGTCAACGAAACAACACCAACAACCAACGAGACAACAGCCGATGAACAAACGATGGAGTCGGCCACACAGCCGCTGGAGCAATTGATTATACTGGTGTCAGTACAAGGAACCGAATTCTAAATACCACAGGATATATCGTTCGTATTGGCAGAACTGCTCACACAGGTCAAGTTGCTTCAACGGCAAGTAGACACCCTGAAGCGAGAGCAGATTCTGTCAAGTACAAGGAACGAGGAAATCAGACGCCCGGGACATGTGAATTTCCAAGACACGTTCACAATACACGCTGACACACATCTGGACGATTCTCGTGCTACAGCGGCGCCACCTACTATGGTACGCAGCGCCTGGGAGGGGGCAGATAATCGAAGAACGACTATAAACGATGACCATCAGCGGCCAAGAGATCGACCAGATGTGAGTAGGAGTGGCAATCCTGGAAACACTTCAAGCCCAAGATTCGTACCAGGAAGTTTGGACGTAACGTCAGGTTCTCTGGCAGCAAGTACCAGAGTATAGACGCATTCCTGGCGCGGATCGAGGATTGCAACGCATTGAGTAATCTAACGGGCGATGAGCTTCTGGCAGCGCTGTCTGAACTCTTCACAGACAACGCAGCGAACTGGTATAGGAATAACCGAACGAAGTGGCGGGCTTGGAATGACTTCACCACTTCAGCCAGGCGATGGTATGGTACAAGTCGTCAATACCAACAGAGGCTATGGAATGAAGCCAACCTAAGGACACAAGGACCAGATGAACTGGTCCGAGACTACCTCACGTGCCTCATCGGCATAATGAACAAATTATCGCCGGAATTAGACTTGCTACACCGAAACATGCGGTCGAACCTACAGAAAATGGTCCGCAGGTGCGAGATCACTAGCGTGGAGACACTGCTGGACGCCGCCTCAGACGCCGAGCAAACGTTGGAACGAGAGAAGAGTATACGTTTGCCCCCGCCTCCGGAAGCTTCTTTGTTACCCGAGATGGCGTATAAACCCACTCAAGGGGCAAAGAAACAGAAAGCGGAAGTATCTGCCATCTCGAAGGAAGGACCACAACCTTCAACATCTGATATCGCGGCAATATTTGCTAAGATGTTAGACGAGAAACTGAGTCAGTTTCGGCTAAACATGTCGGACAAAGGCGCCGTCCCCAGGAGCGAAAAGGGCGGGGGGACCAGCACGGACCCCAAAGTGCCTGACAAAGAGGGAAAACCGATTGGGTCGTCAACTCGAACGAGATGGGGAGCCAAAAGGTCGCAACCTCCTGCCCGCCAGGAGGGAGTAAACCAAGGTTTGACCCCACGCAGCCAATGAAATGCTACGGCTGCGGAGAGATAGGGTTCATGCGGAAGCATTGCCCTAAATGCTCGGGAAACGAGCAAGGGAGCGGCTAGTAAGGACCAAAGCCACTCCTAATGAGAAACTGGTCCCCGCAGAAACACTTCCCGTCGTAGCCGAGACTACGACGAAGGATGTGGACGTCCAAAAGAAGCCAGACGATTCTCGTCCAGAAGGAGAGATAACACTGGAGGAGTCTCCGAAAGAGCCTACGGTCACCGTAGCTGCTCAGGAAGTCGAAGCTACGGCAACGGCAGAGGACTTGGACGTCTAGCCACGGTCAAGCCAGCCAACTCCCGAAGGAGAGGCCGAAGCGAAGGCATTCACCGGCTTCGATTCTATAGTAAAAGAAGACGAGCTTGTGAGACCGTGGGGAATAAAGTACAATCCCGAAGACGAAACACGATGGTGGATGTCAATTGAAGTCACGGACTACAGGCTCAGAGCCCTATACGATCCTGGCGCATCCAGCACGGTCATGGGGGCGGTTGGACTGGAGATGGCCAGTGCACTAGGGCGAGAACTCTCCCGGAAGTGCGCAGGACGGGTGAAACTACCAGGCGGTACTTTTCGCCCACTAGTTGGCCATGTTATGCTCCCCATTACTGTGGCGGGTATAACCAAAGAAATAAGAGTAGGCATAGTACCTCACTTGGACGATGCGTGTTACGTCGGTGTCAATTTCGTCAAGGAATTCAGGGCCATGCTCGACCCAGATATCGATACGATGTACTTCAAGGGTCGGGAGCTAAATTACTATGTGAAGTAACCAGCTTAGAGGTGGGAGTAGTCGCACTCTCGTCCGTTGGTGTAGCAGATGCCACGGAAAATGAGCGCAAAGAGCTGGAAGACCTTCTGGATGAGATGTTGGCAGGTCAAAGAGAGACGTGCGGATTGACGTGTGTCATAGACCACAATATCGACGTCGGTTCCACGAGACCGATCAAACAACGATACTACCCCGTCTCTGAGAAAATCGAGCCGGAGATGCACCAACAGATAAAGGAAATGTTGGAACAGCGCATAATAGAACCATCTAACAGCGGATGGTCGAGTCCGGTGGTTATGGTGAAGAAGAAGAACGGGACGTATAGGAAAGTGAATGCTCATACAAAACCCGATGCGTACCCACTACCGTATATGCAAGACATACTGCGGAAATTACGCAGGGCCAAGTACATATCGACGATAGACCTTAGAAGTGCGTATCATCACATACCACTAAGCGAAACTTCCAAACCCATACCGGCCTTTATAGTGCCCAGAAAAGGGCTATTTCAGTTTGTGGGGCTCCCGTATGGTATATCCTATGCTGGAGCCACGTTCCAGAGATTGATGGACATGGTGATCGGTAGCGAGCTCGAGCCATACGTGCTCGCTTACCTAGACGACATCATCATAATCTCGGAGACGTTTGAAGAGCACAAGCCCCTACTCAGGCTAGTAATAAAGAGGTTAAAGGCTGCAGGGTTAGTGATCAACAGGGAGAAATGCGTTTTCTGTAAGCCAGAGGTCAGATACTTGGGAGTTTTAGTGGACCGGGACGGGATCAGGCCCGACCCAGAAAAAAATTGAGATAGTCCTGAACTACCCCGCTCCCAAGGATCTGAAGCAGCTGAGACGATTCTTGGGAATGTCATCCTGGTACAGGAGAATAAGAAAGTCAGTTGGACCTAACCCGACCAACCCCATCCCCTATCGATCTAGCATTTCGTAGGTTGGGTGACAGAAGTTGCTTGCGAGGGCAAGCAACGTCTGGGAGGGGGTTGTAACGAAATGAGGGTCACGTACCGGCGTAGGCTCGCACTATAGGCGACGTGTGCGCAGCAGGGTAGTTACCCAAAGAGAACGCGGCGCTGGCCGCGCTGACGCCCCGAGCGCGTCACTATCGATTAGGAGTTCGATCCGCGCGCGTCAACGCCGTTTAAGTGTCGGCGCCATTTTCCCGCGTAAAAACGAGTGCACGAGGAGCGACCTGTTGCCGCGATGCCGCATTGCGAGTGGAGTGTGT
Organism: Gastracanthus pulcherrimus; assembly: GCA_949152435.1. NCBI lineage: Eukaryota > Metazoa > Arthropoda > Insecta > Hymenoptera > Pteromalidae > Gastracanthus > Gastracanthus pulcherrimus. Next base: position 69,835,940 of record OX424575.1, read on the forward strand.
ACGCAGATATCTCCCCACTGTGCTGTGAGTGTGGAGGCGCATCCCACGAGCAGCCAGAGTAGAGTGGAGGAGAAGGAGAAGCGAAGCGGAGAAAGGCGAAACGAGAGGACGTGCTAGCGTCGGCTGCGAGGGAGATAGAGAGAGAGAGAGAGAGAGAGAGAGAGAGACAGAGATAGAGTGATCGTCCTCGAGGCACATCTAGATAAGGTAAAGGCTAGCCCGCGCGTTTAGAATCGAATAAACCGCGAGCGGTGTACAGGGCTTCTCACCGTGGGCACCGCGCCGTAAAGTACACCGAGGTGCCGTGACACCAGGCGTGCGTACGGCCCATCGTGAGGGCAACGCGTCCAGCGGCGAACGAGCTGGGCACGCACCGTCGCTTGTTCTGCGCGATTGTTCATCCATTATTGTTAAATTCGTTGTTACTATTTATTAATCACTTTGTAGTATTAGTTAATTTATTGTTAAATTCGTTGTTACTATTTATTAATCACTTTGTAGTATTAGTTAATTTATTGTTGAATATAGTTTATTTTATTAAAAGTTAAACTGGCGTGAGTCAATTTTCCCCACGACCCGCCTGCTCCACGACCGAGTTAGGCAAACGCGAAAAGCCGTTATATTGGCGCGTTGCGACAATTAGCTTTCCACGCTTTTGCGCTCCTTGCAGATCGCGAAAACCCGTGCGTCGGGGTGACTCCGCACGGAGCTGAATCCACCGGGGTTCAGTGAATTTTGCAGCAGGACGGCCAGAGCAGCGGCAGCAAGGCAGAAGCTCAGCGGCGTTGCGCCGCTGGCTTATTCCAGGTAGGAGCAATAGTGGACGTCAACACGCGTCGCGTGCTGCGCAAGCTAATGCACGACAGCAGCTCGGCCGACGGCTTATTAGCCACGGACAATTGTTATTAACAATTGTCCCACCTGTTACACTACTCGTATATATATATATATACGAGGTCTGTCCCAAAAGTATCCGACCTACGTTCATATCTTCGCGCGGAGAGACTCAGGCGACCTCTGGAGGGTACGAACGTCACCAGCAACTCCTAACCCTCTCGTCAGTAGTCTGAGATACCGATGAAACGCCTTAGTTCCCGCGCAGCGTGTATTTGTTTACAACGACTTTTTTGCGTTCGTCGCAATTTGCTTATTGCTAAAAATGGCAGAACGAACCGAACAGCGAATTTGCATAAAATTTTGCTTTAATCTCGGTAAAAGTTGTACGGAAACTATTGAAATGTTGCAAAACGCCTTTAAAGATGAGTGTATGGGCAAAACACAAATAAAAGAGTGGTATAGGCGGTTCAAAAGTGGCCGCACATCTGTTGACAGTGATCCTCGTTCTGGTCGACCTTCGACGGGTACATCGTCGGATAATGTCGAGCGTGTGCGTGTCGCAGTTGAACAAGATCGTCGTTTGCTGTGAGAGAACTGGAAGATGAACTTGGAATACCAAAAAGTACTGTTTGGTGAATTCTAACCGAGAATTTGGGAATGACTCGTGTGTGTGCAAAATTCATCCCGAAACTGCTCTCACACCAGTAAAAAAACCTTCGATTAGAAATCGCTCAGGACAATTTGGAAATGATTAATAGTGATAAAAACTTTCTTAAAAAGGTTATTACTGGTGATGAGTCATGGGTTTATGGTTATGATCCTGAAACAAAACAACAATCTTCACAGTGGAAACTTCCATCTGAGCCTCGGCCGAAAAAAGCTCGTCGAAGTCGAAGCAACATCAAGTCAATGTTGATTGTTTTTTGCGATTATGAGGGCGTTGTGCACCACGAATATGCCCCTACAGGCCAGACAATCAATAAAGAGTACTACGTTGAAGTTTTGAAAAGATTACGTAATGCAATCAGGAAAAAACGACCGCAACTTTGGGAAACCGGTGACTGGCTTCTTCATCACGACAATGCTCCAGCGCAGGCATCAAACCTTGTGCAGCAGTATTTATTGAAACACAGTGTTGCGCAGCTCCGCCAGCCTCCATACAGTCCTGATATAGCTCCCTGCGACTTTTGGCTGTTTCCTTGATTGAAAATGCCGCTTAAAGGACATCGATTCGACAATAAACAGACTGTTGAAACTAATGCGACGAATGCACTAAAGGCGATTCCGAAGTCTGACTTTCAAGAGAGCTTTAATAAGTGGAAACATCGATATAAGCGTCTTGTTCAATCAAATGGGGACTACTTTGAAGGATGCCACCCCCCGGATGACGAAGAATAAATCAAGCGTCGAGAAATTGAGGTAAGTCGGATACTTTTGGGACAGACCTCGTATATGTATTCTACCCACCAAAGGAAGCCAGCTGCGACGAACACCGAGCCACGCATTCCAGAACCCGGGCGACCGAAACACGTGTGAATATTGGGCAGCGAGCGGCGAGCGACGATTGTACGAGAGGGGAGAGATTCGCGAATGAGTGTGAGAGAGAAAGAGGGAATAATAGCAAGAGCGGCGGCAAAATAGAAGTGTAACTGTAATGGCGGTAGGGGAAATGAATGTGAGTGTGTGCGAATGAAAGTGTGTATGTGAGTGCATATGTGCGAATCTCGCGAATTAGTGTGCAGGGTGTACGGGGAGGAATGCGCCCCACTTCGAACCTCGATTTTCGGCGATGCGCAAAAACCGAGGTGATGTGCCACCGGAAAACGGTAGCGGACGCATTCGCTTTCCGTGCACCTTACACGCACGTTCTTCTCTTCTGGAAAGCAAAGCAATCGGCGAGCGCACCATTACTGCGCCATTAATTCGTGCGAAAAGGATTAGAAAACTGTATATATTTTGTATTTGTTAGCTTTAAAATAAATATGCTAAGGTTTTATACCAAGGCATTCATATCATATAACAATACATTTTATTTTACTAGGACATCCATTCCCCTGCATCCCGGACCTATAATTTAAAATCATATTAAAATTTAATAATAAAATAAAAATCTTTATATTAATTTTTAGAATATTTAAATTTTGCAAATAAAGTGTTGAATTTACCGTTATTTATTTACATAACATTTAATGCATGCTAATTGATATCGAGATTAATATATTTCGAAGCATCATAGAAGAAAACCCTCTGAACTGTATTGTACGTAAATAAAGTAAGTAGAGGTAAGAAAACCATTACACTATATCTGTCTATCTCTCGCTCTCGCTCATTAAATGGCGAAAGACCCTTTTCTGTTATTTGATTACATCTGCAGTGCATCGATAATCCGTTTGCTGTAGTTTATTTTCAATTTACATTATTGATCACTAGAAGCAAAATATTTTTTGATGATATAGTACAAAAGTATTTTTGTATTTATTTGTATATATTTAAATATATTACTTCTATCGATAAATAAAATTACCCAGAAAATTTATTAGAAAACTAAACAAAAAACACGAATTATTAATTCGCAAAACTTATACGAGTGACTTTTAGGAAACTGTTAAATTTCGTATCTTCGTTTGTAATCTACACGGGAGATAGAACTTAAATAAAAGGAGTATCTTATTTATAAGTTACATTGACTCGCAAATGTTGGGGCTGACCCAGCACTGAGCCCAGAATCGGGTAAGCCATTTTCGAGCATTTATCGCTCGTTTACTAATTTAAAAAGATTTAAAAATTATTATAAAAGGAGTCTTAGGGCAGACTTGGCAGGAGTTGAAGCCGCTTGTTTAAAAGATATATTAACGCGAAAAGTGAGTTAGCATGGTGATATGTTTCTGGAGCTGAATCAGTGCTGAGCGGAGCATCAGGCGGGCCATTTATCAACCATTTATCGCTCGTTTGTTCTTTAATCACTTATTCGATAAAAGTATTCGTCGAATAAATTTTCAAACATCGGTTAATAAAAAAAATTATTCGGCGAATAAATTTTTGAATAATTTTTGAAACCACTTCTATGGACCTTATTGCTTTATGTAAGACATTTAAAAATTGAAATTTTCTTATTTCTTTGAGTATTTCGTTAGACGTGAAAAGTATTCGCCAAAATTTTGCGGTCGAATACTTGCCGAATTATGATCCGGTCCCCTTTTGGTGCACACTTTTTGAGAGTTTTTCCCAAATGAATACACAGTGAGTGTGTGTGTGTGTGCGTGTGCGTGTGTGTGCATGTGCGTGTGCGTGTGTGTGTGCGTGCGTCTGCGTGTGTGTGTGTGCGCGTGCGTACGTGCGTGCGTATGTGTGTGTCCCAAAAACGTGTTAACAGTGATTTTAAATAAGATATACGATTAAGGTGGCTCTCTAGTGAAATTAAATTTTTCTAAAGTTTCGATTTTTATGATTTGATACTTACACGTTATATTTGTACTGATATATTGAAGTTATATAAAAATTTTCAGCCCCTCTCTTAGATTTAGAGTTATCCTAGGAAGTGTGTTAAATATGAATAAAAGTAGGGTTCCGATGAAAGTCATCCTGGCGCACACCGAATTTTTTAACCCGGATGAAATTTTTAGGAATTGTTCCTTAAAGTATATTGCTACTGCATATGCAAGAATGGTGTGTATTTTGTTTTTCTCTAAAATTTATTATTAATTTAAAAAAATATAAAACATTATTTATTGATTTATGATTTTGCTTCAAAAAACACTAGTTTTAGAATAATTTTACGTGTAATAGCTTTTAAATATAAAGTTGTTCAAAATAATTTCAAAAACAAAATGCACACTTTTATTTTAATTACTTTGAAGAATATTCTTCTAAAAATTTAGCCGGAAAAACAAATTAGTGAGAAAATAGTGTTTTTATCAAAATAGTGGCTTTATTGAATTAACTCACCTTTATCTTAGAAAACTATTCATTATAAATATATTTTACATATTAATAACTCTTAGAACACATCTGACTAGTAAGATACAGTATTTAACCTCCAAGACTTGCAGCAACAATTATTATTCACTTCCTGAAAAACATTAATTAAATCATAAAAATGAAAAAAATTACGTTAAATGACAAAGATCTTTTAATAAGGCGTTTGTTTTTTATTGAAAAAAAGATTAATACCATAATAAAAGATTTTACTACACTAGAACCACCTTAACATACTTCTTATTGTGATATTAAATATGTACTTAGCTCTATCGGGTATATTTGCGAGTGCCTTATGCGAAAGACCCATCATTTTGCTTTTAGAGATGTTTTTTATTGATGTCTTGAGAAGAGAAAATGCTGTTTTGATATTTCTTTTGCCTTCTTTACGCATTTATTTATATGAAAATAACATGAATGTAGTGTTATCATGTATGAACAAATTTTAAAGGGCATTGGCGGAGTTAATTAATATCCGATTGAAATAGTACAAAATTGGCTTTTTGTTAATACATAACATATAAAATCTTGGAGAACAGGTTGGCAGACCTAAACAGTACAAAAATGTTTATTTCTAATCGTCATATAAGACAACTATTTTGCACTATTAAATTTCCCAGTTCAAATATATCAGATTTTCGGTCTATCCTAATAGGGACAAGTTATGCGTGATGTGGTGAATTGAATCATCACAATTTCATATAAAATGATTAGGTTATATTAAATTTTATAACAATATAGATAATTGCGGGTCCGGATGCAAGAATGGTATTAGAACTTTTTTGTTGATTTCTATCTCAAATAATTGTTCTCAGATAAAGAAACAAAAAATATATCGTTGACAAAATGAGCGAGTTTAACAATATATATTTTTATATTTTTTGTTTCTTCATGCGAGCATTATGATTTAAAATAAAAATTATTGAAAAAAGTGCTAGTACCGTTATTGCATCTGGCTTTTTAATTACTATAAACGATGCTGATGAAGCTATACTTTATTTTTGTAATTCTAATTCATTCAACCAATAATGGTTAGTTAAACGAAATTCACTGCCTCCCTTATTTTCCTAAATATTGACTCTAATGTGTATATATAACATTAAAAGACCTATTCCACAGGGTCATATATTTCATATGTGTGGAAGTGTATACTGTATCGAAATATTAGTAGTAATATTATAGTAGTAATAGAATTATCCTGCATAGTAATTAAATTTTTTTTTTAAGATTTAAATACATCTTCTTTGAGCCCAGATACTATTGCTTGGAATCTTTTGAAACATTTTACATTAATGCACGAAAAAGAAGGGCAAACTGTGTTACATAAAGAAGTTGCTAGGAAACTATTTCATCGTGGTTCATTTCTTCCGCAATGGCTTTTATCTTCATATGCGGTATGTATCTACGAATTTCTTTCTCTTTATTTATTTCAAATAATAATTTCCATTAACTATTTAGTGATTTTATGTTATTTTTGCATCATTTACTATTACTCCGAGGTATATAGGAATGTATTTCTATTGAGACTACTACAACTACTACTACTACTGCTACTACTACTGATACTGCTACTGCAACTGCTACTGCAACTACAGATACTACTGCTACTACTACTGGTACTACTACTACTACTACTACTGTTACTACTTTTCGAATTCTATACAAAGCTATATGTTTTATACTTATATTCTTGTAACAGAGAATAAATCAATCTCGAAAAATCACATTTTACAGCATAATCAGGGTTAAAAGAAGTTAGGGAGCTAAAATTTTGCATGGACACCTATTGGACATATGAAGAGCCCGGAGTAGTAAACGGTCATCTCATGCTCCAAGTTGCCCCCTAGAATTTCTGATTATGGAGCGCGCTCAGAGAGTCTGCACTGAGAAAACCATGGGCATTAATAACTCCCACTTGTAGTACAAAATTTTCACCGCAGAAGGACATTGGATGTTTACGGTCATGCGTGGCTGCGAGCGTCACCCTGAGTGGTGAGAAATTCGCCTCACAATCTAACAACGTTTGTTTATGTCCATGCGTGGCAGCGAAAGTCGCTCACATGGGGCGAATTTCACACCACGGATGAGCGACTTTTGCTACCGCGCGTGATCGTAAACATGCGTTGTTATTTGGTGGGGGAAATTTGACACTGCCGTAGTCATTGCATCCAACCACTGTCTTACAGTGGGGATATTTTTAGACCACGCGCGATGTATAATATGCCTTCTTAAACCGCGGGGATTATTTTCGCCCATGGTTTTCTCAGTGTGTTATCTCGGAAAACGCTTGAAAAACCTAACTCAATAATCGTGTAAAGAACAATTATTTCGCATTTTTGTTTTTTTATTAGCAACTTATTTTCGGAAATCTTCGTATTTATTAATTTTGCATGCTTCGAGACTTAAACAATCAAAATACACTACTTTTAGAAAATAACTGTGTAAAAGAAATATACTTGTGATTTTGTTTCAAAGTTCCTATATAAATTCCGTTATTTTATTTATAATTGTATTTCAGAAAACTACTATGCAAAATATTTGAAAATTTTTTAGGTGATTAAGTCACTCTGAGCTTTAACAATCAATAAGTATTACGAAAATGGCGACTACAATGGGTTGTGGCATTCGATTCGCATACATCGAAAGTATCAAAATCCGTTTAGTTTGAAATCTTACCAGATTATTTTTCCAAGATATCAAATCATGTTTTCTAATTTTTAACGAATATTAATAAATTAATCTTATATGCATGCGCGTGCATGCAATATTGTAATTTTGATAAGAAATTAGAATTTATGTTTATAAGAAATTTGTATACATACATTGGAAAGAAGAACTTGTACACCATTGAGTAATTATTATATTTATTATTATATAAATAATTATTTAGTATGAACAATAATAATATATGGGCGATTTTGACAGAACTGTTAGTTTTTGGTCAGCTCCGTGGCACCACACTTTTGTGATTTATGGACCTATGTATCCATTTAAGGATGCGTATTACAGGTTTGGTAAGTGTACATAGATGTAATACATCAAATTCATGTACAAAAAGAAAAATTTATGGACAGATATCTATGGATATTTGATACCATTGAGCTGAGCATTTGTGAATGAGACACACTTTATCTCATATTTTTAGAGATTAAATTACGTACTCAATAATTCTGATTGGGTACAAAATTATCACATTTACGTATATTTTGAAGAGCACAATTTTTATATATTGGCAGGTATATCTCAAATTCACTTTTATTTTAACATAAAAAACTGCCACGAAGCTGACATTTTAGATATAGTTGACCTATTTCTTGTATGAAGGCTACATATTTTTATAACTAATGTCATTGAATATTATGTAAAAACATTATATTTGTTGTAGACAATCCCAATATTTCAATTATTTTGCTTCTTAATATCATCTATACCTGGTGCCGTCAAAACTAACAGTATCGTGAAAATCGCCCATATATAAATAGTAACTATACGTCGCTAACACTTGTTATAAGCGTATATTTAAATTTTTTTTTATGATTGTGCTCCTTATTCAAGCTTGATCGATTAGATGACTATTCTTTGTTATTAAAATATTATTTACTCATTTTCCAGAAAATAATATACCACTTTTAGCTTGCCTCAGAACCAACACCGCCGACGTAGTTGTATTATGGCCCTATTTAAAAAAAAAATTTTATTGTAATTTTGTGTTATTATTTTTTTTATATTGGTAAACGTATTCCAATTTTTTTTTGTTATTTTTTCCCTCTGATTCTTTTATATACATTATTAGACTATATAAATAAACTTTATTACAACAATTAATAATTTAATGTACTTGAAGTTTCGAACTTCAGAATCAGACGAAAATGATGACAACATTTTTTTTGATTTAGTATTTTATTCTGATAGATACATGCGAAATATGAACTAAAACGGCTTTGACAAAATTTCTAACCCCTAATTCGACCCGAAATCCCTTGAAACAGTGGTTGGAAGGTGGTAAACATAGGTAAAAAAATTCTAACTTGGCTTAATAAAAGTCTTACGGTTTTCTACTTTACACATATCCTCATTATGATAGAATACACTTATAAAAAAACTGTCAACCCCTAACTCGTCCCGCAAGCCCTTCAAATAGGGGTTGGAAGGGGGTAAATATAGGTAAAGAAATTCTAACTCGGCCTAATAAAAGTCTTACGGTTTTCTACTTCATACATACCATCATTGTAATAGAATACACTACTAATAAAAATTTTAACCCCTAACTCGTCCCTCAAGCCCTTCAAATAGGGGTTGGAAGGGGGTAAATATAGGTAACGAAATTCTAACTTGGCCTAATAAAAGTCTTACGGTTTTCTACTTCATACATACCATCATTGTAATAGAATACACATCTAATAAAAATTTTAACCTCTAAGTCGTCCCGGAAGCCCTTCAAATAGGGGTTGGAAGGGGGTAAATATAGGTAAAAAAATTCTAAATTGGCCTAATAAAAGTCTTACGGTTTTCTACTTTACACATATCCTCATTATGATAGAGTACAATTATAAAAAAAATGTCAACGCCTAACTCGTCCCGGAAGCCCTTCAAAAAGGAGTTGGAATTGGGTGAATATAGGTAAATAAATTATACCTTGATATATAAAAGTCTTATGGTTTTCTACTTCATACATACCCCCATTTGGATAAAATACACTTACAAAAAAAATTACAACCCCTAACTCGTCCCGCAAGCCCTTCAAATAGGGGTCAGAAGGGGGTAAATAAAGGTAAAAAAATTCTAAATTGGCCTAATAAAAGTCTTACGGTTTTCTACTTCATACATACCCTCAGTAGGATAAAATACACTTACAAAAAAATTACAACCCCTAACTCGTCCCGGAAGACCTTCAAATAGGTTTTGGAAGTGGGTGAATATATGTAAAAAAATTCTCTTTTCTTTACCTATATTTATCCCCTTCCAACCCCTCCTTTAAGGGCTTCCGGGACGAGTTAGGGGTTCACATTTCTTTTTATAAGTGTATTCTATCCTAATGAGGGTATGTGTAAAGTAGAAAACCGTAAGACTTTTATTAGGTCAAGTTAAAACTTTTTAACTATATTCACCCACTTCCAACCCCTATTCGAAGGGCTTCCGAAACGAGTTAGGTGTTGACATTTTTTTTATGAGTGTATTCTATCATAATGAGGATATGTGTAAAGTACAAAACTGTAAGACTTTTATTAGGCCAGGTTGGAATTTTTTTACCCACTTTCACCCCTTTTGAACCCCTATTTGAAGGGCTTCCGGGACGAGTTAGCGGTTGACAGTTTTTTTATAAGTGTATTCTATCCTAATGAGGGTATGTGTGAAGTAGAAAACCGTAAGACTTTTATTAGGCCAAGTTAGAATTCCCTTACCTATATTTACCCGATTTTGACCCTTATATGAAGGGCTTCCAGAACGAGTTAGGGGTTAAGAATTTTATTATAAGTGTATTCTATTACAATAAGGGTATGTATGAAGTAGAAAACCGTAAGAGTTTTATCAGGCCGAGATAGAATTTCTTTATCTACTTTCACCCGTTTTGAACCCCTATTTGAAGGGCTTCCGGGACGAGTTAGAGGTTGACAGTTTTTTTATAAGTGTATTCTGTTACAATGCGAGTGTGTATGAAGTAGAAAACCGTAAAACTTTTATTAGGTCAAGTTAAATTTTTTTAACTATATTCACCCACTTCCAACCCCTATTTGAAGGGCTTCCGGGACGAGTTAGGTGTTGACATTTTTTTATGAGTGTATTCTATCATAATGAGGATATGTGTAAAGTACAAAACTGTAAGACTTTTATTAGGCCAGGTTGGAATTTTTTTACCCACTTTCACCCCTTTTGAACCCCTATTTGAAGGGCTTCCGGGACGAGTTAGGGGTTAACAGTTTTTTTTATAAGTGTATTCTATTATAATGAAAGTATGTATGAAGTAGAAAACCGTAAGACTTTGATTAGGCCAAGTTACAATTTCTTTACCTATATTTACCCCCTTCCAACCCCTCTTTGAAGGGCTTCCGGGACGAGTTAAGGGTTTTATTTTTTTTGTAAGTGTATTCTATCCTAATGAGGGTATGTATGAAGTAGAAAACCGTAAGACTTTTATTAGGCAGAGTTAGAATTCCCTTACCTATATTTACCCGATTTTGACCCTTATATGAAGGGCTTCCAGAACGAGTTAGGGGTTAAGAATTTTATTATAAGTATATTCTATTACAATAAGGGTATGTATGAAGTAGAAAACCGTAAGACTTTTATTAGGCCAAGTTAGAATTTTTTTGCCTATATTCACCCACTTCCAACCCCTTTTTGAAGGGCTTCCGGGACGAGTTAGGGGTTGACATTTTTTTATGAGTGTATTCTATCTTAATGAGGATATGTGTAAAGTACAAAATTGTAAGACTTTTATTAGGCCAAGTTGGAATTTTTTTACCTACTTTCACCCCCTTTGAACCCCTATTTGAAGGGCTTCCGGGACGAGTTATGGGTTGACAGTTTTTTTATAAGTGTATTCTATTACAATGAGGGTATGTATCAAGTAGAAAACCGTAAGACTTTTATTAGGCCAAGTTAGAATTTCGTTACCTATATTTACCCCCTTCCAACCCCTATTTGAAGGGCTTGAGGGACAAGTTAGGGGTTAAAATTTTTATTAGAAGTGTATTCTATTACAATGATGGTATGTATGAAGTAGAAAACCGTAAGACTTTTATTAGGCCGAGTTAGAATTTCTTTGCCTATATTTACCGCCTTCCAACTCCTATTTGAAGGGCTTCCGGGACGAGTTAGAGGTTGACATTTTTTTTATAAGTGTATTCTATTACAATGAGGGTATGTATCAAGTAGAAAACCGTAAGACTTTTATTAGGCCAAGTTAGAATTTCGTTACCTATATTTACCCCCTTCCAACCCCTATTTGAAGGGCTTGAGGGACGAGTTAGGGGTTAAAATTTTTATTAGTAGTGTATTCTATTACAATGATGGTATGTATGAAGTAGAAAACCGTAAGACTTTTATTAGGCCGAGTTAGAATTTCTTTACCTATATTTACCCCCTTCCAACCCCTATTTGAAGGGCTTCCGGGACGAGTTAGGGGTTGACAGTTTTTTATAAGTGTATTCTATCATAATGAGGATATGTGTAAAGTAGAAAACCGTAAGACTTTTATTAGGCCAAGTTAGAAATTATTTACCTATGTTTAGCACTTTCCAACCCCTGTTTCAAGGGATTTCGGGTCGAATTAGGGGTTAGAAATTTTTTTAATGCCGTTTTAGTTCACATTTCGCATGTATGTATCAGAATAAAATACTAAATCAAAAAAAAAATTTTCTTTATTTTCGTCTGATTCTGACGTTTGAAACTTCAAGTACATATAATTTATCATTATAGTATGTAATAAAAAATATTAATTTTCAAATTTATTTCGCTAAGAACTTAAATTAATTTTACTCTTATTAACTGGTGTAGTTGTAAGAAGAAATAACTAATTATTAGTAAATCAAATTCTCTTTTTTCGCCTATTTTTAATTTCGAATTAATATAAATATTTATCGAATGTCTGACGAAAGCCGTTTAGTTTTAAATTACCGTTTATTATGAATAATTAAAAATATCAAAGTAACAAAAAATGAGTAGTTACGTTTGAGTTCGAAAACATCCCTTATGGACCATTCGCCTTTATTTTATATCTATTCCAACATTTTAAGAATTCTCTGTTAATTGATTCCTCAGTCTGCTCTCAACATAGGCCCAGTTCAGTTTTACTTACAAACTACAGGCAGTAAGTCAAGAGTTTTAAAACTATATGAACTTTGAAAGTTGTGATAATATTTGTAGCTCTAAAAGTTCGACCTAACTCGTCGATGCATTTATCTAAATGTCAGAAAATAACGTTTTAATGAGAAATAATCGTCATCTATAATTCATGCTTGAGCAATGTGTGCGTTCATAAAAAAAAACTTTGAAATGAAGGCATTAAACCAGTTTTAATGATGTATAATTACTACTTATTTATATTATTATTAATTACATTAAATAAGTATCGCATAAATAATTATTTAATCATTACATAAATAATTACTTAATTATGACATAAATAATTATTTAATTATTACATAGATAATTATTTAATTATTACATAAATAATTATTTAGTGTATTATAAACATAAATTCTAATTTCTTGTCAAATTATATATTATTGCATGCACACGTGTGCTTATGCGATTAATTGATTAGCATTAATTAAAAATTAAAAAACATGATACTAGTATATACTACTCAATCGCTACACAAAACCAACTTCCACTCCTCTACCTATAAACCCCCTCCAAATTTTTTTTTGAAAGTACCAGTACAAGAATTTTAGTGGTTGGGGTATACATTATTGCATCGATTGGACAGCGGTGGTTCGCGCGCAAGCAAGAGCTACATATGACACAGGTACTGCGGCACGCGTGCAAGCGCGAGATAGAGATGACTCATTTCTACCGGTCGGCAACAGCCGCTCATGGTATACATGCATGAGTGAGATTTAATTCACTCTCTTTCCCTCTCTCTCTATAAACATATGCGCGCGCTCACATACACACACGCATACGCAAACGCACAGGCTCACGCACACACACACGCATACGCACACGCACACGCACACGCACACGCACACGCACACGCACACACGCACACACGCACACGCACGCACACGCGCACGCGCACACGCACACGCACACACACACACACACACACACACACACACACACAATAATATTATAAAATAATTCACCTATTTTTCCTCTTCTTCATAATGAATAACGATACACTTAAATGTTTAATTTTTTAATTTTTTCTTTAAAATTTTATATTTTTGTTTTAATTTTTAGAGTGGACACTGACACGGCCATTGTTTTCTTGAACACTTTGGGCACAACCACTCATAGCACCCATAACAGTACCGCTATTCAACGTTTTCATTTCTTGTTTTGTTATAAAACTTGGTATTACAGAAGTTGCAAACTTTGCCTTGTGCAATTTTTCTACACGTTCGCGACACTATAGACGAAATTTATTTTCTAATCCTGTAAAGTCTTCTTTGCTACTTTTTAAGTACATTTCATCTTTTTTTGCACTATCTTCTTCTACTTCTTCACTTTATTCCTCTTCTTGATCATCATCATCATTCTCTAGCAATTTTAAAATATCAGCTTCAATCGAATCTTAAGTCGAACCGATGAATATAGTCTCACCCGTTGATTCCTCTTGGCCAATGTAAATCACTTCTTGAGCTCACACAACCGTTCCGGTCTCGCCATAAGAGTCGGAGGTGTTAGCCATTAACATTTCTTAGAGTTTCTCGTCTGTTCTGCTATCAAGAAGCTGGCATTTGCCTACTGCCTCGATGTCGACCACACTATCCAATAAATCGCTATCGTCATACTTTACACATGCGTACGATCCCTTGGTCAACGCACAACCCAATTTCGTTTAACACCCACATCGTAATTAAATTATATGCGCGCATCGACCGTCAAGCGAGCACTGATTTGCTTCTCCATAATTCTCATCAAACATGGTGGTTTTCTATAGAACACCATGTACATCTGACTACGTAATTTAGCTGCAGTAGTATCCCGGTGCTGTATCTTACTGCTGATGATTCATACTGTGTTTTATTATTCAATCGATACAGCTGTAAAAGCACATTACATTGCCGTGAGAAACGCCGGCAAGTATTTTTGTCTTATTGTGAGAGAAAGCCAAAGGGTAACACGTTAAGGTAGTCAAAATGACACTCCTCCTGAATCGGAAAGCCAGGTATATGCACACATGTTTCTCTAAGAAAAAAAGAATTTTTGGTATTTTTTGCAAACCCCTACCCCCCTCAAATCGCGAAAAACCACTAATATCATATTATTATTTTTTTTCCAGACCTTCACGGTGAAAAATTTTTAAAATAATTATGCATCTACCTTATACAGATATTCAAATACACAAATTTTTTCAGCATTCAGGAGGTCCGTATTCTAACCTAGAAAAATCGTTTAATATTTAGAGTCTTAGTAACTTCGAGCCATCGAAATCTGCAGGGCTATTTTTTTATGTACTTTCATATTTTATAATTTAAAAAAATTTCAGATTTTTTCGAATGTGGGTCACCCTTAAAATTGCGAAAAATCGTATTTTTTATAATTCTTTAGCAATTTTCGGCCTTCACGCAGTGGAAAAATTACCATAAATTTTATTTTAAAATAGTTTTCTGATTCCGGAGGAAGGTCATTTTAACTATATTAAAAAGACAAGGGATACTGAAAAATCTAAATGATGTAATTAATATTCTTACCTTATGGCCTTTTACCTATTGTTAGATACATACAAAAAGGCGAGGAAAATACCTGCTACGGAAGCCTATAACACCATATTACTATAGATTCTATTTTATCAGAAGCAGAAATCTTTGTTTGCAGATTTAATTAAGCTTATTTTGTGCTAAAATGAAAATTGTTTCTATAATTGTTTATTTAAAAAGCATAATTTTTAATGTTTATTTAACATTTTTTTAAATGAAAATTTTTATAAGTGTTAAAAGATTAATTTTTATGGAAAAATCAGACGTATTTATTTTTCTTATATATTTATAAATAAGCAGTTCAAGTTTCAGATCGATCCCTCCAGAACTCCATCTTGAGGAGCATTTTGAATTCAGAAAAATATACAATAATAAAGTTATGACAAAACATCACTTTTATTAAATATTTTTTTATTAAATTTTCTTTTTACGAGTCATACAACTTTTTATGTTTAAAAGTAATCATTCTGAAAATTTGTATGCAATCAATATTTAATAATATCTTAAATTTTACCGCTGTAAAAGCTCAAAATCTTGAAGTAGTATGTGCTACACAATGGATAGACACAACAAACCCCGACTCCTCCACCTACCCTCTCCAACAGTCTTGTGGAGGAATAGGCAGAGTGTACATTTGGTGGGGGGTTAGCTAATGTCATAGCGATTGTGTAGCATATACTTTTTGTCTCTCCCTCCCTTTCTCGCTCTCTCCCTCTCTCCCTTTCTGTCTCCCTTTCTCTCTCTCCCCTCTCTCTCCCTTTCTCTCCCTCTCCTTCTCTCTCTCTCTCTCAGCTGCAAAAAATTGAGGAAAAACTGTCGAAACAACACTCCCAGCTGGAGGAGATGAAAAAGGAGAAGCAAGTGCTTTATCAAGAAATAGATAACCTAAAAATTAAAAATAAAAAATTACATGATAATAACGTAGAAACGAACACTTTATTGACCAATACAGAGGTACATTACAATATGTTAATTGATAAAATCGATAATCTAGAGCAGACAAATCTCGAGTCACAGACTAAAATTGATAATCTTGTATTAAACACTTTTGAAAACGATTTCCTAAATTTAACAAACAAAATCAATAGAGTTGAACTTGACAACAAGGAAATAATAACAAAAATAGAAAAAATAATAACAAAAGAAGATTTTACCTCTGTATATACTACTACTATTGAGAAAATTGAAAGAAATGTTGAGAACATCCAAAAAGATAACAAACTCATACTAAATAAAATAGAATTCCAAAAAATCGCAGTACTACCCAGTACACAAAACAATACCGTTTCTCTTATAAGTACAAAAAAATGTAATACTGCTAATAATAATGCGTCTGCTACGAATAGTACCTTACTTGACAATTATAGTGATATAAGCGAAACAATTGACAATTGTGAAAGCAATAATGACGGGTTTATCCAGATCGTAAATAGTAGAAATAAAATGTCTAGGCGTTTGAACAATTATAATAACGACAATGCTAACGCTGCGGCATCACCTGCACGAAGCACGCGGGTGCAAACGATTGATGGGGGGACAATGCACAGTAAAAACATTAAAAGCGGTAATACGGAGCTCATTATTTCAAACATTTTCGACGGTGATGTCTCTAAGCGTGTTGACGTCGCACACGCGATACTGTGCCGTGTCCTTCCATCAACACAAAAAATTGATATAATAGGCACACGCCTGCTTCGGTCAGAAGAATCGACAGCTGCGGCATTAGCAGATACAAACAGCGAACGTAGAAGGTCACCATGGGTTGTTACCCTCTCCAGCAGTGCGTTAGGCGAGAGAATAATGCGAGCCAAAAAGCTTATCACTGGCTTTCATGCTAGAGATGTCGACATTGCAGCTCTTGACCAGGACACAAGGGATGGGATTATAAATGGGAAAATTTTTATAAATGAATTGTTAACAAAAGAATGTTTTATTAAATATAGAAGTCTCAAGGCCCTTGCGATGAGACTTAATTTTAAATATGTTTGGCATAGAGGGGGCCGTTTCCTGGTGAAGAGGCGCGATGGCGATGTCTCTCATGAATTTTCATCTGCGGCTGATTTACAGACAATTGTGGCATCATATGCCATTAATCAACCATCTCAAACTGTAAATACTGAAAAAAAAACTGTTGATAATGAAATCGAGATTGATAATAATGTAATTCCGTCAACTGCTGCAAAAAATTGACTATCCGCAGACACTGCTGGGGGGGTTCACTGTAAGGGACTGAGGGCAGGTTTTGTCAATGTTACCTCACTGAAGGGGCACATTGGCATGATTAAACAACACCTTTCAGCTCGTCCTACCTACCATCTCTTTGGGGTTGCTGAGTCGCACCTTGACCCTGATGTTGGGAGTGATCTCATTCAGATCGATGACTACTCACTACTTAGACTTGATCGCAACAAACTAGGAGGCGGGCTAGTCCTGTACATTCATAACACTTTCAAGGCAAATTTACTAAGCAGTTCTCCAACAACACAGGAGGGCAGACCATTTATACCTGAATATTTAATGTGCAGTGTTCAGCAGGGCAGCCTTCCCCCCGTCTTTGTTGCTTTAATATACAGACCACCACACGTACCGTTTTTACAGGGCTCGGACTTAATAGACAAACTAACGATACATACTCAAGACTTTAGTCACAAAATTATTATGGGAGATCTGAATGCGAACCTACTCGGAACGTCAGCCGATGCGAAATTTGTTAGACGGTTGGCTGATGATCTTAACCTTCAAATAATTGATCATGGTGCGACTCATCATCTCACGGATTCTCACACGTGGATTGATGTGATCTTGACAGATAATAATGACGTTGTACTGAGCAGGGACAATCGGCCGGCGCCTTTTCCCAGTCATCATAACATCATAGAGGTCGAGATTGGGGTCGAAACTGCTGCATCCCCTGTGGTTGAATCATTCAGCTACAGGGATTTTAAGTCGATCCAGCAAGACGACCTCCTGTCTCGCCTAGCTGACTGTGATTGGTCGCGGATCGATGGTCCCGCGGCGAGTGTTGACAGTCAATTAGAGTGCCTCAGTGTCAACCTCATGGCTGTGATAGATAAAATTGCACCGTTAAAAGAATTCATACCGAAAAAGAAAACAAATCCACCATGGGTTGATGCTGAGCTAACACATCTTTACAAAAAACGTGACTCCGTACGAAGACGCTATTCGAGGACCAATGACGACAGACTGTGGCGGGAGTATCAGGGCCTTGCAGCTGAAGCTGAATTACGAACGAAGGAAACAAGGGAAAGATTTTTACAAAATAAAATTTCTGAAGCGATTAATAATAAGAAAGATATCTGGAAAGAGCTCAAGGCTCTGGGCCTTCTGCCAAAGACAAGAGAGGAGCTTCATGGTTTCTCACCGGAAGAGCTCAATGCCCACTTTGCAGGGGTGTCGATCTCCCAAAATGAGGGTGATGAAGAACTTGACAGCGTCCTGACCACTGCCAGTGATGACGGTTTTGTTTTCCGAGAAGTCAGCTTCTCGGACGTGGTTCTGGCTGTTGCCCACTTCTCATCACAAGCCAGAGGGGAAGACGACATTCCCCAAAGTATAGTGGCTAAGGCTCTTCCGTTTGTGGGAGATCATATTGTTAAGATCTTTAACTCCTCTCTGTCCAGTGGCATTTTTCCGGGAGCTTGGAGGGGAGCTCGGTTGGTGCCTTTGAAGAAGAAACCTGTCCCATCTACGGTGTCAGATTTCCGACCAATTGCCCTGCTGAGTTTCCTTTCTAAGGTCCTTGAAAAAATCGTACACGACCAAATAACCAACTTCTTACGAGAAAATAATACTTTGGACCCGATGCAGACTGGTTTTCGACAGAATCACAGTACACAGACAGCACTACTGAAACTGACGGAGGACATAAGATCAGGCATTGACAACAACAAAAAACTATTGACTATTTTGTTAATGTTTGATTTTAGCAAAGCATTCGACACCATCTCACACACTAAACTGCTGCGTAAGCTGATGCGCATGGGATTCTCCAGGAGTGTTCTCCTGTGGCTTAAGTCATATATCATGGGGAGACGACAGAAAGTCGTCACAATCACAAACGGGGATTCAGGTTGGCTAACCACCAATCTTGGCGTTCCACAGGGCTCAGTCCTGGGACCCCTGCTTTTCAGCCTGTACATAAACGACCTACAAGACGCACTCGACTTAGATGGTGTCGAACACATACTTTACGCTGACGACTTGCAAACCTACACACAAGTGACCCTGAAAGGTCTTCGTGATGGTATCGGTCGCATGTCGGCTGTAGCACAAGCAGTGTCGAACTGGGCAACGTCAGCTGGCCTGCGCCTCAATGTCGGCAAGACAAAGGCGATCATTTTTGGATCTGATCACAACATCAAACAGGTTCAGAGCCTCGACTTGCAAGGCATTGAGATACAGACCGGCGTACACGTTCCCTTTGTCGATACAGTCACCAACCTCGGCGTGGTGATGGACGGAGGGTTGACATGGAAGCCGCAACTGAATGCGGTCAGTAGAAAGGTAAATAGGGCTCTGTATAGCTTAAAACTTTTCCGTTCAAGCACCACAGAGATACTGAGGAAGCAGCTGGCATGTGCACTGGTACTACCTCACTTAGATTATTGCTCAGTGGTTCTTCTTGATGTGTCAGGGGAGCTCCAGACACGACTACAACGTCTGCAGAATGCATGTGTGAGATACATATGTGGTGTTAGGCGGGATGAGCATATCACCGCCTACAGGAAAAAACTGGACTGGTTAGAATTGAAGGTGAGGAGGGAGTATTTTATGGGGCTGCTGCTTTACAAAGCGGTTGTCATGCGGCAGCCACCGTATCTTACTGCCCTCTTTGAAAAAAACCAGGCCAGGACTTCAAGTAGGGGTGGTATGAAAGAGCTCTCGGTTCCGGGGTCGCGCACCGATAAGGGCCTTTTTTCATTCAGAGTTCAAGGTGCGCACCTCTGGAATTCGCTCCCGAGCAGTGTGAGGTGCCTGCCATCTTTTTGTAAATTTAAAACGGCGTTTAGCAGGCACCTTAAACAATTACATGGTGAGGAGTAGGTTTAGAGATAAGAATGAGTCGATTATATATTTAGGCTTTTTATTTATTTAAATTATTTATTTATTTAATTTATTTATTTATTAAAACTTATTTATTTAATTTATTTATTTATTAAAATTTATTTATTTATTTATTTAACTTATTTATTTATTTAAATTTATTTATTTATTTATTTAAATTTATTTATTTATTTATTTAATTTAATTATTTATCTTGTTTATTTATGTATTCGACGCATTTATTTATTATTTTATTTATTTATTTATTAAATATTTTCAGTGTTAATTAAGTGTGAATGTATTTAATTATTAATTTGACAAAACAATTTTAAAAAAGTATGCATGTATTTATTAGTATGAATGGAAACGATTGTTAATGTATGTATATAATTTTATTCAAGCGACTGATAGGTATAATAAGTACGATTTAGAAAAAACAAATTTTATAACTGACAACAAAGCGCAATACTTTATATACCTGACTTCACATATGTGCAATTAATTTTAGTTAAGTAACGACGTGATATGTAATTTTAAGAAACTGACAACGTGTGACATTAAAAAATGTAAAAAATGTAAATTATATGTAAACTTTTTGTAAATATTTACAAATAAATATTATATCTATCTATCTATCTATCTCTCCCATTCGCTCTCTATCTCTCTCTCTCCCTATACCTCACATACATGGATAGCGGTGGTTCACGCGCAAGCGTTTGCCGTATCATGCGCGCAAGCCTTTCTCTCTCTACACACGCGCACACGCAAGCGTACAAACACACACATGCACGCAAATATCCACACACAAGTCTTTTTCTGAAAACACACACGCGCACACATACGCGCACGTACACACAGATACACACATACGCGCGCACTGTCACAGCGATAGTGTAGCGGTGATTCGCGCGTGGCGGCACGATCTCTCTCTCTCTCTCTCTCTCTCTCTCTCTCTCTCTCTCTCTCTTACATATCTTGTGTATTTGAGTATATGTATGTGCGTGTGTGTGGGGGTGTATGCTGTACAACTCGTTTGTATATATATGTGTGTGTGTGCTCTAACGAGAGAGAGAGAGAGAGAGAGAGAGAGAGAGAGAGAGAGAGAGACAGAAAGAGACATACACTGGCGCACATGCATACACACACATATATTTACCTATATATAGTTAATTCGCTAACTGCCCAGCCCCCCTAAACCCCTCACCCCCCCCCCCCTCTCGCCTCCTAACCCCCCTCAACCCCCTCACTCCCTCCTCTTACGATATCTCCTCAAAATAGCGTTAAATTTTACTTTTTTACGTTATTTTTCACTTTAATAAACTTCGACATGGACCCCCTCATCCCCCCTCATCCGCTCATTTGACCCCTCTTTCCCCTCCTCAGGCCCCCTCCGCCCCCCCTCTTCCACCCTCAGCCCCCCCTCATTGTATTTAGTTTTATATAATGTTTTTAAAAAATCTCTCATAATGATTAAAAGGGAAATATCCAGACTTATAAATAGATAGAAACGATATTTCAAGTAAATAAAGAAATTGATAAATAGATAGCTGCGTTTTTTTGTGTTATATGGAGTGGTTACATTATTTGAAAAACATTTAAAAACTTGCATTAAATTCAGTTAAATTGTTTTAGGATTTCAAGACAATTTTTTATTGATAAAGTTTTCAATTATCAATCCAATTTTTTTGTAAAATAACATTTAGATAAAAGTTTCTTCTATTTTTTCCACACAACCCAGATAAATAGATGTGTGCGTTGATTTTTTTGTTTTGTTTAATTTAATATGTTGATTAGAAATTTAAGTATTACTGATGGTTTATGTAACGGTACAAGATTAAAAATAATAAAATTATTTAAATATAATATTGAAGCAGAAATAATAACAGGAGAAAAAATTGGAGATAC
This sequence comes from Gastracanthus pulcherrimus, assembly GCA_949152435.1. Classification (NCBI taxonomy): domain Eukaryota; kingdom Metazoa; phylum Arthropoda; class Insecta; order Hymenoptera; family Pteromalidae; genus Gastracanthus; species Gastracanthus pulcherrimus. The sequence continues at coordinate 69,858,091 of OX424575.1, forward strand.
GGTATTCATTCCACGAATAACCTTAAATACTCATAGACTCATCATCATTACCGTTTATTCTTTATAGAAAACAATTTCCTATTGTATTAGCATTCGCAATGACTATAAATAAATCCCAAGGTCAAAGTTTTGAAGAGATAGGAATACTTATAAAAAGACCTTTGTTTTCTCATGACCAATTATATGTTCTTTTATCTAGATGTAAAGACCCAGAAAAAGTATGTATTCAAAATGAGTCTGAAAATTTAACAGAAAATGCTAATGTAGTATGGCAAGAAATTTTTGAAAATTAACATCATCTTTTAAAATATAATTAAAATATATCTATAAATAAATAAAAATAAAATAAACTATTGGAAAAACAGTTCTCATTACATTTTTAATATATATTCGAAAATTATCAAGATGGATAACATGGAACGGAAATTAAATCAAGATCATAACGAAGGAATGGAAAATTTACGAAACTTAGAATCTTTAGAGGCTTCAGATGAACAAATTGACGATAGTATGGAGTGGGATCCAATTCAAAATTGTTACGTTAAGTTAGAGGATTTACAAAATGCGAAAGATTTGCAAAATTTACAAGATTTAAACGAACAAATTGATGACTATTTAGAACAGGAAGAAGAATATGAAAATTATTTACATTCTGTAGAAAAAAATTTATATTACACTAAATTAAATAATGAAATAGACAATTTTGTTGGGAAAGATGGTGATTTAGAAATTTTCAAAAATTGGGAAAACGTGCCGTGTTATATACGGTTGCAGATCTCTGAAATTTTAATGTTAAAGGTAGAAAACAATGATCCAATTTTAAATTATTATCTTTCAGAAAATTTGGAAAAGTATTATAAATACGTTACAAATATTGCGTGTATTGTATGGGTTATAAAATTTGGTTAATCATTTATTTATTTCGAATACGCCATATTTACACTTCAAATTTTTAATGTTTCATATATTCACATATTATAACTAATTATTAAAATAAAGAAAAATTAATAAAATATTCAAAGCACATTAGCCAATCATAAAAGTAATCATACAATTAATAACGTGATTATTTAATATTATTTCAAGACATGGTGTTGTAATATTTTAAAAGCACAACCTTATTAGGTAAGAAAGCATTTCATTTTATTTTATTAAAAATTTTATTATATGTTTTTGTAATTGTAATATTTTTCAATTCAACAAATTTTTTTCCTTTTAAGAGTATATTTATACGATTACTTTTTTATACCCATTAGAAAAAAATTAAGTAGAACCTATTAATTTTAAATTGATAAACAGATCTAAATATACACAAGTGGTATATATAGATGTATTTTACAAGTTAAATAGTGTTCTATAAAATTTTATTTTATTGGGTATACACACCAGAGATAGGAAGGAGACAGATGGGTAATCTCTATTGCAAATGAATAAATAAAAAATTATAACAAATACTTGAATGATAAATATAATATAGAATTATCTACGTTAATTATTATACAGGTTATTATTATACAGGTAATGATTTTTAAGTTAATCTTTTTCAATAGAGGTGGGAAAGGGATTCTGATAATTAAATGATAATGATGAAAAATATATGTGAGTTTATCATGTCAATAAATCACATTTATTTAACAGTACATTATTAAATATGATTATTAGTAAATTAAACAAAACAAAAAAATCAACGCACCTTTCTATTTACCTCATAGGTGGCGTGAAAAAATAGAAAAAATAATTATATTATTTCCTTATAAGAATTAATAATGTCAAACAAACAAATAATTTTAACTATTGTTGTGAGATGTGGGGGTTGGTGAGCGGAGCGAGCAGGGGCGCAGCCCCCCTAGTATATATATAAATTAAATATACACACACGTGGTGTGCAGATCTACCACTCTTCTTTTTTATTTATAATTATAAAAAATTAACCTTTTTGTTTATCGGCTGTACCTGAAAAAAGCGGAGATCGGGAATCGAACTGGGTACGTCCGAGTGACAGTCCACCACCCAAACCACGAGGCTACCGACGAACTGCTCGCTTCCACTCATTCCAGTTATAATTTACAGCGATAATGTCAGTAAGAGAGAAACCTGATATTCACTGGCTCACGTCAATATCACCGCCATTACAGTACCGGATGAGAGAAGGATTATCTTTGTCGGCTTGGTATCCCAATGCCACCATGAACGGGAACTCCCCTTGAGCGGCTCGTTCACCATTGAAGATGTTGGGAATAACCTTTTCACCATCTTCACCGATGATTTCGTTCTCGTATTCGTGGCAAGCCGGAGAAAAAATGAATTGCTGTTTAATGTTTTTTCTTTACTGCATTAAAGACAACTCGAAACCGGTATAGTGATCGAGGTAATGGCTTAGAGCAAAATTTTACCACAAGGAAAATCCATTTCTTTTCCTTGTATTTTGATCTAGTTTTTTTTATTTTTTAAAATCAGAATTTCCTTCGTGAAATATTAGTCCGCAGATCTACTACATTGTATATTATTGTAATTTTTTTATCAAAACAAGTGCAATGACCAATCTATTCTTCGCATGTTTTGTTTCTAGAAGTAAGAAACGAGTGTAAAATAAATTCAAGTTTTTGCGAATACCGTGTGCAATTTTTATCTTTGTTTCAGTGCCTAAATTTTAAGTAACACTTAAAGAACACACGAAGCAATCCCAATCACATGGCACACACACGCGCTCATCGCTCACAATGAATATTGTGCGAGCGACCAGATTGCATTGACGGTATATTCATATTAAACTTTTTAACCCACACAACTTATACATAAAACTCTTAAAAAACGACGGAGATGTGTTCGCGGCGAGAGTATATTCGCGACTATCAGTCAGTCCAACATTACTTTGAGTAAATGATGATCTCATCGGGAAGAGTACACGTGCAGTCTTTTCTGCAGCTGCATAGGATATTGGCTTACCTCATATTAGTCATCACTTAAAGCCGGCCAAAGTCTTTCCCACTAAAAAGACTTTGCAAACAAATTGAACGTGGTATTGTTTATTCACCACGTAATATTCGCGCAGCTGCATCTTCTTCTTTTATATCGCTGTGAGGAACCCTACAAAATCACATCTTATGACAATGCACATGTAATGATAAGATCACGCTTCTGAAGTTCGTGCAGTGAAGTCGACTTGCGCAGAAGATGGCACGTACAAAAAATAAGACCTAGCGCGCGTTTATTAATTATTTTACCGTGAAAGCGGAATCGTTTTACGGTATGAGTGCTGGTGGTTCGGACATGATATAAACCTTTATCAATCATGTATTCAGATTTTGCCCCAACACTTTTTTTAACAAACGGTAATTGATATCTCGAAAAGTTATAGTTTGATCAGCTCGCGAGATTACACTTTTTTGTAGCTACATATAAACCTTTATCAATCACGTATTAAGATTTTGTCCATCACTTTTGTTTTGACAATCGATAATCATATCTCGAAAATTTATAATTTGAGCAGCTCGCGGGATTACACTTTTTTGTAGCTACATATAAGTCTTTGTCAACCGTGTATTCAGATTTTACTCCATCACTTTTTTAAAAATCAATAATCGATATCTGAAAAATTTATAGTTTGATCATCTGGCGGGATTACGCTTTTTTGTAGCTACATATACGTCTTTATCAACCGTGTAGTCAGATTTTACCCCATCACTTTTTTTAAAAATCGATAATCGATATCTGAAAAATTTATAGTTTGATCAAAATAAACTGAAGATGATTACAGAACGAAAAACAAGAAAATGACTTCCCGCTCGCGCATGCGCACGAGTAATAAAGTAGGAAATGGCGAGAGTGTGAGAGAGAGACGACGGTGACAACGATGACAACAGTTACTGCTGTAATGCACACAGAAAGTTTTAGACTATCAAGTTTTGAACGGCGCTGGTGTCGTTGTCAATGTCTACATCACTACGGCGGCATGACACACACGAGGTGATCCGTGCACTGCGATACGTGAGATGGAACTAACAACTTCCATGGAGATGTGGAGGGCTCTGTTGTCATGTGAAGTAAACTGAACTGGATGACAGAGCAAACAGTATCAAAATGGCTTCCCGCTCGCGCATGCGCATGAGTAAAAAAGTAGGAGAGAGCGAGAGAGCGAGAGACAGACAAAGAGAGAGAGAGAAAGAGAGAGAGAGAGATAGATAGATAGATAGATATACTGTTTATTCATCAAAAGACGAAATTCTTACAATTGCATGTACATGTAGTTATAATAATTAAAATATCAGTCAATATTATGTATTTGTTATTTTACATTAACGTTCACTTATTGCATTTCTTGTTAAATAATATTATTCGCTGTATCAGTTCGTCAGTTTATAAAATTTAAATATAATGAACTAGTCATAGTCAGATATCACAGAAACACGCTTCGTCAAAATACATAGAATAAAATAATTACAATAGAGATAATATATTAAAAATAAGAAAAATACATACACATATTTTACTAAATTTTTACGTATAACTATCACGTCACAATTTAAAACACACTCATTCATGACACTTTTACAACCACGCTAATAAATACACTCACACCTAACACTAAACATATTTAATAAATAAATAAATTAATAAATAACTAAGTCGAATAAATAAATAAGTTAGATAAATAATTAAATTAAATAAATAAATAAATTTAAATAAATAAATAAATTAAGTAAATAAATAATTCAAGTAAATAATTAACCTAAATAAATATCCGAGTCAGATTGGGAATACACGGAGATGAACAAAATAATGTATAAACCATGTAATTGTTTAAGGTGCCTGCTAAACGCCGTTTTAAATTTACAAAAAGATGGCAGGCACCTCACATTGCTAGGGAGCGAATTCCAGAGGTGAGCACCTTGAACTCTAAATGAGAATAGGCCCTTATCGGTGCGCGACCCCGGAACCGAGAGCTCTTTCGTACCACCCCTACTTGAAGTCCTGGCCTGGTTTTTTTCAAAGAGGGCAGTAAGATATGGTGGCTGCCGCATCCTCTCCCGCGTCCTCTCCCCATAATATATGACTTAAGCCACAGGAGAACACTCCTGGAGAATCCCATGCGCATCAGCTTACGCAGCATTTTAGTGTGTGAGATGTTGTCGAATGCTTTGCTAAAATCAAACATCAACAAAACAGGCAATAGTTTTTTGTTGTTGTTAATGCCTGATCTTATGTCTTCCGTCAGTTTTAGTAGTGCTGTCTGTGTACTGTGATTCTGTCGAAAACCAGTCTGCATCAGGTCCAAAGTATTATTTTCTCGTAAAAAGTCAGTTATTTGTTCGTGTACTATTTTTTCCAGGACCTTAGAAAGGAAACTCAGTAGGGCAATTGATCGGAAATCTGACACCGTAGATGGGACAGGCTTCTTCTTCAAAGGCACCAACTGAACTCCCTTCCAAGTTCCCGGAAAAATGCCACTGGACAGAGAGGAGTTAAAGATCTTAACAATATGATCTCCCACAAACGGAAGAGCCTTAGCCACTATACTTTGGGGAATGCTGTCTTCCCCTCTGGCCTGTGATGAGAAGTGGGAAACTGCCAGGACCACGTCCGAGAAGCTGACCTCTCGGAAAACAAAGCCGTCATCACTGGCAGTGGTCAAAACGTTGTCAAGTTCTTCATCACTCTCATTTTGGGAGATCGACACCCCTGCAAAGTGGGCATTGAGCTCTTCCGGCGAGAAACCATGAAGCTCCTCTCTTGTCTTTGGCAGAAGGCCCAGAGCCTTGAGCTCTTTCCAGATATCTTTCTTATTATCAATTGCTTCAAATATTCTATTTTGTAATAATCTTTCCCTTGTTTCCTTCGTTCGTAATTCAGCTTCAGCTGCAAGGCTCTGATACTCCCGCCACAGTCTGTCGTCTTTGGTCTGCGCATAGCGTCGTCGTACAGAGTCACGTTTTTTGTATAGATGTATTAGTTCAGCATCAACTCATGGTGGATTCGTTTTCTTTTTCGGTGTGAATTCTTTTAACTGAGCAATTTTATCTATCACAGCCATGAGGTTGACACTGAGGCACTCTAATTGACTGTCAACACCCGCCGCGGGACCATCGATCTGCGACCAATCACAGTCAGCTAGGTGAGACAGGAGGTCGTCTTGCTGGATCGATTTAAAATCCCTGTAGCTGAAAGATTTAGCCACAGGGGATGCAGCAGTTTCGACCGCAATCTCGACCTCTATGATGTTATGATGACTGCTTTTCCCAGTCGATTGTCCCTGCTCAGTACAACGTCATTATTATCTGTCAAGATCACATCAATCCACGTGTGAGAATCTGTGAGATGATGAGTTGCACCATGATCAACTATTTGAAGGTTAAGATCATCAGCCAACCGCCTAACAAATTTTGCATCGGCTGACGTTCCGAGTAGGTTCGCATTCAGATCTCCCATAATAATTTTGTGACTAAAGTCTTGCGTATGTATCGTTAGTTTGTCTGTTAAGTCAGAGTCATATAAAAACGGTACGTGTGGTGGTCTGTATATTAAAGCAACAAAGACGGGGGAAGGCTGCCCTGCTGAACACTGCACATTAAATATTCAGGTATAAATGGCCTGCCCTCCTGTGTTGTTCGAGAGCTGCATAGTAAATTGGCCTTGAAAGTGTTTTGAATGTACAGGACCAGCCCGCCTCCTAGTTTGTTTCGATCAAGTCTAAGTAGTGAATAGTCGTCGAACTGAATGAGATCACTCCCAACATCAGGGTCAAGGTGCGACTCAGCAACTCCAAAGAGATGGTAGGGAGGACGAGCTGAAAGGTGTTGTTTAATCATGCCAATGTGCCCCATCAGAGAGGTAACATTGACAAAACCTGCCCTCAGTCCCTTACAGTGAACCCCCCCAGCAGTGTCTGCGGATAGTCAATTTTTTGCAGCAGTTGACGGAATAACATTTTTATCAATTACACTTTCTTTATCAAATTTTTTTGTTATATTATCTACGGTTTGTGATGGTTTATTAGTGGCATATGATGCAGCCGCAGATGAAAATTCATGAGAGACGTCGCCATCGCGCCTCTTCACCAGGAAACGGAGAAAACAGAGAGAGAGAGAGAGAGAGAGAGGGAGAGAGAGCAATGGCGACTGCAACGGCGGCAGCGATGACTGACGCAGTTCACACAGAAAGTTCTGGAAAAGTCATGTTCTTGACGGCGCTGGTGTCGTTGTCAATGTCTGTAGTACTAAAGCGCGACACACGTATACAGTGTTGCGTGCGCATGGAAACGCGAGTACAAACTGACAGAGTTCATGGAGTGGTGTGACTTTGGTGCCATGCCAAATAACCTGCAGAGAATGGCGGAGTGAAAAATCAAAATGGCTACCCGTTCGCGCATGCGCAAGAGTAAGAAAGTAGGATAGAGCGTGATATAGAGAAAAGATAGAGAGTGGAACGGCGACGACGTAGAAGAACTTCCTATATATTCTCACGCATGCGCGAATCAGCAATGAAGACGACACTAGCGCCATCCGGAATTCGACTTTCCAGACAATTCTCTCGGTTTACGTCAGTCATCGTCAAGATGTTTTTGCGCAACGATCAGAATCTTCTCTTGCTCTACAGATTGGCTTGTAAGGTTATATATCTTTCTCTCGCTAAAACTTGCATGCTTACTCGCAGAAGCACACTAAATGGTGACACGACGATCGATCAATCGGTTTGTTTTTTTTTCGCCACACCCAATCAACTTAGTGGCGACACTTCGTGGTGCAAAACAACTTCCAGTATACATTAACACATGCGCGAACGAGCAATGCCATCGATACTAGCGCCATCCGGAGCTCGGCTATCCATGATTGGTCGATTGGAGCGCCACTTGTCGGTGCCACGTCGCAACCAATCAGCTTTCTTGGCGAGCGCAGCGTCCAATGAGCTGAATGATGGCGCTGAGCGGCCGCGGGCTATGAGCTCCTTGGCAGAGGAATGGGGATCTGACGGCATCAGTATCCGATGTAGACATGTAGTGGAGCATCCGGTTATGTCCATACTGTGAGGGCCTCACAGGTTACGGAAAAACGGTTTTTGGTGAACAAGTTTCTACGTGATCTGGATTGTGCATGAGACTCGTGGATCGAGCGCGTCATTGTAAGCTACGCCGAGTGGCAACCGGGCTGACCTGATCTCGGTAAAAATGTTGAATTTTTCGCGAGTCTATCACAGAACAATCACGAATACGACGGAACTTTCTGTGTACTGCATCACTCATCGTTACCGTCGTCGTCGTCACTCGCCTACTTTCTTACTCGTGTAAGCAGGAAACGTTTTTTATTTTGTCACTCGGCCATTGCCTGTAGCTTATTTTGCATGGTAACAGAGTACCATCAATCCATAAAAGCCGTCAGTTCCTTCCCGTATTTCGGAGCGCACGGATGACTGCGTGTGTATAGCGCTGCAGTGCTACAGATATTGAGAACGACACCAACGTCATTTAGACCTTGACAGTCCAGAGCTTTCTATGTGCTGTTTCACTCATCGTCGTCGTCGCCGTCCCTCTCTCTATCTGTTTCTCTATATCACGCCCTATCCTACTTTCTTACTCTTGCGCATGCGCGAACGGGTAGCCATTTTGATTTTTCACTCCACCATTGTCTGCAGTTTATTTGGCATGGCAACAAAGTCACACCACTCCATGAACGCTGACAGTTCATCCTCGCGTTTCCATGCGCACGGAACACTGTGTACGTGTGTCGCGCCGTAGTACTACAGACATTGACAACGGCACCAGCGCCGTTCAGATCATGACTTTTCCAGAACTTTCTGTGTGAACTGCGTCAGTCATCGCTGCCGCCGTTGCAGTCGCCATTGCTCTCTCTCTCTCTCTCTCTCTTTCTCTCTCTCTCTCTCTCTGTCTCTCGCTCTCTCCTACTTTTTTACTCATGCGCATGCGCGAGCGGGAAGCCATTTTGACACTGTTCGCTCTGTCATCCAGTTCAGTTTACTTCACATGACAACAGAGCCCTCCACATCTCCATGGAAGTTGTTAGTTCCATCTCACGTATAGCAGTACACGGATCACCTCGTATGTGTCATGCCGCCGTAGTGCTGTAGACATTGACAACGACACCAGCGCCGTTCAAAACTTGATAGTCTAAAACTTTCTGTGTGCATTGCAGCAGTCACTGATGTCATCGTTGTCACCGTCGTCTCTCTCTCACACTCTCACCATTTCGTACTTTATTACTCGTGCGCATGCGCGAGCGGGAAGTCATTTTCTTGTTTTTTGTTCTGTAATCCTCTTCAGTTTATTTTGCATGGCAACGGAATCCCACATTTCCGTGAAAGCTGTTAGTTACCTCTCGCAATTCGTGGTGAGCGGGTCACTGTGTGTGTGTGTCGCGCTGTAGTGATGTAGTCAATGACAACGATACCAGCGCCGTTCAAAACTTGATAGTCCAGAACTTTCTGCATACTGCTTTACTCATCGTCTCCATCGTCGTCGACGCCATCTTATTATCTTTGTCTCTCTCTATCACACTCTCTCCTACTTTCTTACTCGTGCGCATGCGCGAACGGGAAGCCGTTAAAATTTTTCACTCCGCCATTGTCTGCAGTTTATTTTGCATGGCAACAGAGTCACACCAGTCCATGCACGCTGTCAGTTCATTCTCGTACTTTATTACTCGTGCGCATGCGCAAGCGGGAAGTCATTTTCTTGTTTTTTGTTCTGCAATCCTCTTCAGTTTATTTTGCATGACAACGGAGTCCCACATTTCCGTGAAAGCTGTTAGTTACCTCTCGCAATTCGTGGTGAGCGGATCACTGTGTGCGTATGTTGCGCTGTAGTAATACAGACATTGACACCGACACCAGCACCGTTCAGAACTTGACTTCCAGAACTTTTTGTGTTCACTCGTTGCCGTCTCATTCTCTCGTCCTCTCCTACTTTTTTACTCGTATGCATGCGCAAACAGGAAGCCATTTTGTTGTTTTTCAGTCTGACGGATGCTCTACACATTTTTCACTCAGGTTTAAACGTGACCGTTCGAAATACGCTGGCGAATTATGCCTGAAATTTCTCTCAAATATATAGTGGCGTGTTCGGTATGGTTGTGGGATGTTCGAGCAAAATCACACCGCAGAAACTACCGCTGAAGAAGCTTTGGCTTCTCTACGAGTCTCGTACACGTGTCGGTTTGCTAGATCTGAATTTTTGTGAATCTGTGTAGACATTTGTTTTTCAAAGAAGCTTGAATAGCATTATTCGATGTTGTGTTGATTCAACTAATACCGAGAAATCTTTTACTCGACGCGGTGAAAGTGATAGTGAAACGCGATAATACAAGATGCTCTAAGAAATATACAGCCTTTAAAAAATCAAGATTTTAAAAATCTTTAATTTTCGCAACCGGGTTCGGTAGTGCGCTTGTAAAGAAGTATACACCGAAAACAGTTTAGTGCATCGGTAGCGCTAACACGCGGATATCGGACGCAGCAGTTTGGAGCATCTGTTGCCCTGCCTTGGCGTAGATTGTATCCGCTTGCAAGCAGCAGCGCTCCTCGCTGGGAGTTGAGGTTATGTTTATGTGAGAGGCGGGAACACTATGGATGAATGCTGCGCAAAGATGGGGGAACCAGACACTCCAAACGAAGGGAGACGAGTTGCACTTCAAATAGAGCATCTGATGCCTACTAGAGGGCAGCCGGGGTGCTAATCTCTTTTCAATGTACAGTCCAAGAAATCTACCCAATAACTGGATCACTGGTATTTATAAAAAATGAAACAAAAGTGTAAACCCGATCAACGATTATTAAAGAATGTGATGGGTAAAATCTGAATACACGGTTAACAAAGACTTAGATCTAGCTACAAAAAAGTGTAACCGATTGATGATTGCTAAAAAAAAGTGATGGGCAAAATCTGAATACACGATTAACAAAGACTTATATCTAGCTACACAAAAGTATAATCCCGCGAGCTGATCAAACTATAAATTTTTGAGTTATCAATTATCGTTTGTTAAAAAAAAGCGATGGGCTAAATTTGAATAGACATTTATAAATGGCTTATATGTAGCTACAAAAAAGTGTAACCTCGCGAGCTGATCAAACTATAAATTTGTGAGATATCAATAATCGTTTGTTAAAAAAAATGCGATGTGCAAAATCTGAATACACGGTTAACAATGGCTTATATGTAGCTACAAAAAAGCGTAATCCCGCGAGATGATCAAACTATAAATTTTTCAGATATCGACTATCGATTTTTAAAAAAAGTGATGGGGTAAAATCTAAATACACGGTTGACAAAGACTTATATGTAGCTACAAAAAATCGTAATCCCGCGAGATGTTCAAACTATAAATTTTTCAGATATCGATTATCGATTTTTGAAAAAAGTGATGGGCTAAATTTTAATAGACATTTATAAATGGCTTATATGTAGCTACAAAAAAGTGTACCTCGCGAGCTGATCAAACTATAAATTTATGAGATATCAATTATCGTTTGTTAATAAAAATGCGATGTGCAAAATCTGAATACACGGTTAACAATGGCTTATATGTAGCTACAAAAAAGCGTAATCCCGCGAGATGATCAAACTATAAATTTTTCAGATATCGATTATCGATTTTTAAAAAAAGTGATGGGGTAAAATCTGAATACACGGTTGACAAAGACGTATATGTAGCTACAAAAAAAGCGCAATCCCGCGAGATGATCAAACTATAAATTTTTCAGATATCGATTATCGATCTTTAAAAAAAGTGATGGGGTAAAATCTGAATACACGGTTGACAAAGACGTATATGTAGCTACAAAAAAAGCGTAATCCCGCGAGATGATCAAACTATAAATTTTTCAGATATCGATTATCGATTTTTAAAAAAAGTGATGGGCTAAATTTTAATAGACATTTATAAATGGCTTATATGTAGCTACAAAAAAAGTGTAACCTCGCGAGCTGATCAAATTATAAATTTTCGAGATATGATTATTGATTGTCAAAACAAAAGCGATGGACAAAATCTTAATACGTGATTGATAAAGGTTTATATGTAGCTACAAAAAAGTGTAATCTAGCGAGCTGATCAAACTATAACTTTTTGAGATATCGATTACCATTTGTCAAAAAAAAAGTGATGGGTAATATATGAATACACGATTGATAAAGGTTTATATCATGTCCAAAACACCAGCCCTCATACCGTAAAACGATTCCGCTCCAACGGTAAAATAATTAATAAATGCGAGCCAGGTCTTATTTTTCGTACGTGCCATCTTCTGCGCGAGTCGACTTCACTGCACGAACTTCAGAAGCGTGACCTTATCAGTACATGTGCATTGTAATAAGATGTAATTTTGTAGGGTTCCTCACAGCGATATAAGAGAAGAAGATGCAGCTGCGCGAATATTACGTGGTGAATAAACTATACCACGTTCAATTTGTTTGCAAAGTCTTTTTAGTGGGAAAGACTTTGGCCGGCTTTAAGTGATGACTAATATGAGGTAAGCCGATATCCTATGCAGCTGCAGAAAAGACTGCACGTGTACTCTTGCGCGAACACATCTCCGTCGTTTTTTAAGAGTTTTATGTATAAGTTGAATGGATTAAAAAGTTTAATATAAATATACCGTCAATACAATCTGGTCGCTCGCACAATATTTGTTGTGAGCGATGAGCGCGTGTGTGTGCCATGTGATTGGGATTGCTTCGTGTGTTCTTTAAGTGTTACTTAAAATTTAGGCACTGAAACAAAGATAAACATTGCACACGCGCGAATCACCGCTACACTATCGCTGCAACAGTGCGCGCGTATGTGTGTGTCTGTGTGTATGTGCGCGTGTGTGTTTACAGAAAAAGACTTGTGTGTGGATATTTGAGTGCATGTGTGTGTTTGTAGGCTTGCGTGTGCGCGTATGTAGGGAGAGAAAGGCTTGCGTGCGAACCACCGCTATCCATGTATGTGTGGTATAGGGAGAGAGAGATAGAGAGAGAATGGGAGAGAGAGAGAGAAGAAGAGAGGGAGAGAAAGGGAGCGAGAAAGAGAGAGAGAAAGGGAGAGAGGGAGAGAGGGAGAAAGGGAGGGAGAGACAGAAGTATACGCTACACAATCGCTATGACATTAGCTAACCCCCCACCACATGTACACTCTTCTGCCTATTCCTCCACAAAACTGGTGGATGGGGTAGGTTGAGGAGTGGGGGTTTGTTGTATCTAGCAATTGTTTAGCACATACTACTTCTTGATACTACACGTTACAATAAATCACTATTTTCAATATCATATTTATTAGAGGATTGTTCCTCACTCAATTCTAGGTGACATGATGAACAAAAAAAAATTTCCACGGTTATTCGACTCTTTTTGACATGTATTACAAAATGAGCGGAGCACTTCTTCATAAATTACTTTTTTATTATTCTTTTTCGTAGATCCAATCAATTTTATCAAAAAATATGAAATTTTTTTTTCAAAAATTCCTTTGGATATTTGAAAAAAAATAATAAAAAGAATAATTTGTATTCATTATGTCACCCAGAATCGTGTTAGAAATAAAGTTTGTCTAATAAATATGGTATTGAAAATAATGATTTATTATGACGTGTAGGATCAAGATTTTGAGGTTTTACAATGGTACAATTTAAGATATTATTGTGTTATGATAGCATAAAACTTTTCAGAATGATTGCTTTTAAATATAAAAAGTTTTCTAGACTCGTAAAGAAAAGTCTATTTTTGGTTTAACCTAGGCCTGCCCCCTTCAGAAAATGAAAGATTTTAATAAATTCACGATTTTTAAAATTGTATTTTTTTATTACAAGATTTTATCTCGAATGTTGACGGAGCTACAGCAGTTTTTAAGTTTAAAATTTATTTGAAAAGCAAGTTTTTAATGTATCGTTCTTTTATCGTTCCCTTGTCTTGTTCTTCATAATTTAATTTTATTTAAAATCCTTTAAACCTCTATGAGGAAGCTTTGTGATGGTAAAAACATTTTAGAAACGTATACGTGTGCGCGTGCATGTATGCGTGTACGTGTGCGTCTGTGTGTGTGTGAATGTGGATGGGTATTACTCTAAATGTTCACGGTAAAATTAACGTTTCAGGCTTAGTTTTTTTCTTTCGTTTTTGAAGGAAGGGGGGCTACAAATATATTTTTTTTGTTTTTCGATGAATTTTTGTTTTTGAGCGGTTTTTTGATTTATGAGCTTTAGTTTTTCGGCATTTTTTATATGTTTGAAATAATATTATCGATTAATTTTTAATGCATTTGAAAGAACATTTTTTTTTTAATATTTGAGGAGTTCAGGAATATGGAGAAGAATATTCCTTAAAATTTTCAGACTTTATCCTTTTCTTTTTTCGAAAAAAAAATAATTTTGTGAAAAAAGTCTATTTTCTGTGTCGAACGATAATTTGAGTAAAACGGCATTCCTTCTGAAAATTTGCAGAAAGGTAGCTTTTTACTATTCCTGAAGTTCTTTCTTTACCCACTTTATAACGACCTTTATACTTCGAGTTATTTGAGATTATGTTTTTTTTTTTTTCAATTTTTTTTATCGTTTATATCGATAACGGTGCACTCATTTTGTGCCATCCGGGACTCATTTTTTTCGTTTTTTAATGAAGATAAGGTAAATTATTTTGGTATTTTATAAATCACTTCAGTAAAAATGCAGTTGAAAGATCATAAAATTACCTATTTTCTCCGATGCTAAATTTTCTATAAGCTATTTTTCTTCTTTTATTATACACGAAAACGAAATTTTTTGTTTAAACGGCGATATCTCGGAAACATATGATGGAAAATGTTTAAGATAAATTCAGCTGAAAAGGGTACCTTTCTACTATCTCTTGGCTGAGCTCTTTGCCCAGACTATAAGATTCTTTATCTTTCAAGATATTTGAAGTTATATTTTTATTTAATTTTTATTGCTTATATCTATAAAATATCGCCGTTACGTCTTTTTTATTGTACTTAGTTAGTCATTTATCGACTGTGGATATTAATTAATTTAGTTTGAGGCATCATAAGTGCCAATGAATTTGCATCGGCTTTTAACAATGGCTGTGAATTAAGAACCATAGGACGGATTAAATTTCTTCTCAATTTATAAAAGTGCTGCCAACTGATTTCGTACTCTGCTTTCTCAAAGAGATCTTTTTAATTTGTCTTTTGTAATATTTCACAAACGGTTCTGCATTAATTTTTTTGATATAAAGAAATGTAGAAAAGAAAATTTCCAACAATTATTTGAAACATACATTAAGCTCTAATCTACCTTTATTGACAGATATTCATTGAGAAAACGTGGATCAACTTGATTTATAAAATTGTTATTAAAATATAAAAATAATTAATAAATGATAAAGAATATACGTACCATTTTGGCAATGAAAACAGACCATTTTGGTTATGCCGCTCGGATCGCACCAATAAATGGTACCTATATTTTACTCAAAGTCGTATTTTAATAATTTTTTGTATAATAATAAATGAATGAAGGTACAGAAATATTCCACTCGTGTTTTAAGTCTCGTCTACTAAATGTTTGACAACTTTAATTTCAATTTATTTCCAAATTGGCTTTCCAAATTATTCTTGTAAAATGTTTTTTAAGCGTTTGTGTTGCAGAGATATCAATTATATAGAAATTTTCATCAATAATATTAAACATTATATTTGACTTTTTCTATTATATGGTGTTTTATATTATGCATTCTTGAATCCTTGACAATTTTTTTGCAAGTATATCTGTATACTTAATAAATTATCACTATAACTTTGAAAGGAAAATAAAAAAGTGTTTTAAGACACATACTCATACACACACACACACAGACACACACCCACACACACACAGAGGTACACATACACAGACACACTTACGCAGGCACATACAGGCATACACACACACACAGCCACACGCACATACACACGCACGCCCGCTCGCACGCACGTACACACACATATACACACACACGCACGCACACGCGGACGAACGCACGCACGCACGTACTCACGATCACACTCACGCACCCACGCGCAAACAGACACGCACACAGAGACATCCACACACATAGGCATACACGTACGCACACACACGCACGCACAGACGCACGCACGGACGCACGCACGCTAACTAACACACAGAGAAAGAGATACACGCACAGACACACACACAGCCATGCACATACACACTCACACACGCACGCGTGTCTGCGTGCGTGCGTGCGTGCGTGCGGACGTTTTATTAGCAGAAGCAGTCTCCGCAATAATCGAAATCAAGATATATGATAATGATGATGTAAGATAATCATAGTCTTATATAACTGAAACGAATAGATTTTGCTACGCGAAAGGTTAACATTTATCCACCTAGTGGAGACCGCATGTACTGTACATATGTATACATTCACCCACATATGTACATACTCACTCATGCGCACATATATTACATATGTATATACATTTTTCATGTTTTTTATTCTATATCCGATTTTTTCGTCTACTCTAAAAGAGCATCGGTAGACGCATAAAATAAGCAAAGAATGATTTCGTTATCTCAAAAAATGACGAACGGTAGCCATATAAAAGAATCAAATTCAAATCATCAAATTTTGAGGTTGCTTTTTCAAATGCATATAAAATCTGCAATTATGGTACAACGGCGAAAACAAATAATACGTGTCTCCTTATTTACTGAGTACTGCAACATATTTTATTTCCAAGTGAACTGGTGACATAGGTCCAGTCGGTCTGTTCGATTTGAAAAAAAATTGGAATACCGTAAAAATCAATTAGGACAAATTCAATTACGGCAGTTTTTGATTCTTATTCAGGCCTATTCAGGATTTTGTTGTTGAAGATCTTTGGAGTATGCTATTTAGTGCGGTACAAAGTGCAAACGACTTTAACATTAATTATAGACTATCGATCAATTGCGTAATTGATAATGGTGTAGCGAGACGTGGACATGTACATTTATCCGAATAATCAGTGAATAAATTACAATAAGTAATGATGATGATCTTAGCATACCGCGCAGTCTAGCTGCTGCCTAGGCCAAATATACACAGGTGATTTACATCGCTATTGGAATCTAATCCGTCACAGCCAATCAGAGTTCAAGAAAATGCTACCGAGGAAGTTTTAATTTTTACGAACGTATAAAATTTAGTGTTGATCCTTTTGCTAAGTGTACGACTATAGCCTCTTCTTGCGTGCGTGTGTTTAGAAAATCATTTAATAGGTGTCGCACCATCACGCGATTACAGACAGCCAATCTGAGAAAGCTGTGCATTGGCTATCTTGGATGGAGAAGTATGTTCTCTGTCGCCCTGTCGAACACAGTAGGCATTGTGGTTGATGGCCACAGTTCGCAGCGGGACAGTGCATATCAGGAAGGGGTGGAGCTACAGTTTCACGACTGCATTTGGCATGGTTGTCCTCAATATTAGGATAAATCGAGATGCGGCTTTGGTGAGCGGTGATTCGATGGACGACAGATACGAGAGAATACTAGCAATCGGCAACAGGATAAAGTCAGGTAATTACCAACTGATTGATAAATGGGAGTGCGACTTCGACAATAAAATCTTTTGTTCGTGAAAATGTAAGTAATGTAAAGCGAAAACCGCTTGAACTGCGGGATGCATTTGTCGGCGGTCGTACAGGTAATATAGTCAAAGTGTTTGATTGCCAGGACTAAGAGAATATTAAGTACGTCGAGGTATGCCCGCTGTATCCAATAAACTGCAAGCTCGGTAAATATTCCGTCGGCCACCCCAAGATTTATGTCGGTCGAGAGGAGTGTGAACATTTGGTAGGTCCGCGTTACTTCAGGTAAAAAATGCACGGCAATTGATATTCCCACTATGTCGGACATGTTACGAGCAATTGATTCAAGACGATTGTCCTTATTGAGATTCCGATGAATGTATTTTATGAGAAACATGGGTGTTGGAAGAGGTGACAGTAGTCGTCGCGTTGGGCTACGACGTCAAGGGTGTTTATGAAATTCGGCAGTATCAAATGTCATAGTACGATTAAGGGGAGCGTAAAGGAGGTATTTTTGCTCAATATATTAATGAGTTTTTTGCTCAAAAAGTGGTTGGGTTAGGATATTCATCCGACTGTATCATGGAAGAGGACAAAGAAGACTACGTGAGAGAGCTGGACCACTTCGAGGGTATAAGTATGAGCAACGTCGTAATTTATTTTAACGCTGGGTTAAGGTCTGTCGCAAAACTGAGTCTGAATTGTCTATGGGGAAAGTTTGGTCAATGCAAATATTTAACATAAACAGGCGCGTTTAAAAATGCAGACCCTACAGAAAATTCACTCATGGTATCCTATCTGCGATCTCATATGAGAAGTCAGGTGAGACAACATAAAATTATAACCAATAGTCACAGCTGATTTCACATGTGTTTTCACATATGATTTCTCACGTAAGAATTGTAAAAACTATATAAATAAAAAAAAAAATATATATATATATATATATATATATATATATATATATATATATATATATATATATATATATATATATATATATGAGTGCGTATCTATATACATGTAATGAAAAAGATTGTATGTGGTTGGATGAGTGTGCGTGTGAGTGTGTGTGTTTGTGTGTGCACGGGTATGTGAGTGTGCGTGCATGTGTGTGTGCTTCAGGCTTATGTGTATGTCGGTGTTTGTGTGTGGGGGTGTGTGTGTCATTGTTTGTATGTGTACACATATGTGTCACTATTTGTGTGTGTGTGTGGGTCTATATATGTACATGTATATATGAAAGTGTGTGCGTGTGTGTGAGTGGCTGTGTGTGGGTATGTTTTGAGGACCTCTATGAATATGTATGTGTGTGTGTGATTGTGTATTTGAGTCTGTGTGCAAATGTAAGTGCGTATGATGTGTATACGTTTCTGTATAAATGCATAAGTGAATGTATGTGTGATAATGTATACGTGTGTCTTTATGTGTCGTGGACCGTGCAGCTAATTGTGTATATTTTGGCGTATGTATGAGTATGTTTGTATAAGTGTGAATGTGTCCATGTGTCGTGGACTGTGTGTCTAATTGTGCATGTGTTGGCGTATGTGTGAGTATGTTTGTATAGGTGTGGATGTGCCTAGGTGTGGATTTGCATGTACTATGTATGTATGTATGAATGCATGTATGCATGTATGCATGTGTGTATTGATCTAGGTATGTACGTATGTGCGTATGAATATGTGGATGCACGTACGTATGAATTTACGTATGTATGTGTGCACATAGGTATGTTCGTATGTATATACGTATGTATGTATTAGATATAGATAGATAGATAGATAGATAGATAGATAGATATAAGATTTATTTTGCACATATCATAAAGAAAAATATACAATATATAATATACTGTTATGCCAAAAATATGAGAATTCAGAACATGTAGGAATGCATCCAGTGGTAGGCTCTACCATGAAATCTGGTTCTCTCACAACCAGATACCTGCTTATATTTTTATAGATTTTTTCATAATGTTCTTACTTTGATATACTGCTGGATCTGTCAACTGCTTCCTGGTTGGTAGATAAATTGAAGGTTGATTGAATAAATAATCTTTATGAATTCTCGTATTAACAAATAAAACTTTTATTTATTTTTTAATTAGCACAATTTATTATAGCTTGCAACAATGGAGTCGCGCAGTAATTGATTTATAGTGTACTTAAGAATTTGGTAATATAAGTTTATCGGTTTGTAAAATTGATTGACTGTATTTTTATTGAAAGTTGGATAAAGTATGGATATAAATTTTAATGGATGTTCTATAAGTTTTATAAAGATTTATGCTTTTAGCTGTGTATTTGATCGAGCCGCGAGACGTCCTACTGTGGGCCTTAGGGACGAACTGCCTTAATACGCGCTCATTTTCTTTTATATAGTCTTTCTTATTGATTAAAAAATATATAAGATTTTACAAAACATTATTTTTAAAAGATATATTTGCCGCAAATATGTCAATTACCGACGGTTGTAAAATGCTTACGATGTGGTTTTACGATTGGTTCTTTTGTGTGATTAGATCTAAATATAAATTATTAAGTTGATTCCTTAAATGTTTTTCTACATATACAAACTTCGACTTAATATACGTAAATAAATCTAGGTTTATCGCATTTTTAAATCGAACAACATCATTATCAAAATAATACTCGTTTGCCTCAAAGTTTCTTTCGAAAATCATCAGTTTCAGCTGTTCAGTGCGAATAAATTCCCGATTGCAGCACATAATTTTGTCTCTAGCCGACAGGGTAAAAGTTATATCATTGGGGCCTGCGGCGGCTCGGTCGGTAGAGTGTCGGATTCCCACGCCGGTGACCCGGGTTCGAATCCTAGTCTCTGCCGATTGATACAAGCACCTCTGTAAAAATTACATGTGCTTTCTTAACAAACACACCGCAGACACCCGTCGTCGATTAGCACCACATGGGAGCACAAACATGGCGACGTTAAAAAAAAAAAGTTATATTATTTAATCAATATGTGTGTTTTTATTGTAACAAACCGAGTTTCGTTTTCTACAGAAACTGGTAATTGAAGATACCACTTTTTTAAGTGAATAATTTATTGATGTGTGTTTTATCGAATGTACGAAATTATTCCTTAATATTAAAAGTAATTTTCTTTGTAACCTTATCATTTCATATTATAAAGGTTAGACTTATATTCTGCTTTTATATTTATGAAATTTTCGAATTAAAAAACTGTCATGAAATTTAAGCATTAACTTTCGCACCATATTCAAATAGAGTTATTTTAATTTTACCATGAAAAATACTTTATTTTAAATTACGAAATTATCATAAAAAACTGTTTTATGAATAAGTTATTTTTAATTGCTTACATCAAAAAGATATTCTGTGTACTTCAAGGTATTCGTAGATGTCGCTTATAGGTGTGATCTAATAAATCCTGATTTTTGTAATCCAATAGAGAATGATTGACCTCCCAATAATATCCAATAGTTGGGTGATTTATTTAAAAAAAATAAAAAAGATGCAACAATAAATAACTTATGTGACAAAATGATTACGTTTATAATTATACATATGATTCTTCCTTCCTAAAACAGCGAATTATGTTAGTTTTTATTTTATTTATTAAATTATTTGCATAAATAGTTCATATTCTTTCTCTGTAATCAATTTTCATATAGAATGTTGAATTTTAAAAGATTCTATATATTAAATTTACCAATCTATCATAATATGTGTATTTTAATAAACTTATTATAATATATATATTAGCTTCTACCACTAAGGGAACCTCCTGGAGGATTAATTCCTCGGTGGAGTTTCTAGGCAGCACGGGTTGCCTCGGGCATGTCAGCCTCACCATCAGGCGAATGGCGAATGTCGCATTGTCGTCCGCAGATCTTAGATCCCGACTTGGGTCCATTTTCTTCCTAGGAAGGCAAATAGAGGTTTAGATGGGGATTCTCGGGTGCCCAAGGGCGCATTTATACTAGATGATAAGTAGGACGAACATGTATAAATAACTTGCGAAAAGGTCAAGACTTTAATTTTGTGTCTTTCCCGTGTTAGACCGCGTGCGTTGAGGAGATACGTCACGTTGAGGCGCAGGGGGTTTTGTGGACCCCTTTAGTCTCCCTCGACCTTTTTTAGGTATGATTTTCGCGATTTCCGTAAATGCTGCGTCACGATCAACGCTTACGTCGCGTACTCTACTGGGTGGCGTGCCTACATTGTTACTAACGACCCTATCCTTACGCTTGACTACTACACTTGTTTGACACAGCCTACCACGCTTTCCCTACTACTAACGATGTATCATTCGCTCGCGACTCGTCTGATCAAAGCTCGAGGTGACTTGGCTCCTCGCTGTTATTTGAAGCATCTTCTACAGCCTCGTCTTCGAAGTCGGAAGGCATGGTGTCGTCGCCGAAGTATGGTCTCAAATCTTTCACGAAGATTTTTTCCACCTTGTTTCCATTTTTGTCTGTCAGTTGGTAGGTGTTATGTCCTTGTTTCATTAATATCATTTAACAGTAATACCTTGGGGCGCACATGAAAAAATGCGATAACGCCGGAATACTTTCTCGCCAACAGTATACTGTACATCTCATCGCTTGCTGTTATAATATTTAGCTTGGCGTTCTTGTGCTTTTACTGAATTTTCGGCGGCTAAATCACGCACTTCACACGGTTTATTCATGCGCTCGTTCTAATTTTCTAACGCAGCTGTCTCTGCTTCATGCGCTGCGGCGAGTTCTTCTTGCCGTCGTAGCGTACTTGGAGGTACAGGGTTACGTTCGAAATTCAGAAAAGCTGGTGACAATTCCGTGGATTCTTGCACGGCCTTTTTATAGGCAAACACTAGCTGGGGAATGTGTAAATCCCAAGTACAATGGTCTTAAAAGTGCGATTTACTCACTCCACGGGATATGATTGCGCATGATACGGCGGTATTGTCGCGTGGACACTTCATGTTCTTCGAGGAATCGATCCATTATCTTGTTCTTAAATTCCGTTCCATTATCAGAGTGGAACGTCTCCGGCACTCCGAAGCGTAGGAAGATATTCTCTCTGAGTTCCCTTTTTATCGTTTTCGCATTTGCCTGGCGAATGGGGATACACTCCACCCAGCGCGTGAAATGGTCCATGAATACTAGCAGGTATTCATGACCGCGCGATGTACGAGAGTTGGAGCTCATAATATCACGAGCTACTTCCTCCCACGGCCTCGTTACAATAAGCCGGCCCATAAGTCCAGAGGGTGCTAATTGGACAGCTTTGCATTTCTGGCATACTGCGCAGCGGCGCACGTAATTTGCTATGTCCTTATAGATTGACGGCCAATGATACAGCAATGCGATAGGCTCATATGTTTTTGCGCATCCGAAATGTCCGGCTGTCGGCTCGTCATGCCCTTCATGTAGGACTTGCATCCGCTTTTCTTTTGGTAGGACTAGCCCAAGCATCCTGGTCCTCTAAAAGATCTTCAATCGAAGGATCTGATCGATAGTAATATAGTCTGTTGCCAACTATTTTCCAATATGGATGCTCTGTGGAATGGCGCGAACTTTCTCTTTCATCGCCAGATACCACGCATCACTAGTATCCTCGTCTGGGCAACTGACTGACGAAACTGGTACCTCCGACTCATCCTCAATTCCTTCCCTATACTCAACCTCGAAGACATAGGCAAGCATTTCGAGAGCCCACCGTGCCAAACGTCCTGTGGGGTTCTGAATTCCTTGTAACCATTTCAGACTGATATGGTCCGTAATAACCTTGAAGTGGTAACCTTCCACATAAGATCAAAACTTTCTTATGGCCCACAGCACTGCGAGACACTCTCGTTCGGTTGGCATGCAACACTGGAGCAGATGCGATCAGCGCTTTTATCTGTTCAAACGCCATATTTGCTCATCATCCCATACGTACTAGTCAGATCGGTAAGCGGGTCCGCAATCGTGGCGAAATCATTCAAAAATTTCCGATACCACGAAGTCATTCCTGGGAATCGTCGAAGCTGTTTAAGATTTTTCGGAGCAGGAAACTCCAATACTGGGGCGATCTTGTCTGGATCCGGCCGGAATCCGTCTCTATTCACGAGAACCCTCAACAATCTAACTTCACTGAGGCAAAACTCGCTATTGTCAAGGTTGATGGTGAGACCCGCGTCGATAATTCTGCGGAGAACATACTCAAGCCATATCAAGCGTTATTCAAAAGTCTCTGTTGTTATAATCATATCATCCATATATGAATAGGCGTGTGGCTCAAGCTCAGGACTTATAATTTTGTCACTCAATTTCTGGAACGTGACGGGCTCGCCCGATACACCATACGGAAGAGAACAGAATTTAAAAAGGCCTGGCACTGTAAAAGCAGTCAAGTGTTGTGATTCTTCGTCTAACGGCACCTGATGATATGCACTGTATAGGTCAATGCTGGAAATATAGCGTGCTTTATGTAGCTTTCGCAGGATAGAATCCATGTAAGGAAGCGGATACGCAGGTACTTTAGTGACTCCGTTCAACTTCCTGTAGTCGACGCAAAAGCAATGAGAGCCGTGTGACTTACGAACCATTACCATTGGGCTCGACCATTCGCTATGGGATCTACGAATGATCCCTGCTTCCAGCACTTGATGCACTTGTGCATGCATTTCTTCTTCAAGTTTCTTGGAGACTGGATAGTACCTTTGCCTAATAGGTCGCGCAGAACCAATATTAATCTCATGTTTGATAAGATTAGTGCGACCTAAAGGCACTTTGCCCTTTGGTAATACTCGATACAACATCTCCTGTAATTGTAAGCGTTGCACCTCTGTAACGTCGGCTAGTACAACCGAGGAGACGGTAATTCGCTCATCCACTCTTACTGCCGCTACCTCGAGAGGGAGAAGTTTCTCAATCCCTTCTACCTTTAATTTATTTTCACGAGGATGGATGTGTGCGTTCAACACTCGCTTAAAATCTACTCCGAGAAGACAGCCTTCTCGTAGCTCGGGTAGGATAACGACCTCGAGGTGGCATCGTACTTCACCTATATCGAATGGTAAACCGACATATCCGATCACAGGTGAGATCTGTCCGTTAGCGATACGCACGCCTGGTCCTTTACTTGGTGCAATCTTTTTATTACACGCGGCTGCAATCTGCAAGCCCAGTGGTCCAATACATGTACGTGCCGCACATCCATCATGCAGTGCACGCACTCGAAATCCACCAATTCCCACTTGCATCCACCAGCGATAGTAGTCTCTCTCGATGTAAGGAGCTGATCCCTCAGAAGCGTCATTCGCATCGTGAGTGAGCATGCTCTTGTGCTTCGCTGGTCTGATTAGGGTGAGTCAGGGAGGTCCTTAGATTGACTGCAGGGGTGGTATGGACCTGATCTACACATTCCCCTGTTCTTTTCCCGCACACTCAGGACACGTCCTTGTAGTGTATCCTGGCCAGCTACAGCCCTAGCAGACAAGATGGGAACGTGGCCCAGGTGTCTTTTCTTTATTCTTGTCGCTGGCTGGCTGGCGTGTGGAGTTTCTTCTTTTCGGATTACCGCCCCTTTTATAATACGACTCCTTATATCTTGTGGGAGCTGATTTTTGCGCCGCTGCTTCCTCCGCAGCTGGCGGTGGAGCTTTCATAGGGCTAGTCTGAGTCAGCTGCTTTAGCTTCTCTTCGAACAACTTCTCAATCATAGCTGAAATATCTTGAGTCGAACCCTGCGATATCGCTGCCAGACTTAGAGCGTTGCGCTTCGCACTCCATTTCTCCTCTACCAGCTTGTCCACTTTCTGAGACAAATCTGTGGTCGAACTTTCAGCAATCACAGCTAGACTCATTTTATAATAATTTGTCGGTGTGCGTGGCCCTTTATACGCCAGTTCTGTCAGCAAGCACTTATCAGCTGGAGGTGGCTCTTACCAGTTAGACCGCACCTCTACGACAGCTTCTACCTGCCGCGCCACCCGAATCAACTCTGGCGACATATTTTGATAGATAAGCTGCAGTTTTCTTTCCTCGTTCCAAGGCACTTTGAATTTGTCAATGTATGAGAGCAGGGAAAATATATAGTCCGAGACTGGTTCTGCTAATCCTTGGGTGCGCGCCGTCGCTTCTCTCACCAACCGCTGTTGATAACGGCTATCCACGCCGTAACAGCGTCGTGCTGCCTCGCAAAAGTATTGACATGTGTGCAAATTCTTCCTTGATGACGACACCATTGGAGTGCTGCTTCCTTCAGCAACTCCATCATGGCATTCAAGAAGTCCTCGTCCTATATGCGGGCCAGTGTTCAGTACTCATTGACGCGTAACAAATATTCTTCAATACTGCGACCATCGTTTTCCCCAGAAAACTTAATGTTCCAGGATCGAACTGTTTTTCCAATATCATTAACACGATGACTAGCAAATGTGCTATTTTGCGATTGTCGCGTTGTCTCAGAATACTCAGGCACTCCCCTCCTCCTAGACTCTGGCCGGGTTGAGAGTGTCTGATCACGCTGGCGAGCTATCGCTATTTCTCTCTCTCTTGTTTGTTGAAGGTTTGATATAAAACTTGGAGTGTTTGCGTTAAGTTGCGAACCACCCACTCTTGCAGCTTCTTCCTCTTGTGCCCTTGTATCGTCATTTAGTTGGTAATCGTCCTCATATCATAGGTCGAGTGTGTGTCTAAAGGCGACACCTCTGTTGCTTGTGGGTTTTGCTCCTAGCACCTGATGCGTATTCGCTGATTCTCTGTTTGTCATTGTCTCAAATCGCAGCCTTGTACTCGTAGCTAGTTCAGCAACATTCTCTCGTAGTTTTTTTACTGGAGTACTGTATTCTTGTACCGATGCGTGTATGCTTACCATTTCGAGTGATACAGCTCTTGGAACGGGGTATGACGTTCCATTCGATAACGTTATCATTACCATATTTGGATTTTCAATCATATTCACAGATTGTCTTGTACCCGTCGAATATACTGTAGTCGGGTTACTTGTTTTACCGGATCCCCCTAAACCAGTTGCTGTAGCAGTTGTCGTTGTAGTTTTGGTACTCGTTACTACCAGCGTACTCGGCGGTACCGTAGTCCTAGTTGACTGGATTCCCCAGAATGATAGTGTCATTGGTGGTGGTGGTGGTGGTGGTGGTGGGGTGAGCGTTTGTATAGGCGGTTTATACGTTGGTGGTGTGGTTACGTCAACCAGTAGCGTGTGAATCGGTGTTGTCGTAACCACCGTCACTGCCGCCGCCGCTCCTGCTCCCGCATTATGCTGTACTCCTCTTATGTTCCCGAGTCCATTTCCTTGGCATTCAGTTAAGGACATATTTGTTGAACTCATCTGAGCTTAATGCCGTTGGAGCGAAGTCGCTCGGTAGTCCCGTTCCTGTTCGGTGGCTTGCCAAATATTGCTGCCTTCCTAATATTTTGGTCTGCGTTCTGTCGCTGAACTTTCTCTCTTCTCGATGAGTTTTCTGCTCTTCGTCACTTGAGTTATCTGGACTATCAACAAAATCTGCTGCTGTGTAGTTCCGTTGCCCCGCAAGCGTCTGTATATTCTATCGCTTTTCGCAAATTGCGTGCAATCGCTTTTCAATTCGAACCTATTTAAAAAAATATCCAACTTTTGTCCGTCAAAACGTAGAATCCACACTTGGATCTCGGTTCCTACCGTTTTATCAAAAAAGACGTCGTATTGATTCGCCATTTTTTGTGTTATAATTACATTTTTACTTTGCGTAGGATCCAAAAAAAAAATTTTAATATAAGTTATTAATTCAAACTTTCAACACCAAAGTAAAGTTTATTTATTTTTATCAAGTAGCTTGATGTACCCGAAAGACCAGTGTTTATCACACAAAACAACAAAAAGAAAAAAGAAATGCTTCTTTCAGTGTATTTTATCAATACTAGATTGCGTAAATCGCTTATCCAGTATCTATTATTTAGTAACTATTACTCATAAAATACTAATCCAATATACAAGCATTAACTCTGAAAGAATACTGTTTTTATCCGGTATCGATTTGAATTAACTAACTTGCATAAATCGCTATAAAAAAAAAGAGTTTAAAAATCCTATTCAATTTTCCCAGAAAAATAAAAATAATTTTTTTTTGACAAAACACAAAAAGAAAATTTTTTAATAATTCATTAATTAAATAGTTATTTAAATAACAATATTATTTTATCAAAATAAGTAAATAATAATAATTATCAATTAAACCAATAACAATTGTTTATTATTAAAAAAAAAACAATTATTCCAATAATTAATTAAATAATCGATTAAACAATAATATTATTTTACCGAAATAATTAAATAATAATAATAATCATTACTTAAATCGAAAACAATTGTTTATTAAACAAAACAATTATGCCAAAAATAAGAAGTTTTTGAGCGATCAAGTAATTAGTTAATTAAGTAATTAATTAACTCCCAATATTATTTCTCAAAAGAAAGTAAATGATTATTGCAATCCTTAATTACGTTACTAAACTCTTGTTTATATATATAGAATCACCATAATATTATTGTGCAATTTTCCTCTTTCTCAATACGTCGAGCGCTGAGCCTGAGAGGTTGGCCGGCGGATGGCGCTCGGCGCGCCGCTCTCGGGGCGCCTCCCGGCTTGGCGGCCGACTAGCCGCTCGCCGCGGTCTGTCCGACTTCAACCAGCGACATAACCGGAGCCACGCCGCTGTCACCAGCAGCTCGAGGAGAATCAGCTTCGTGTCCCGAACCAGCGGCGTCCATCGGAGTGGCGTTCTTGGACCTGCGATCGGACGCGCTACGACAGTGTTCTTTTCAAGGTTGTCCTCGTTCAGGGCTTGCCGCGCACCAACGTTAGAATATTTACTTGTGAAATTTGGGTACATGTGAGTCTTCTTCTTTTGTCATAAAATAAAGTGTCGTTAAAGTTTACCCAGTGTTTCATTGGACCGCCTCCTCGCCTCTAATTATTCCTATTCGACATTAAATTTAACAATTATTATTAATCAATTAACTAAGCTATCTAAATTTTATGGCCACACAATAATTCGGCGGTTTGGTCGCTGTTGAATTACGTATACTACACTGCGACTACACAGACTCGCACCTACACAACTATCTATAGTCTATACAGAACAGTCACTGTCTACACTCTGAGTATCGGCACTACGTAGGTTAAATTTTCAATAATCGCTGCTATAGTATCAACGCCTGTACTAACGGCATGTAGTTTTCATACTCGAGTATACGGCCAAATAACAAGCTAATCGAATAAACGAGCAAATATAATAAATTAGCGTTTTACCGAGCAAGTGGTCAAACGTATATTTGTTTACTAGATTATTTATTTGATCATAAATTAATTTTGCAAGCATGTGGTTAATTTTATAATGAAACTATTTAATTTTCATCGTCGAAAGCAAATGTAATGATAAACTAGAACAATATAGTTTAAAAATAATTCACACTATTACTCAATTTACAAAATAAAATTCCCAATAATTAGTCTGTTTGTAAATACTTCAAAAATAAATGAAAATTCTAACAACAATCATTACATTTACTTTCGTCACAAAACAAAGTGTTGATATTATTTATGCAAATTCGCTTTAAATGTACGAAATCAAATTTGATCTATTTAAACACTCAATGATTTATCAAAATTAGCATTGTATTTTTATAACATAATTTTATATTTTAGCATAAACAATTGACGATAAAAATTAATTATTATTTACCTTTTACTAAAAAAAAATTTAAATCACTAGCTTTTAATTAAGTATTTATTATATAAAAAAATCACTTTAACAACATATTTGTCCACTTGCGAGAGACGCTTTTTACAAAAACTTCTCTTTTCTTATACTTGTTTACTTTCCGTGCGAATTCTCTCACGTGCCGAACGTCAACAAAGCCTGCGCGTGTGTCGGACTAAGACTATTCTATCACCGTTGAAAGTATTTTCTATTCTTTCACGCTCACGATATTATTACGCGCGATTCGCACTATGCACTTTTCCACTATTTATGCGCTAATCCCCACGACTCTGTGAGCTTTTTCGTTGGGCGCCAATTATATAACGGGGTTTTAAGAAGTAAACCCATGATATATTAATATTCAGTTGAACACGAGGTTAAAATATATGTATATTTATACCAACGGAAAAGGGGTACATGCACACCGCGCGTGTGCTCTTGGAGGCATAAATACTGGGCCGAAAAGAGACCTCATGGAAGACAGAGAAAGAGGCACAGAGAGATTCGATGCCGAACAGGCGCTTACCCTAACTCGGCGGCTCCAGCACGCTCGCACGTCACAAGATCTCTCGGGATCCTCTTGTCCTCGGCGAACCTCGCAGTAGTTGCCCGCAGTCTCCGTAGACAACAATCCTATACGCACTTGCTCTGTCGTTGTCCGCTCGGCTCCCTAGCTAAAGCGTCTCTGGCAAATAATTGTGGCTCCGCGCTGCGTGTCTCCTCCCTTCGGGCTACCTATATTCTCTTTCTCTCTCACCTTTCCTCGGCTTCTTCTCGTTTCCTCGTCGCCGCTGATGATAACTGTAACAGTTGATACAATTAGTACATGTGTTATATTTGAGAGAGAGAGAGAGAGAGAGAGAGAGAGAGAGAGAGAGAGAGAGAGAGAGAGAGAGAGAGAGTATGTCACGAGGTGCCTCTACCCGACGGAATTTGAATCATTAATATTTAAAAATTGTAAGCAATAAGTTTAATAATGTTTATTGCAAATGAAGAATTTATTTATTATTAAAATGTTAATATTTAATTAAACTTTTTCCTGATTAATATAATTCAATGACTTTCACAAAATATAGTATTTTTGAATATTTATTTAAATAGAATTTTTATTAATACTTTAATAAATAAAAATGAATTTGTTATTAACTGTGGTATACAAAAAATGGAGAGGTAATGAATTTTCAATCAAATAAATCAAAACAATATTCTATTTTAAATTTAATCATGAAATTAATAGTTTATATTATTATATTCTACATAATTATCCCGAAAATCAGTATCTATATTACATCAAAACTGAGATATGTATTTTTGTTGCAAAACTTGTACCAGATCCAATAGTTAATTAAAACAACAATATTCTAAACCAATTGTAAATATTCAGAAAAGTAAACAGAAATGTACTGACATCAGAGATCAGTCTTTTTAATATTCGGATTGGAACCAATTTGTTATTTGGTTCTAAATAATCAAAAAAGTAACCAGAAAATGAAACTCACAATTATTATGCATTCGATTTCTAATCTACGTGTTTTTTAAATATTTGTACCTGAATCTAATTGTTACTTAGAGAAATTTTATAACATTCGTACTGGAACCAATTTGTTATGTGTCTGGTTCTCTCACAACCAGATACCTGCTTATATTTTTATAGATTTTTTGATAATGTTCTTACTTTGATATACTGCTGGATCTGTCAACTGCTTCCTGGTTGGTAGTCAAATTGAAGGTTGATTGAATAAATAATCTTTATGAATTCTCGTATTAACAAATAAAACTTTTATTTATTTCTTAATTAGCACAATTTATTATAGCTTGTAACAATGGAGTCGCGCAGTAATTGATTTATAGTGTACTTAAGAATTTGGTAATATAAGTTTATCGGTTTGTAAAATTGATTAGCTAAAAATGGGATGCAATGCCAGGCTCGAGCATTGATCGACCAAGGGGCCCAATTATCATTCATCACAAAAGAACTGTGCCAAAGTTTGAAGCTTAGTAGAGCGCCTGTCAGGATGTGGTTCACGAGCGTTGGGGACAATGAGATTGTGCATTGCAAGAGTAAAGTCCATTTCACGATAAAGCCTCCTTTTGTCTTACCATTCACTTGTGGCGACACCGCCTATGTTTTGAAACATATTTCTGCCAAAGATCCATTTTCAGGTAGTTCGACTAAATGGGATCATCTGCAAGGACTGGCGCTGGCTGACCCTCAATTTGATCAATCGGGACGCATTGATTTACTACTGAGTGCCAAGATTCATGTTCGCATCATCGAAGAAGGCTTGCGAAAGAAGGATGACGATGAGGCGTCGATTGCCACGAAGACTCTGTTAGGTTGGATCGTTTCTGGTCCGCCGCCATTGAGCGGGGTGCAACGATTTCATCTTGCAGCACACGTATTCACGGCTGACAGCGATCTCGGTGCCCTTTTCTATAAATTCTGGGAGATTGAAGAGCTGGCACAAAAGGAGAAGTTTTTCACGGAGGATGAGAAGCTGTGCGATGAAAACTATCAAGCAACGGTGTCGCATAATGTTGATGGTCACTATGTGATAAGATTACCCTTAAAAATTAATACTCCGACCGAATGGGGAGGTTCGTACAGTCAAGCGGTCCGTATGATGCATAATCTGGAAAAACGGTTTGAGAAAAATCCGGATTTGCATAAAACCTACGTGGAGACGATGCCGGAATATGAGGAAGCCGGTTACATGTGTCGCGTATCAGCTGATGAGATTGATTTAGAATAGTATTTCTTCCTGCCGCACCACGGTGTGGTAAAGGAAAGCAGTACGACGACGAAGCTGCGCACGGTGTTTAACGCTTCGGCTAAACCTAAAAATGGATTCTCACTGAATGATTTTCTCCTCGTAGGACCCAATCTGTTGCCGGACATGTTTGATCTGGTGACGCGCTGAAGGCGCTATACGTACGTTTTCGTAGCAGATATTGCTTGCATGTATCTTCGGATCCGGGTGGATGAGCAGGACCAGCCCCTGCAGGTCATCGTTTGGAGGGAGGATGTAAAGAGGGAGTTAGCCACCTTTCTACTCACCACGAGCCTAGAATTACCGAGGAAAAGTTGGCTCCTATGCAGCGGTGGCAGCGCATGTCCCAATTGAATCAGCGCTTCTGGGATCATTGGTCGGCTGATTACTTGCACCAACTGCAACGCTGTACCAAATGGAAAGATGATCAGCCATCGTACAAGGTTAGTGATGTTATGCTAATCCGGCATGAGACGACTGCGCCCACAAGGTGGCCGCTGGCCCGAGTGACAGAGGTCTATCCAGGTCAGGACAACCTAGTGAGGGTTGTCTCTCTACGTACCTCCACTACTACGTTTCGGCGGTCGATTAGTAAATTGATCAAACTGGTGGACAGCGAAGCTATTCAAATAGACAACATCAGCGTTCAAGTTCGAAGATAGAGTATTTTGAAGATAGATGATATTTGAAAAATATTAAATTTCTAATTATTTAAATTCATTAAATTTAATTATTAAAATTTATTTGAGGCAATCAACAAGATGTTACGCGTTTGTTGTACCTTTTTTAGTTAAAGGATGAGTCCCAAAGATTGTTATGTCGTTTTATATGAAAACGAGGAGGGCGGAATGTTCGCGTTCGAATTATATACTTTATTCCTACTCTATGTATTATATACTCCGCGGCTAATTTGAATTTATACGTTAGCTCCGAAGGTTCTTTGTTTTAGCTAATTAGCCAATCAGGGTTCGCGTTAGAAGTTGCTAGATAAGGGGAGCGTCGATTTTCCTCAAGACTCTCGATCGCCTGCCAGCCACTCCGTGGATGGCCTAAAGGAAACATCCCCCTCACCTCGCTGTAATTGTTAAGGGCAATATACATTTTTATTGCCACATATACCTCGGTTTCTACTTTTCTTTAACCTGATCCGGAACAGTTACTAACGCGGTCATTTTTAAATAACTTCTAATATTTAAGACAGCTGTCATTGGACACAAATTCTGTTAAATAATTTAAAGTGTAGAAGATGAATTCGTAAGGATAGTAATAGATCAACGATGAAAGTTCGGAGATAATCAACAAAAAGGTAAAATATGACCATATTAAACACTGTACGGAAAATAGGCGCTCCATGAAACACATTTTTTTATTTAATATTTTTTTATCAAGTATTTAAATTTTTCTTTTGGCATCAATAAGATATAGTTTCGAGTATTTTCCCATAAATTTTTTTATTTTATACATGCTAAATTGAAGCCCCCGCTGCAGGCCCCGACTAGGTATGGCCGGCCCCGATGGATCCTTCTTTACTCTAATTTTCACAATAATATTTACCACAAGATTCTCCATACGTTAAGATAGTAATTTTTAGCAATCTTTTAGTCATTTTCATGTGTTGTGATACCAAAAAATATTAACAGTTATGATATTTCTATAGCTCTGAAAAAGTATGTTTTACATTCCGGTTCAGAAACTCTGTGCTATGGGAGTATTATAACTGCTGTTTTACCTCTGGTATTATGATTCATGTAAATATGATAATTTAATATAAAATTTATATAGCTTTTTAATTTTAATATTTGAAAAATAAATAATTGCAATATGTAGGTATAGTTTCATAGTATAGCAGCCTAGAAAATGTTCAATACCTCTAAATAACCGCCATTTCTTTTCACTCGGCTGGTGAAGATGTAAATTTTTTTACCATCGGGATATTACATAATGGTTAACCACCAACTACTTATCTGAACCACTCCATTTTAGTCTGGCATTATACATGACGAAAGAAATCGTCTGTACAATGTCCAAACAGACATCTTACACAGAAAAATGTACCTGTACAATTAAAGTAATATGTATAAAGTACTAATTTGAAACTTAGAAAATTATAATTTAAGGTTGTTAAAATTAAATTAAGTACGTCACGGTTCACTTGAAGCAGGCACAAGTTGACCTAAAATGTGTCCGAAATCGGCTAACGCAGAAAGTTTCTGTATCATCTGGGGATAAAAAAATCTGTATAAATGCAAATCCTAGCTGCTCGGTTTCGCAAGTTATGGCCATTTTTCTATTTTAAGTACAGTTCGCTCGTGAGAGGAAGAGTCAGCCACTTTTGTATGGTCATTTTGTATGGACACAGTCATTTTTCTAAATTCTATTATTGAAAAATTTTTACATACATGAACTAAAAATTGTTCAAATTTGTTTTTTTTTTCTCAAATTTACATGTAATTTTGTCAACGGCTCTCTGAATAATGCTGCTTTTCCAATTTTTTTCGCTTTATTCATTATGTGCAGTTTTATGCAGAATTTAAGATATTTTAATATAATTTGCGTCATAAATGATGAAAAAAATATGCATTGTCTACTTTTTTATTTATATATAATTCATACATATCTATAAATCCACCTTTAGCGAGACCCAGGATCAACGACGAGGACGTAGTGGATGAATGACCCCATGTTTTTTTTGTTTTTTTTTGGTATTTTTTTTCTTTTTTTTTGGTTTTTATCTTTTACTACAAAACTTTTAAATGAAAACAGAATTAAAATAAAAATAAATAATTAAATAATAATACTTTAAAGGTGAAGGGATGAAAATTCAACTACTGCCTTAAATAAATTTGATAAGTAAGCATCATGATGGATACTGCTGACTTTATGACGTTCCCAAAACTTCAAAAACTCATGGTGTATTGATTCACCACTTTGTTCTGACCAATACCCTAATCCATTATTCTTTTCTATAAACTTTAAACTTTCTTTAACGTGTGAAATTAGAACATGAATTTTTAAAGTTTCAGAAAGATTATCAATACTGTTTAAAGCGTTCTTTAACTCGTTGATATGAGCATCAAGAGAAGGCCCTACTTTTCCAGAGGTAAAACAGCAATTTACTACTTTATTCATTGCTTTATAAGCTGTGATATAGGGCATTATTTTATATATACCTACATCTCCGTAAATATCTTTATCATTAAGCATATCCGCATTTTTCAGTAACTTTCTACACGCGTTCCCTTCAAATGCATCTCCATGATAATTTTTAGATATTAAATTTAATTTTTTTGGCCACAATAAAGCTTTTTTTTCGCCTAATAAAGGAACTAATCCTTTCCAAAATAAATGATTAACAAAACCCTGCTGCACATGTAACTCAGGAATCACACACTTCTGAAGTACGTAAGTGTCGTCGCTTTCATCGAAAAGAGGAGAATTTATAGTGCTATGACATTCTTTGCTATATTTTTTATCTTTCCCTGCAAGGCAGTATTTTTCATAATCTGCTCTTAAGTTTCCATATGTTTTTAGTTCAGTATTATTCTCCATTCCAATTTGATGATATGAACTACTAGCATTATCGCTGCTGTTGGAATCGGGTTTACTCCTTAAATCGTGTAGAGAAACAAAACAATATGGACAAGAGTAGGCTGACGTAGCAGTTTGTTGTCCATTCATAATCAATAAAAGTTTAAAATCTGCAACAAACTTGAAAGGAATATTATTTATATTAGTTATGTCAAATAAAGTTTTCATATTAGCATGTGTTTCTTTTATATCAGGAGTTATGCATAAAAGTATCAAACCATCGACACTGGTGAGCTTACCTTTTTTACTTATGCTGCCACCTTCAGTATACAATTTTCTTTTTTTATTTTCATTCAAATCCTCAGGATTGTATTGGAAATTTTCATCATTATAAGTCTCTTCTAGAGAGCTGTCTTCAACAGGAGAGTAGTTTTCGGGAAGGATAGTTAAGCTTATTTTGAAAAAGCCTTGACCACTATCAGCCATGACTTTAACAATTACATTTCCTTGCAAATTTCTTTTTTCAATGATACGATCAAGTAGTTCTTCGGCGTCCGCATAAACGACAGGTCGCAGTGCTTTATTGGTCGACTTTTCACATTCAAATTCATATACTCCTGTTTTGTATACATCTCTTAGCGAATTCGACATTTCCGTCATGTGCTTCGAGTAATCTACAGGAATAGATTTTCGTCCCACATGACATCTTATAAAATTTGTAATTTTTTTCATCTTACTACTAGAAGCTCCTATTTTAACTTTTAAATTATCTAAAGATTCTTCATCAAACGAAACATTTTTATTTGCAACTGGATTTATTTTTATTCTTATTTGTCGACCACCAGTAGAAACATTTACATCAGAATTTTTTAATTTTCCACTCGTATCTGCATGAGAAGCAAATTTCTTCTTTATGATACTAGAAAGAAGTTGCTCTTGACTTTTTTCAGGAAGTTTTTCGACTATTTTCATTACATTACTATTTACATTATTATAAGTATGCGATTTTCCTTTACCAATTTCTTGAAAACACGTACTACATAACTTTATCGATTCTGTAGATGTAAGCTTTTGTTTCAAAGAAAGTGACTCTAATTTTTGAGATTCGTAATATCCAGCAGTAATGTCAATTTCCTTGCTCACATCTTTGAACTTACCTTTTCCTCTCTTATTCTTAACATGCCCTGTAAATCTGTCAGTCAAACAAATGTAGCAATTACAGACACTTTCAGTTAAACGAGTTATTTTTGGTAATATAATTTCGTTATATTTAGGCATATTTTGCAATTGTCTGTTAAAAATATCTTTATCAATTTCGAGAAGAGTTACAGAACAAGATTTACATATACTCAAGGGATATTTCTCATCAGTCAAATCATAATCTTTTGATATATACTGTTTTATAAGATGTTCAGTGTTTTTATTTATTAAAAACTTTTGAGGATTTACAGTTCCTAATACAATTTTTTTCCCACATGGGCCGCATACTTTTTTTCTGTTGTCATTATGACAACTTTTGGAAGGCATTTTAAAACCTAAAGATTATTTAATAAAATAATATTATTTTATTATTAAATAAAGATTATTTAATAAAATAATATTATTTTATTATTAAATAAAGATTATTTAATAAAATAATATTATTTTATTATTAAATAAAGATTATTTAATAAAATAATATTATTTTATTATTAAATAAAGATTATTTAATAAAATAATCTTAAATGTAGCAACCAATTCGTGACGTTAAAATTTTTTTAACGCAGTTCTATTACTACAGATATCCTCTTATACATATAGTTTAAAGATACCAATTTCTATAAAGGGTTGTGAAAAAAGGTATGCGACATCTAGCGGAGAAATATGAACTAAATTTATCAAAGAAAATAATTTTTTTAAATTAGTCAGTTAAGCTGTTTTTATATTACACTAAGAAACCGAACAAAATTGGAACAGCAGCATTATTCAAAGAGCCGTTGACAAAATTACATGTAAATTTGAGAAAAAAAATCACATTTGAACAATTTTTAGTTCATGTATGTAAGAATTTTTCAATAATAGAGTTTAGAAAAATGACTGTGTCCATACAAAATGACCATACAAAAGTGGCTGACTCTTCCTCTCACGAGCGAACTGCACTTAAAATAGAAAAATGGCCATAACTTGCGAAACCGAGCAGCTAGGATTTGCATTTATACAGATTTTTTATCCCCAGATGATACAGAAACTTTCTGCGTTAGCCGATTTCGGACACATTTTAGGTCAACTTGTGCCTGCTTCAAGCGAACCGTGAAGTATTCAATAATTCTTTAGTAAAAAGGCAAAATTATAAAATTTACTATTACGTCATCCGAAATATAATTTTAAAATAGTCATAAACTTATTTTATGCAAGGTAAATATTTTGGTTCTTACTCATTTAAACATTATTGTGCGTATAAAAATGAGATATCGTATAAGATATTTTTGGTACCCATTAGAAAAGAGAAATAGATTATTCTGTATGCCTAATATTATTCACCGAAGATAGCTGTAACTATAGTAGCTAGTCTAGAACTTATATTTACATAATTTGTTTTCTTGTAACTCATAAAATCGTTAAGAAATATAAAAATACAAATATAAAAGTGTATAGATTTTTTGTGACAAAGTTTCTTGATACATTAAAATGCTATAATTATAGTACTATTTTCCGTAAATATAATCAAGGTCACTTGAATTACATTATTTTTAAACCTGTTTTTAACATATTTTATAATATTTGTGTATACTATTAAATTGATTCGATGTTATAACTTTAATAAGTTACATTGACATGAATTAATGAGTGAACACTTATAAACTCCGTAATAACAGTGAATATACAAACTTTAAAACAAAAACTATTTAAACTTTATTACAAGAAGAATGAAAATCTAGCCAAAAATTTAAAAGGTAAGTATTTAATTTGAAAATAACCCAGGACCACAAAATGAAATCGGAAACCTTCTTCGACCAAACTACGTGATCGAAACGATTTCGGGTGCTCTGATCACGAATCCGTGGTCCGCATGACATATACACGTCAGGATCAAGGTCATGTAAAGGTCAACTTCGTTAATTAGAGAGATATAACCCTTTTGACCTCGGATTCTGAAAGATTTTTCTGAAAGAAATTTGGCTTTCGGATATAGTTTGACTACGGAACCTAGTAGCTTGTCATGGTTTGCGAATATCGAGGTAATGACCTATACAAAAGTTATTGGGCACGTATAGAGGGTTTCAAAATATATACACAGCAAAGCAGGCAAAAAATGTAAATACCTCGTATAACGTTGTGTATAAGGTTTTTAAGTTATGGTGCACTTAGATTTTTTTCTGCCTGTGTATAAAAGATCAAGGTTATAAGGTATTTAAATTGAACTCTTCTGTCTTTGAAACGATTTTAAGATTATTTTTTGTTGTTTATTTATACATATAAGGGTTTTGATGTTATGTGAATATTTTGATTTATTTCGCTATATATTCTCTAATGTCCTTTCATGTCCTCTCAAACTAAAAAATTTTCTTGTAAAAATTTTCTTGTCCGCTTTTTGTCCTCTCTTAGTCCTTTTTTGTCCTCTCTTAGTCCTCTTTTTGTCCTCTTTTAGTCCTCGCTTGTCCTCCGTGTTTTATGCACGGAAGAACTTAAGTTCGGAGCCCCCTGGAACGGAATCTACGCTCTCAATAACAAATATTCATGAATGACGTTTTCGTTTACTAGCGCAAGATCTACGAAGAGATTTTCTTTTATATGGATTAGTAGTATCTCTCTTGAGAGACCAGCAATAGTCCGACATCATATTTATGTCTTAATAACCTTGGTATTTTTTTCGACATCCTTGAAATCTTCAGGGACGTAATCAATGTGAGAGTGAAGAAAATGCATTTTTAAATTCAGTAGACATCCCATTTCTCTAAAATTGCTTAACATTCTATTCACAATATTTTTGTAATTATCATCTTTATTATTTCCCAGAAATTTTTGTTGAACTTCACTTAAACTTTTCTTAAACTTTCCATGTCGCTCGCTCCTTATTTAGCATTCTTCTTTCAAATTCTTCATCCATCAAGAGTTCCCTTATCTGTGGGCAATCGAAGACTCTTTCATTGATCTTAGCTTCAGAAAGTTTTGGAAACTTCTCGAAGATGTACATAAAGGCACGACTTCCTTCGGGTAAGTTTTTAATTGCTTTGATCAACTTTTTAACCAACCCTAGCTCTTAATATGTCGAGGTGGAAGGATGACTTTATGTACAGGGATAAGATTTTCGTGTATAATATTCTTAGTACCTGGAGTTAAATTTGGTCTCAGTGGCCAGTCTTTTTTCACATAATGTTGGTTTAGGTCTCGACTGTCCCATTCACAAATAAAGCATGGATGTATTGTGAATC
This sequence comes from Gastracanthus pulcherrimus, assembly GCA_949152435.1. Taxonomy (NCBI): domain Eukaryota; kingdom Metazoa; phylum Arthropoda; class Insecta; order Hymenoptera; family Pteromalidae; genus Gastracanthus; species Gastracanthus pulcherrimus. The sequence continues at coordinate 69,898,049 of OX424575.1, forward strand.
CACTTTCTTGGTCTAATAAAATTGTAGTTATTTTTAAATCTCCGACCAACTGCCAGCCGTGAATATCATAATTCAATTTCTCGAACAGAAAATGAAGATTATGGTATTCTTCTTTTAACACAATGGAATGACCGAGTGGTATAGGGGCATATATGTTGCCATTACGGAGCAAAACAGCTTTTAAACTTCTTGTCGAAGAGTTTATAAATAGACGCCAGTTATTAGCTTCATATTTAACGCACTTGTATTCATTTATAAGTCTTTCAACATCGTTACAAAATACTAAATTTAATTCTTTTGAAAAGAATTTCCTAAATGAGCGATCTCGACTTTGGTAGAAGGATATATGAGTTTCAGGAGCTAGAACCCCTTTTTCTTTTAACCTAGATGCTACTAGCTCGGAAATTTATTTCGATAGTCCTGCGTCTCGAACCAAGTCACTCAGTTCATATTGAGTAAACATATTAGAATTTGTATGTTGATCATCATCATCGATTTCTTCCGATTCATCCGTTGAACGGTCATCATGTTCGTATCTTGATTCTTCAACTTGCATTTCAATAGTTCCAGCATATGTTCCAGCATTAGAAGAATCTTCATTATTCGACATTTAATTTTCTCTCATATTATGATCAACGGTGATGCGCACAGGAAGAGTCACAGACTGAACAGATGCATAGGATATACGAGATATGTTTTTAGGTTGTACCCAGATGTATTAGTTAAACAAAAATAGCAATCCGTGTTATGATCTGTCGGATTTCGCCAGATCATTGGTAAAGAAAATGTTAGTTTTTTATAATAGTAAAGTTGCAATCTACATTTAATGCATATAATTTTCGGAGTCCAAAGTTGCCCCATTCCACTAGTATCTAAACTGAAGACATTTCGGTAATTTTCTTTTAATTTATCTATAAATGGCTTTCTTTTCAAACTAATGACGTATTTTCCACAAATGACACAAAAGTTGTTAACACGCATATCGCACGGCATCATTTCTATTCTTGTAGCAATAGACTCTACAGAGGCCAAGTTGATGTAGACTAATGAAGATTCTTCTAATACAGATGCTGGAAATATTGAAATGCAAGTTGAAGAATCAAGAGACGAACATGACGACCGTTAAATGGATGAATTGGAAGAAACGGATGATGATGATCAACATACAAATTCTAATGTGTTTACTCAACATGAGCTGAGTACTTTGTTCGAGACGCAGGGCTATCGAAAGAAATTTTCGAATTAGTAGCATCTAGTTTAAAAGAAATACTGTTATAGCTCCTGAAACTCATATATCCTTCTACCGATATCGAGATCTCTCATTTAGGAAAATCTTTTACATTGAGAGGACGTGAGAGGACATTAGAGAATATATAGCGAAAAAATCGAAATATTCACATAACATCAAAACCCTTATATGTATAAATAAAAAACAAAAACTAACCTTACAATCGTTTCAAAGATAGAAGAGTTCAATTTAAATACCTTATAACCTTGAACTTTTATACACAGGCGGAAAAAAAAACGTGCACCATGACTTAAAAACCATATACACAACGTTATACGAGGTATTTACATTTTTTGCCTGCTTTGCTGTGTATATATTTTGAAACCCTCCATACGTGCCCAATAACTTTTGTATAGGTCATTACCTCGATATTCCCAAACCATGACAAGCTACCAGGTTCAGTAGTTCTAAACAAATGTTCTCAACCTTTATATGACCTCTAAAGGTCACTGGGAACCGAGGGTCAAAATATATCTGAACGTAAAATTTCCCGAGCTTTCAGAATCGGAGCTCAAAAAGATGATATCTCTGTAATTAACGAAGCTGACCTTAAAATGACCTTGATCCTGACCTGTATATTTCATAAAGACCACGGATTCATAAAGACGTGATCAGCGCACCCAAAAACGTATTTTGTAAGGGTCATTACCTCGATATTCGCAAACCATGACAAGCTACTGGGTTCAGTGGTTCTAAAGAATGTTCCCGACCTTTATATGACCTCTAGAGGTCAGTGGGAACCGTGGGTCAAACTATATCCGATCGTAAAATTGCCCGCTCTTTCAGAATCCGAGGTTTAAAAGATTATATCTCTGTAATTAACGAAGCTGACCTTCAAATGACCTTGATCCTTACGTGTATGTATCATAAGGACGAGCCGCTACAATTATTTACAAGTTAAATACTTACCTTTTAAATTTTTGGCTAGATTTTCATTCTTTTCGTAACAAATTTTAAATAGTTTTTGTTGTAAAGTTTGTATTTTAACTGTTATTACAGAGTTATAGTAAAAAGTGTTCACTCATTAATTTATATCAAAGTAAATTATTAAAGTTATAACATCACATCAATTTAATATACACTCAAAATATTATCAAAATAGTACTATAATTATACCTTTTTAGTATATCGAGAAACTTTGTCACACAAAATCTATACACTTTTATATTTGTATTTTTATATTTTTTAACGTATTTATTAGTTAAAAGAAAACAAATTACGTAAATATAAGTTGTAGAGTAGCTTGTATAGCTACATCTACTTTCGGTAAATAATATCAAGGTGCGATATTGCGCCCGATGGCAAGTATAAGTGTAAAAGAAAACGAAGCTGAACGGGCTAATCTCTTCAAAATTTTCAAATATTAATATCTAATTTCTGATTAACAAATGTGCAGTGTTTAGGAGATAATAATTTAGTCTATCATGTAAAAAAAGTTTCTGTTAAAAAAAGATTTATTTAATAAAGGTATAAAGCGTTAAATATTTGCTCAGTTTTTTCATTTAGTTTTGTTCTCCGCACTTTCGTTTTCTTTTCACTGATATATATATATATATATATATATATATATATATATATATATATATATATATATATATATATATATATATATTATATATATGACTACCGGTTTTCTCTACTACATTGCTATATATATAGATATACATATGTGTGCCACCACGTTAGAGGGGAAGAGATGAGCGAGAGAGAGAGAGAGAGATAGGGAGAGAGAGAGAGAGAGAGAGAGAGAGAGAGAGAGAGAGAGAGAGAGAGAGAGAGATAGGGAGAGAGAGAGAGAGAGAGAGAGAGAGGCAAATTCTACGACAGCTAGGGCTCTATTGAGGTCAAGGCGAAAATTAGTTAATACTCCGGTGGTAACTACATTTTTGGTAAAATTAAATGCAAAAATATGTAAAAACGTTGTTTGTTTACCACCGGGGTATTCGGAGAGAAGCAGAAGGATCGAAAGTTGAAGTGTAGCAATCGGACAAAAACATGTTATATATATAAAGGTTATATTATATACATATAATCCCGGTTTGTTCTGATTTTTGTTGTTATTAGGAAAATGGGAATGATTCTGATAATAAAAGCTGAAGTGAACAATAAAGAGTGATGTGTGTATAAAACAAATCATTGTGTAATTAAAAAGCGTGTGTAAATTATTCTAACAATAAAATCTGATATCTGCAGAAAAAAATAATTGTGTAATTAAAAGTGTGAATATATTAAAAGTATAAAATATGTGAGAAGTTTAACTACTGTTATTTGAAGAGTTTACTTAAAATATTGTTGCCGCTAAACTTTATCTAAGGATTAGTTTCTGTTTGACAAATTATTTATAAATATAAACATTGTAATATAAATTCAGATATATAATTAATATAATGGATTATTTAAATTCTGTTTTAAGTTTCAGATAATATTTATTTATCTTATATTATATTATATTTATTTATATTATATTATATATTAGGTACCAAAAAAGACTTTGCAACTTCATGAAAATTCGTGATCTGCAGCTATGATGCTTTTCTTGTCAGTGTTAACAATATTAAACATTGCATAATAGTGCAATATAAACATTATTAGCTTTTTTCTAGAATTTAGATTGAAATATGCATTTACAGATTTTGATTATATTTAGGCTAAGAACAATGGGGGGCGGTCAGAATTTTGACCTTCGACTATTATCAAAAGACTCAAATTTACTAAAAATATTGTTTACGCTCATTTTATACAAGACATTCTAGCTTTCTAAGTTCTCGAACAACAAATTTTGTAAATTTCACTGTTTTACAATATTTTTAAATTTATACAGAACTTGGAAAATCCATTTTTGTTATTTGTATATTTTATTACGAAAAGAAAACTAAAATTAAACTATTGTTTAATAACTACTACAATACAAAATGACTTCTTTTCTTTAGTATTAAATAATAAAAATGATAAATAAATGTTTTCATCAATGGTGAATAATTTACCAATTAAGTTTTTTCAACACTTTTGTTTACTATAACTTATATACACTTTTAAATCACAATATTTTTTGTATGTACTAATTATTGTATATTGTTGTTTATTTCAGTTTTATTATTATAATCACTTTCACAGTGTAAACTCATTTCCTTATTAATGACAAGTCGCAACAAACCAGGATTGTATACATATTTTTAAAACTCACTTTAACATTTTGTAACTCTTCGTAAATGTTTGTAATACTTTGTAACTTTTAGTAATTATTTGCAAGTTTTTGTAAGTTTTTGTAGTTCTCTTGTAACTTTTCGACTGAATTTAGACGATGCCACAGAGAACTATAAAAAAATGCCAAGAAGTTATACAAATTTATAAGGAGTACAAATTTATAAGTACAAAAAGTTACAGAATTACAATATGGCAAATGTAATTTAAATTTATATGGATAAGCAGGTAAAGAGGGTCAAAGTCAATTTTTATCCTCTCTACTTTACCGCCATGAGAATTCTAAAATATTGGATATTGTTGAAAAATAAACAGATTTATGAAAATTAGATCATTGCCTTTCGTTTTGTAATTATCTACTACTGTGCAAAGTTTCAAGCAAAAATTTTACGGTTTGTGTCAATGACATTGAACAAAATTTGGTGATAAAACAGAGATTTACGAAAGGTCTCCTATGGAAATAAAAAAGTGTATAAAAATGTACATAAATGTGTACAAAAAAATGAGATCACTTTAGTACATTTGTAACGTGGCAAGTTACGGCGGCGTATTATTTAGACTTCTCTCGTCACTTTACCAATTTTCTATGTTAATGGGCGCCAGGTAAAGCGCGGCTAACTCGGCACGAGCCCTTTCCCAGAGGAAGTTCCGTGAATTGGAAAATCAGGAATTAATAATTGTTAACAACACACACAAATTTTCTTTTTAAGTATACCTAAGCTTTATTACATTTATAGACGCACGGTCGCTACATTTACAATCTTCGCGCTTCTCGGTCGCTATACAATATGGCTACGTTAGCCCTCGCACGCGTCTCTCGCGACGACCAAATCACCACGTTTTCCCGAGTTTTCCGAGTCGCACAAATTTTTCCAAATACTGTCCGTGAATCTAACGTTGGCCCGACGCGCACTGATTTTATATCCTAGTGTCACACCACCACGAATTTACTGGTCTAACCCCGAGCACATGGCGACAATGCACAATAATTATTCTATTAACTTTTAATTGCAAGTGCCGAGGGAAGCTCGACAATTCCAATCCACTCACCGTCGATAAATCTGGCACGCCTCGCGATGCTCCTCACTCGTTGGTCGCAAAGTCGTCGGATAATATCCTCTCGGAAAATATATATTGGTGAGCGCGTGTTGACGGGCGCCAGGCGATATATAAAAAACGTGTCTCTCTACGCTCGAACGGCAGGCAATGCCCAAAATCGGAGAGGGCGGAAATCTCTTCTAAAATTTTCCGCCCCTTTCTTTACGGTGATTGGCCTTGATTTTCCCTAGATGCGAAAATCAAGGCCAAGTCTGCGGTAATTTGAGTCGCTAATTGTCATTGGCCCGCCCCGCGAATGCCGCCCTGTCCACGCAGCGCGGGCAATATGAATTGCTAGATATACACGCGCGGGCAACCCGGCGATGAGCCACTGCCGCGCACACACATACACACACGCGCGCGCGACCGCTCTCTCTCTCTCGATGCACGCAGACGCGGGAGGAGAGAGAATTCACAGCAGCAGCGGCGGCTTCCTCGAGGCACACCATCTCTGCTGTAGCCACGAGAGAGAGAGAGAGAGAGAGAGAGAGAGAGAGAGAGAGAGAGATACCGACATGGCTGTCGACAGAAGGGAGAGCTAGCAGCCGCCGCGCCGCGAGCCGCATGAAGCTGCCGGCCTATCCTAGCGTAGGCTGACGCGCGCACGTCGCCGCTGCCGGACCATCACAGTTGGCAGCGGCGACGTGCGCGCGTCAGCCTACGCTAGGATAGGCCGGCAGCTTCATGCGGCTCGCGGCGCGGCGGCTGCTAGCTCTCCCTTCTGTCGACAGCCGTGTCGGTATCTCTCTCTCTCTCTCTCTCTCTCTTTCTCTCTCTCTCTCTCTCTCTCTCTCTCTCTCTCTCTCTCTCTGTCTCTCTCGTGGCTACAGCAGAGATGGTGTGCCTCGAGGAAGCCGCCGCTGCTGCTGTGAATTCTCTCTCCTCCCGCGTCTGCGTGCATCGAGAGAGAGAGCGGTCGCGCGCGCGTGTGTGTATGTGTGTGCGCGGCAGTGGCTCATCATCCTCAAGAGGCGAGGAAGAAAGAGCAAGCGAGAGAGAGAGAGGGTCGCGCGTACAGTGTGAAGTGGTGTTGGTCACGTGCATGTGTGTGTAGGCTCGTCGTCGTTGCTCGTCGTCGTTGCTCGTTCCGATCGGTCGTCGCTGGGGCGATCAGCTGGTGCCGCCGGTATGGGTGTGTGCGTGTGTGTGCCGGTCTGCGGCTTTCCTCGGTCGCTACTCCTTATCCATTTTCCCTCAACAAATAATAACAATTCCCCCCATTAATAACAATTATTTAATATAAAAATGCTCGGCTCTGGCAATGGGTGACTTGGTCGCGATTGACTGCCCGTGTTTAATATCATTGGGACGTGAAATACACGTCACAAACTCTCCCCCCCTAATCGGGACACACCGCCAGGAGTGGACTGGTTATTCCAATAATCAAACGAGACTCTAATTGGGCCATTGTATCCCATCAACGAGATTCCCGAACAACCCTCGGCACCAGACCTTTTGCAAGAAACAATATATATATACATATCTATACTTAGAACTAATCAAGCTGAAAACAAACAAAGAAATTATTAATACCTCCACCTTACTACTCCCAATCCGACCACGGAGTAACGGCGTTCATAGATCGCGCGACCATAGGGGAAATTATAAGATCCTAAATAAAAAAAAATTTCAATAAATAAATAAATAACAAGACTTTTAACAACTTACTGGGCATGGGTATGCCTTCGTCACTCCATGTTTCGGTCGCTAATTGGGTTCTCAGGTTATGCCCTTGGTCGCCGATGCTTGGGGTCTCGGATGGGTCGCTATATTTGTGATCGCTAGAGTGTTCGGAGTCTCCATCTACTGGCCACATCGATGAATAACCATTTCAAGGTCGCTTGGAAGGAGGAAGTCGCTACTACTGGGCTTTTCCCCTTGGGGGAATATATCTCTTCAATTCACTCACGTGCACCTCGGGTATTCTTTTATCCTCCCCCATATTTAGCACATATACCAGCGGAGACTTGACTGCTTTGATGGCAAACGAGCCGTCAAACCGGCCAGCTAACTTAGCTGAAAAATGCTTGTCTTTGTTTGACAAGTGGTGGTTTCCCCTCATTACTAAGTCTCCTACCTGGAATGTCGCCTCCTTCCTGCCACGATTGTAGTATTTGGCTTATCGCTCCTTTGCAGAATCGATATGCCTGATTACTAGGTCACGTAGGGCATCCAGTCTTCTCACTCTATCTAACCACTCTTCGGGGTCGCTACTAACAATTGGTCGCTTTGGCTCTACTTCTCTTCGTTAACTCTTCACCGGCCTTGGGTTTCGTCCATAATTCAAGAAGGCTGGTGATACCTTGGTGGTCGCTTGCATGGCAGTGTTGACTGCATGCCTGAACTCATGAAGATGGGCATCCCAATTCTGACACTCGGTCATAGGTCTTCTCAAGTCCCAGGTGTCCTGCGGAGGTGATGGAGTGGCTCTCCGTCATCACTCTCTCACGGTACTCTACTGGGACGACAAGTCTCCATCCTTCTCCTCGAGATGTCACTGGGTCTAATAGGGGGTCGCTACGAAATTTGTACAATATGCCATCTTCGATTCTCCAGTCTGGGAATCGGTGTGGGTGTCTTTGTACTTCTTCCATCCTAGTTACGTATCGCATCAGGCAGTTTCAGCAGAGTGCCCTTCCGATAGAGTACTTCGAAGTCCCACTGCTGCATTTCAAGTGCCCAACGGGCTAGTCGTCCAGTAGGGTCCTTCAGATTACGAAGCCATTGGAGGGCGCTATGATCGGTGATGGCCTTGAATTCGTACCCTTCAAGGTATGGTCGCAACTTCTTAATGGCCCATAATAACGCCAAGCATTCTCTTTCGGACATGGTATAATTTCGTTCAGCCGCCGTGAGTACTCTACTCACATATACGATGGGGTGCTCTCCATCATCCCCTTCCTGTGTCAAAACCGCCCCAATCGCCACTCCGCTTGCATCACTCTGGACCGTGAAGGTTTTGCCAAAATCTGGTCTTGCCAGGACCGGAGCTACCGTTAGCGCCTTCTTTAGACCTTCAAAGGCCTCTTGTTGGTCGCTATCCCATTTCCATTCTTGCCCCTTTCTTATTAACTTCACTAACGGAATTTTCATCGCTGAGTCGTTCTCAATGAATCGCGAGTAACATCCTACCATACCCAGAAATCGTCTCAGCTGCTTAACGGTCTTTGGTGCTGGATATTCTGTCACTGGCGACACCTTTTCTGGGTCTGGTCGCAACCCATCTTTATCAAGCAAGAAGCCTAAGTACGTCACTCTCGAGCAGCAGAATTAGCACTTTTTCCGATTTACTACCAATCCTGCTTCGACCAGCTTCTTGAGGACCAGCTACAACCATTGGAGATGTTCCTCAAATGTCTCGGTCGCTATAATGATGTCGTCCAAGTATCCAAACACATATGGTTCATACTGGACGCCAAACAAAGCATCGATCAGGCGTTGGAAGGTCATGGGCGCATTCGTTAATCCGAAGGGCATTTTTACAAATTGTCAAAGCCCTGACCCCGGCACTGCAAATGCTGTAAATTTCTTGCTGCTTTGCTCCATCGGTACTTGAAAATAGGCTTGCTTAAGGTCAATTTTGGTAAAATATTTTGCTTTACGCAATTTGTCCAATATGGAATCCATGCTCCTGATAGGATATGCATCCTTCCGGGTCACTTTGTTGAGGTCGCGATAATCTATACAAAATCTATAGCTTCCGTCTGGCTTCTTGATGATTACCGGGGCGCTACTCCATTCACTTGCCGATCGCTCTATTACTCCACTCCTGAACATCTTCTCTATCTGTTCGTGTACTACTTGCAGAAGTTTGGGTGACATTCATCTTGGCCGATGTTTGATGGCGGCTGCAGAAAGGACATCTATGTGGTGTTCGGTCAGTGTGGTCGTTCCGAAATTTTCCGATGGTGGAGGTAATATCTTGGTCACTAGGTCTTCTATGGCTTTCCGCTGATCGTCGTCTGCCTCGGTAATTCCGGCGCATTCGGCGTATGCTGGGGTTGCTTCGATTTCCTCTTCGTCCCAAGATTGTTTCCACGGGCCCTCGTTAGTCCTCCACATCCGTCTGCCGTATCTTACATCAACGTTCCATGGGGTGGTAAAGTCCTGTTCAAGTAAAATGTCGTGGTCGCAAGGATCTACGGCTCTTACCGTCAGCTTCCTGGACCTGCCATCCAATTCCATGTTGATGTCCAGATACCCCAATACTTTCTTTGTTCCACCTAACACACTTCTTATAACAGAGTTCGCTGGTCGCAATCGGTCCTTGAACATGACCGCTATCTCTGGTCCTACTAGGGAGACCGTGGCTCCATCTATCAATTAGGGCTCTCTACGGCCTACCACCTAGTATTACCTTCGTGAAGATGCGGTTCTCTGCGCTCATACCTGCGACTTCGTCTTCGCCTGGTTCCGGAACCTCAAGTTGGTCGGCCTCCGGCGTACGTAGTACGCTGCTCTCCCCCACTAGACTATATGTGGGCACCCCAACATCTAAGTCTGTAACAAAGGTGGAGGGGCCCTCCAACGAGGGAGTGGACACCTGTGACCCTTCCAGAAGGGGGGGGGGGACTAGGTGCTCGAAATCCTTCTGCTCGTCAGCTGTTGCATTGGGCGCCGTTACGTTGGACCCTTCGAGGATCGGTAAGGTTGTCACTCTTTCGGTCACTCTTGTGCTCTCACGACTCTTTCTATTCTCTACTTTTTTTCTCTCTTCTCGAATTTTGTTGCTCTCACTATTCTCTCTACTCTCTACTTTTTCTCTCTCTTCTCGAATTTTGTTGCTCTCACTACTCTCTCTACTCTCTACTATTTCTCTCTCTTCTCGAATTTTGTTGCTCTCACTACTCTCTCTACTCTCTACTTTTTCTCTCTCTTCTCGAATTTTGTTGCTCTCACTACTCTCTTTACTTAATGGTCTTGTGGTCTGACAATGTGGACTTAATACTTTTAGCTGCCTCGCCTATCATCGATCCACTTCTCACTTGGTCGCTGCTAATTTTCGCGTTCTCTGGGGTCGCTATTCTCTTCTCCTGTATGGTCGGTTGGGCGTTATGCTGGCTTCCCTTTATTGTTGCCAGTTTCGTCCCCTTTGCGGTTGCTGGGGAGGTATGGGACTCTTCTGCCTCCCCTGCATCCCGTTTCCCATGGCCTGATTATTTGGAGAAGACTGCCATGCCGGCTGTCTATTGGGACATTCGTTTGCATAGTGTCCCATAGCCCTACACAAGTAGCATGTCCTTTGTGGACATTCTCTTGCTCGGTTCCCTACCGTCTGGCATGTATAGCATGCACCATATACTGTATATTTCGGGCAGGAGGCCCATTTTGGTCTCTAGTTCCTCTGATATTATAGGCGCCTTGGCCGGTGAATCCTTGGGCCTAACCACCTCTACCCTGAAACGAGTTAACATTCTGGGGAGGAGACCATTGCCAAGCGGGCACAAAACTCGGTCGCAGTGGATTCAGCGGTGTGCTGTGCGTCATCGTTGCGGTCGCGTTGTGTGAGGCTGGCTGTACTGGGGTCGTTTGTACGTTGGACTCAGGCCTTTGATTCTCCTTGGCGGCTACCGCATTTATTTGTTTTTGTTTTTTCTTCGCTTTTCTATTCCAATTTCTCTTTCTCGCAGGTTTGGTTGTCACTGATGTGCTGTCGCTAGTGTCGCTTTGTGGGTTCAATTTCTCGTAGGCTGCCGCTACCTTACGGACAGAGGGTGTCCCAGAGTATGCTGCACCTGGTATGCTCATCTTCTCCTTTGGTGGAGGCTCTTCAAACCGGTCATCTAGTTCTTTCTCCTTTTCCCAAATTCTTCCTAGTTTCTCTATATCCTTGAGCGTCTTGATTTCTTTCCCCGCCATGAAGTGTCGATAGTCTTTCCTCAAGCCCTTGTAGGCCTGTTTTACTATTGTTTTCCTGGATGGGGGTCGCTTAAAGTGGTCGACAATGTATTCCACGCAGGATATATAATTGGCAATCTTTTCTCCTTTTGCCATCTATCGGTTCCGTAAGTCCGTCATCATGTCTTCTTCATCTCTGTGATCCAAATACTGCCTTCTGAATGCTTTTTTAAAGTCTTTCCATGATTTTAGGTCCGGTCGCTTCGATCGATACCATCTGCTAGCATTTTTCGAAAAGATCGATGGTAAAGCATTCAACAGCTCCCTGTCGCTCATGGCTAGGCTTGCTTTGAAATCCTGCAGCCGGTCCAAAATTTCCTCTGTCTCCTTATCTTCCCCATTGAACTTTAGGTTCCAGCTCTGCAAAATTTATCATTCTTCCCCGCTATGTCTGCATTCGAATGACATTTCCTATTTTTTTGTTTCATTTTCTTATTTTCATATTCTGAATCGCTAGTCGATGTCGACTGGTTCCGTTTGTGGCCTCTCCTGTGTTTTCTACTTCTTTTATTGTCGTCGCTATCTGAGTCTGATGACGTTGTTTTACAGTCGCTACTTGTGGTACTATTACTCGAACTCCTATGTCTACGGTTTTTCACTTTACGGCTATCTCTCTTCTTTACTGATCTTCGGTCTAGTACGCTACTTTCCGAGCTACTCGATGACAGTCGCTTTCGTTCTCCTCTTCTCTGTTTTGATGCTTCGGTTTGCTGGTCTGTTGGTCTACGAACGGTGTTCGCCTTAGGACTCCGAATCTCTGCCACTTCGTGATTCCTGGGTCGCTCCCTTCTCTCTTGAGATTCCCTCGGTGGTCTCGGAGTGTCTACGTAATCCTGTGAGTTTGCTACCGGAGGTGGGACTACCGGAGGTTGTGGCGCGTATACCGGTTCTCGGAGGAGAATTGGTCCATGTTGTGCCATTTTCATTTGTTCAAACTCCTGCAGTAGCCGTTCGTATGGTCCTGCCCCTCGTGGAATGGCATCTTCTTCTCGATTCTCCGCATCTTCTTTGTTGCTTACGTCGCTACTGTCTGTTGAGTTGTCCCCTCTGACTAGTCCCCGGACCGGCCCCGATGTTCGTTGCTTGTGCCATTGCAGGGGGTCGTGTGACCGACGGCGCTGCGGTGGTTGGCATCGAAGGTAACGTTGGTTCCGAAGCCGTTGACGCTGGTGTAATCAATCGTATTGGTCTTGGGATCATTGGTACCGCGGGAGTTCCCGTACTGGAATCCGGTGATGGATGCTTGCCTGTATAATGGAAAAGTGGTTCTGGCAGCCTCCATTGGTAGCCGGTTGGTATAATCTTCATTAGTCCCGGAGTATATGCCAACTGTGTATGACTGCTCATCGCTAAGAGTTGCGGTGGAAACCCTGTTTGCACTCTTGGTCGTGTGTTTACAGACACCATCTGCATCGCGAAGCTATCCGTTGGTCCCCGTGTACGAACTGGTGTCGTCGTAGTGAGAGTGGTGGTCGCTTTGCTTATCGTTTCTAGCGTAACTACTGGTACATCGGTCGTTTGTTGTTGTGTTGTGACTTCTTGAATCTGCTCTGTGATTGCCTGTCCCTGTTCTTGGCTATACTCCGTTTCTGTGCTTTGCAACTCTACTTCTTTGGTCGCTCTCTTAGGCTTCCTACCTCTTTTCTTCTTCTGAGGTATTTGTTCAAAAGATTCCTCTCGCATTATGGCCGCCGATGTTGCTGGTACTTGATCCCATGGTCTCTCATCCAATACTGTATCCCAATTTATTGCTGCACCTGGTTCCACTGTCCTTATACTTGCCCGCAAGAGTCTGTCTCTAAGTTGGGCTGTTGTCCCAGATACGCTAAGTCCCATCTGATCTAGAATTATTATTAGTTCGCTCGGGTCCATCCCATTTATTCTACTTCATACTGCCATTCGCTGGAGTATGCGCGGATCCTTCTTTGCTGCTTGTCTTGTGTTCATTTTGTACTCTACTCGTACACTAAGGGAAGAAAACAAAAACAGCGGTTTGGTCGCTAGTTACACTCTACAGTTACTGCAGTATTCGCTATGTTGGGAGGGCCCGCCCAAGTCTTTGGAATCTTTTCAAAGACGGGGATTTAACTTGCAATACCTGGTGCACGTGAATGGAGAGGTCGCTAATAAAGGAATCAGTCTTAACTCATTTACGGGACAATTTTCCTGCCTAACTACTGTGTCACTAATTTTCAATTTTTATAATGATTTATAATAATAATATATATATTTATATATGTATGTTACTCTGGAGATTACCGTCTGTTTACTTTTGCTAAAGGGACAAAAGGAGATAAAACAAAGAAAAATAGCTTCTTTTCTTGAGGTCTTCTTTATCGGTTCCTTTAGCTGAAAATGCCTACTCGAAATTTGTTTGCCTAGCTCTTGAGTAGCAGCTGAAATGCCCTGACGCGAATCTAATAAAGTTGCTATTCAGTCTTCAGTAGTTCTTGGTATTCTCTTCTTGTTCACGTCTGGAGTAATAATCTGAGGTTTCTTCTGGGTCGCAATTAATTTTCAGTAAATAATTCCCAATACAATTAAATAAATATAAATATATGTAATAATCAATTTTTCCTTTGACACAGTAGTTATAATATAAAATACAATAACTTTAGTTATTGTATTTTTATACCCAATATCCAGTAGTTGTTAGAAAAAATTTTACTCTTAACAATTTTATAATTGTTGAATTGCATAAGGACCGTTTATTGTGGTGCTAAGCTTAGTCCTATATCCGATAGATCTTTGTTTATAGTATTTACAGCTCTTTCAAGCACCTTGCGACACTTTTCAGGAGTAGAATAGTTCGACTAAATTACTATATCGTCAGTGAACTGTGATACTTTAACACTGTTAGGGAGATTGTCGGTGATTTTTATCACGTAAATAATATAAAACAGTGGACTCAAGACACAGTCTTGGGGAACTCCTTTGACCACTGTTCGAGAGTTTTCCCCGGTGATTTCCGTTAGAATAATTCTTTCGTGTGTTATAGCTTTTGCAAATTTGACTAGATTCTCTGAGCACCCAATCTCCGCAAGATTTTGTAGTAAAATATCACAGTTCACATTATCAAATGTCCCGCACACATCAAGGAAAGCTGCTAGCAACGATTTATTTTTCATTAAAGAATCATTGACGCTTAGTGCTAAGTTAGTTAGGTTGTCGACGCATGATTTCCCTTGTCTGAATCCAGTTTGGCTTTTCGGCAATAGATCATTAGATTCGCACCACCATTGTAATCTTTTCTTGACTAGGGTTTCAAAAAGTTTACATACACAGGACGTAAGGGCTATGGGTCTGACCCCTTTACCATCAGGTTTGCCTATGAAGTGGACATAAGATACTTTCCAACTATTGGGAAAGTCACTTGTGTATACATTTCATTGTATATATCTAAAAGTAATAATTGGTACTTAACTGGTAATTTTGTGATTATCTCATAGTCCACTCCATCAACACCTGGAGATGATTTTATATTTTTGGATTTTAATGCGCTAGTAAATTCATAAAAATCGAATGGCTTATCAAAGAAAGCGTTTTCATTGTAAGTCGGTAGGTAGGTAGGATTAGTAGGTGCCCACGGCGGACTGATTTTATTTAGACCAGGTTCAATTTTGAGATTTCTTGGTAAATTTTCTGGAGTGTGCTAAGGCGAAATTTTTACCCATTTATTTTTAAGAACCTTTGATTTATCCCATACGTATTTTGGGTCTGTTCTAAAATTTATCGTTTCGGCAAAGTTTTTATAGTAGGCTTTTTTGACCATTTTAAAAGTTCTTGTTGCTAGTGCTTGCATTCTTTTATACTCGATTAAGTCTGCTAAACATAGGGTTTCTTCCCATTTTTTATACGCGGCTTTTCTTTCCCTTTTAACCTTATCACACTCACTGCTCCACCATGGCATTGGATTGCTTATTTTCTTGGGATTTACAGGTTTAGGCTTAGGATTGCTATTGGTGATTGAGTCGGTTATCATTTTTATAAAAAAATTGCATTTGTCATGAGGAGCGAGTTTATCGTAGTCTTTTTCAAGAAATTCTGCGTATTTTTCATTCAGTTCAATATTAAAATTATTCCAATCAGTCCGAACTGTTTTTAGTTTAAAGGTTTTTTTGTTATATCTACTTTTCTGTGTTTGTATATCAAGCAGGAGGGGGAAGTGATCAGAACCATACGTTTCGTCCTGTGCTTCTACATTTATTTTGTTCGCAATTTTCAAGGTAGAGATGACTAAATCAAGATTTGATTTTGTGTTCTGATTTAAATTTACATATGTTTGAGTGTCCGTATTGTGTATGTAGAGATCGTGATTGTCAATACTTTGAAAGAATCTATCTCCATTGGAATCAATTTTTGCGCAGTTCCAAAGTCGGTTATGTGCGTTGAAATCTCCTACTAATAAACAATTTTTATTAATATTTAAATTATTGACAATCATGTCCCATTGGTTTTGTGTTAATGTAATACCCAGTGATCTGTAGCAAACAAACAATTCAAATGAAGGATTGGTATTGATTATTCGGATACCGCACATTTCTACGGACAAGTCGGGTGATTTTACGTCTTTAATTTCGGCAAATTCAATACTTTTTCTAATTAGAAGCAGTATATCTCCTCCTTTTTTGTGCTGACGATCTTTTCGAATAGTGAAGAATCCAGGAAAATTGATTTTCTTTTCTTCGTCTGCGAGCCATGATTCAACACAAATGAAAATATCTATCTTGCTTAACAGTGAGGGTAGTTCTTGAAGCCGCTTATTCAAACTTCTCTCATTCCAATACAAACATCTTAGTGCATTGTTGTTTGTGTTCGTCTTATCCATTATATTATAATTTATTTAGGATTGATCTTCAAGCATACTTTGAGAGCTACATGTAGAGCTTGAATCGTCGCTATTATCTGATGTCTCGTTTGTCAGGCGTTTGATAATTCTATATATACGGTATTTCAAATTTACGTCTGTGATGTTGTCATGAATATTATTAAGCATATTTATCACCTGAACTGTCTCTAGAGTGTAGGTTGATACTAGCTCCGGAATTTGCCTGTTGCCGTAGGATTCATAGAGGAAATTTGTAATTTTTTCAAAATTTAACGGATATATTTTTTGGTTTTGCGCGATATGTTCATGATTGGTTGGAGCTTATCGGCAATATCAGTAAATCTTAGTTAAAGTATTGGATTTATAAATCGCTTCGCTTGAAACTTAAGCTCTTATGGCATACAGGCCTCTACTTTAAAGTTCGATTGGTTTTATTATGAAATTGACTATGGGAGACTCAAAATGGCCGCTTTATTTCAAAAGTTTTTCATTTTTATTGAATTTTCTGAATTATTGATATGTATTTTAAGTTTTGACAGTTGCTATACTACCTTTCTTCATAAATTACTATTAAAAATATAGGAATTAACAATAACATTGCATAAAACGTATTCCTAACCTCAAAAAATTCAAGATATTCGTATATTCTAGCTGCTTTTTATAATAATAACGTTCCAAAGCTGTTTTTATTTGTATTTTTTCATGTCCTGATGATGTTTATGACATTTTTGTGCGTCAATAAGTTATTATTGCTAACATATTATTTGCTTAAACAAATTAATTAACAAATTATTGCAAATTATTTATTCTGGCCCATATCAAAAATTTTAATTTGAACATTGTTAACATGTTACTAACTTTAAATATATACTCTTTTAGTTACATCTGATGTTTTACTGTCTGTTAGCCGCAAAAATTGTTTGCGTTTTCAACTCTCACCAACGCGGAAGTCGACAATATTTAGAGAATTATTTTATCTTTTTTTTTATTTTTAACACTTCTAAATTTTGTTGTTGGTTTATTTACATTTTTGTTTTAAATTTTTAAACATATTTCAAGTTTTTAAATTTTCTATGATTTATGCATTCTTAATTTAAAAGTTTACTATTTTTTGTGTACTGTTGAAAAGCAATTCACACAGTAGTAATTGTTCGCATTCAATGCAAAACTTTGTAGTTTTTAGATGGTAACCATCTTTTGTGCAATGTTACATTGATTTTGTAATGGATTTGTGAGCAGATAAATCGGTCAATTTACTGCGGTAATATTTATTAACTCGCATGCAAAAATCTTTAGTACTGAATTCTTTACCTTTGTTGCAACACATATTCCATAGGACAGTGTCATTCATAATTACAGTGTGGATCATCCTCATAAAAACTACCCTTGTCGATTTTTTATATCTAATGTAGGGTAACACTCTGCTACATCTAAAATCGTGCGTGTCTACACCGCCCATAAACTGATTGTAGAAAGATACTAGGTGAGGAAAAGGGTATTCAACTTTTTGGTGTTCATCCTTAGTGTATCAGTGCATAGAACTTAGTGGAGAACGCCAGTAGCCGTAGATAATAGTGATACTTGTTTGGAATCCATTATAGTCACACAATTTATTCCACTGTGTACTTCATGAGTAGCTTCAAACTGTCCTCTAGTAGATTTTGTATGCAGATTATGACTTTCGTTTATTCTATCTTTACAAACAACTCCTGTCGAGCATAGTCCAAGTTTTTCTAAATGAACAACTAAATCGGGACCTGTAAAGTAGTTGTCAAAGTAAAGATGATATAAATATAGTTTTTTTGCGGAGTTTTTAGTAAAAGAGAATTAACCATTTGTAAAACAACTCTTGAAACTAGCGGTATATTTTGTAAGTTTTCATTGAATGTATTACTGTTTTTGCCACAATACATATCGAAGACGAGTAAAAACCCTAACACTGTACAAATTGTCCAAAACTTTATTCCAAATCTTATCAGTTTTGAGCTTATAAATTGTTTCAAAACAGTTCTTCCAAAAAACTTGATCATCATTTCATCAATGGATAATGTTGTCGAAAGAAATTTATTTTATTTATTTAGAAATTTATCGTACTCTCCAGCCCTGTCAGAATCATTTTTATCCAAAGGTTTTGCGTATTTAATTTTCGATTTTATTTTAAGAAATTTATCACGAAACAGTTTTTGCAACACCTTCAGATCTTAGATCTTCATCTTTAGACCAATAATCCTTTTGGTCAGTTCTAACATTAAAAGAAGTTAGCATCAAAATTCCAATAAAAATCTCGAAATAATTCATAGTTAAATTATAACCATTTTTACAAGTTGCACCGACTATATGCTATTATATTTCTTTACTAAAAAAATGTTCAAATAACTAAGCAGAAGTTTTATTTTGTAATTCTTTTTTTTTTACTTTATCAGTTAAAACTATATGATTATTTATATCGTCAGTACAAATGTTTTCATCTTTCTCCCATTTGTATTCATGATCAGATTCTAATTTTTTTATGTAGGAATATAATTTTGCATAACCTGCAGATAAGAATAATTACGAATATCTCCTTCACTCTCTTTAAAAGTTTTCTCAGTATCATTATCTTCAATATTTGAACCACCCGAATCATCAGCATTAAGTAAAACAACAACTTCATCGTAATCGTCGAAGCTAGTTTCTTCATATCAATAGACTTGCGTTTCGACATATTTTTTTAAAATTAAAAGTTTGATATAATATAACTTTTATATTAGTTAGATTTGAAAAATTGTAATCAAATATAAGTATCTATAACTATGTTTATGCACAAAATAATTGAAGACAAATTTAAAAGAAAGCATAAGTTGATATGTATGTATAAAAATTGTTTTTTATTTTCGAAATATTTTGATTAAAATCAATAGAAAAAATTTTGACAAGTATATCGGATAATTAACGATTTTTTAAAATTTTATAACGAATTTATACAGTTAAATTTTTTTAATAAACATGACAAGTACTTTTTAACTTTGTTTTTCACAAGTTTTCTCATCGGTTAGTTAAAAAATTCGTCATCACATTTTTGAGGTTAGGAATGAGAAAGTATATCCTTTATCCATTAGCTTGCCATTCAAACGTAATCTCTGACAAGAAAAATATCGTGAAGACGGTCCATACTAAATTTAGACTGTTGAGTGTTGCGAAAGAGTAAGCCTCCCTATATGCCCGAGACCTCACTGTTCTGTTAAAGGGAAGCGCACCGCGTGTGTCTCGTCGCCTAGCGACAAGAAGCTGAGTTGTCTTTATAGCAAGCTATAGCGAGTTGTATGAAGTGTGCATGTATGCATGAGCCCAATTCTTAAGACTTTTGAAAACAAAATTAAAAATCTGATTCAAAACTTTTATTACTCGATACTATCATTCATGCCCTATCACTCTGAAATGTAGTTTTATTGCATTTTATAAGAAAAAATAAAAAGCAACTGTGAAAACTAGTTACATACAATATAATCATTCTAAACAAAAAAAAATTTTTTAAAAATGTTATTTTGAGTCCACCATATTGAATTTCGAAACTTAACCTATGAAAAGTAAAGAAAATAAACGTAGTGAGTCTTTCAATGTTATTTGTAATTGTACACAGTTAAAATTACGAATTTTGATATGTTTGTAATAAAAATGTTGCAATAATTTGTTAGCAATATTAACTTATTGACCAACAAAAAAGCCATAAACATCATCAGGACATGAAAAAAATATAATAAAATAGCTTTGGAACGTTTTTACCATAGAAAACAGCTAATATGTACAAATATCTTGAATTTCTTGAGGTTACGAATGCGTTTTATGCAATGTTATTATTAATTACTATAATTGTAATAGTAATTTATGAAAAAAGGTAATAAGAAACTCTCAAAACTTAAAGTGTACATCAATAATTCAGCAAAATCGAGAAAATTGAAAAATTCTAGAAATAAAGCCACCATTTTAAGTTTGCCATATTGAATTTCATAATAAAACCAATTGGACTTTAAAGTAGAGATCTGTATGCCACCCGATCCTGAGTTAGATCTAATATTTACGAAAACAAAAATGTTTAAATTTGTAATTTTTTGTTAATTAATCCGCCATATTCGAAACATACGCATAAATTTAAAAAAACTAACGACGGATTTTAAATGAGCAGGTAATTTTACATAGGAATGTAAATTTTCAAATTTTTTTATCTACGTTTTACTTGCTTTTCAATACAATGAAAACAAAGTAAAATTTAGGGCCTTCCCCGACGAGACGGGTTTGCATTACGTATTGAAGTACGGCTTTTTACAAATTTTTAATTTTACGAGTTTTGGTACCGTAAATTTTATGATATATATCTTAAATTTTACGATATATATCATGCCAGTTGCGATATAGTTTTCTCAGTGTAGTATAGCAGCCTAGAAAATGTTCAATACCTCGAAATGGCGGCGAATTTTTTCTGATTAGACGTAGTTTAAGAACTATTGTTTTCCAAAAAAAAAAACGATTTTCACGTAGAGTGCTCCCCTTAAAGAAGTGTACAGAAGCGTTATTTTTTTATTTTATTTTTCTTTTTTTATCAGAATACTGTTTTCCTCCCTACAATAATTATGTGCTTTGTGTGCAGTTATTCGAAGTGTAATACTAGAATACACTCTTTTAACTAAAAGTCAAACTTTTGGAAATGTTTGACCTTAAATCTAACAGTTCCTTGCAAATTACTTATATATTCTGATATAACAGTCATATCTTCAATATTCTTTTTACCAAAATTATGTATAACCACCCTAAGTAACAAAATATTATTGCGGATAAAGACAATTTTTTTCTTACTTAGGGTGGTCATAATTAATTTTGTTTGAAGATTTTCGAAAATTTGACTTCAGAATCAAGAAGAGTAAGTTGACTAGTATTCATCATGAAAAAATCATATTTATTAATATAAGTTTGATAATTTTGCTCACTTTCTAGGTGCATGACATATTGATACTTTATTGGCCAGAAACAAACTGAACATTAAGGGGCGGTCCTGCTTTAGAAGGTCAAAAAAATCGATTTGTTTTATTCGCTAAATCTATCCCAAATGTATCCAAGAATATATTCCCAAAGTTTTACAAGCAAATTCAAAGTATTTTCGAAGATATATAAGCCGAAACGGTGCGGCGTCGTGTAGATGTACGAGCGCTCGGCCAACCTTGAGCGCGCGCTTCTCCCCTCACTCTTCTAATCCGAATTTGTTACCTGGGAAAGATTCAAAGATCTTTCGGGACAATGTTTTGAAATTGTAGTAAGCATTATAGGTATACATATATATATATATATAGGTATACTAACTGTTCTGGAGTATAACGGTTTCTCTCTCTCTCTCTCTCTCTCTCTCTTCCTCTCTACGTGTGTACATATTTCCACCTTGCTGGTTCAATGGTTAGTTTTACTGTTATTCTCGACGAGTAAACTTCGAAAGAAAATCATTTCAAGCTATCCAAAAGGTGATCATCCGAGCAATAAGCGTGCTGCAAAACGTCGGAAATGTAGATTTCAAGGAAATCAATTTACAAGTAAATCGGACGAGACGGAGTTAGATGCAAGCAGAAGTGCGAGAAAATTATCAACTGCGAGCACCGATGATATAATTGTACATCCTCCTCTTCACTATTATAGAACAATAGAATTTTTTACAGTTTTCAATGCACTTACTGATATAATAATATGCAGATCGTGCAAGCAAAGCATACAATTTGTAGAGACTGGACATCGAGGCTTAGGCTATTAAATTATATTATTGTGTGCATGCGGTCGAAGAAAAATAAATTCAGGACCGTTAATACATACTGGCTTCGAAATAAACAGACGTATTGTGTTCGCTATGAGGTTATTTGATATTGGGCGAGAAGATATTAATTTATTTTGTGGTATTATGGATATGTACCAAGGTTTATCGAAATCGACCTACGATAAGATAGTGCAGCATTTTCACGCAGCGATGAACTCAATGTTTAATAGTGTCTGTGAGAAAGCTGTCAAAGAGTAGCAGGAAAAAAATGTTCTAAATGGAAAATCCGAAACGCATTTAAAAGTTTCCGGCAACGGATCATGGAAAAAGTGTAGCTATACGTCATTGTTCGGTGTAACAACTCTCATTGGTTATTACTCTGGCAAAGTCATCGACCTTATTATTAAAAGTGCATACTGCCAGTCATGTGCTTAAAAAAAGCATCATTGAAAAAAGTCATGCACCTCAAATCACGACGGTTCGGCGGGTAAGATGGAGGTGAATTCAATCATAAAAATGTATTCATGATCTGATGAAAAATTTGGCGTCAAATATACCAATTATATCGGTGACGGCGACTCTAAAACTTTTATTGGGAATATGAACATCAATCCATACGGTGACGAGTACCCTGTTACCAAAAATGAGTGCGTGGGACACGTACAAAAAGTATGGGTACACGACTCCGTAATAAAAAAAAGTAAGAGAAGCTCGGGGGTAAAAAGCGCCTGACAGACGGCATCGTCAAGAAGCTAACCATTTATTATAGCTTAGCTATCCGAAGGAATATAGATTCTGTAGAAAATATGAAAAAAGCGATATTCGCTACTTTAGATCATTATTGTTCTACAGATGATTTTCATTGGCACGAAAACTGTCCTTCAGGCGCTGACACTCGTCCTATTTACGAAGATCTGTCCAAGGACGAACTTCTAAAGTGGTGCTTAGGCGGTCATACGCAGAATCCGAACGAATCACTCAGTGCTGCAGTCTGGCGCATGAACCCCAAACATCTGCATTCTGGCCAAAAAATAGTGGAAATAGCCGCGTTTATGGCTGCAGGTATATTTAACGAGGGCTATTCTATAATTTTGGAGACTATGCAGCTACTCGACCTCAAACTCGGCCAGCAATGCAAGATGTTTTGTGGATAACATCGACGAGCAACGCATCGAGAAGCAGAATAGGCTCCAATCCTTATCGAGTAAGGAAGCTCGTACAGCCAAACGATTTGAACAAATGCATCAAAACCAACTTTATGAAGAAACAAAAGGGTTGTTATATGGAGCAGGAATAGCTGCTTAGTTGATTATTACTGTAAGTAATCAAAAATTGATACAATTTCCTATCCAAAACTTTGAAGTGCGATTGCTCGAGTTTTCGTTTTTACGATTTTATTTAATTTGGAAAGATTGCAAGAAAACTATACGATTGATGGAAATGAATGAAAGTTTTTCATGTTCAGGATTAAATTCTCTTCTAGTTATATCTAAAAAATTATTAAAAAAGTTTGTTTAAACAATTTTTATAGCACGTTAAAGTGATTTTTTTTGTAAAAACGTGTCTTTTTCAACTTGCTGAAAATATAGAATTTCGCAATTTTTTTGGGTTTTTATAGCTGATACCAGAAGGAAAATATATGAAAATTAAAATTTTTTGTTCAATTTCTGTTTCTGACAAGCATTACGAGCTCTACTTTTTCCGCAGCTGAGAGACTTCAATAACGAGGCTTTGTGCAAATATGTACATAAAACATACATGTATATATTAATATTTTTGCATAAAAACAATGATTTTGTATTCTAGAAATATACTTGAAACTATACTTAAAAGTTCGCTATGATTAGTTATTTCTTTCTATCCTAAAAAAATCCCCGGAAAATAGCGTTCTTTAGGCCTTCTAGAGCAGGACACCCCCCCCCCCCCCTTATGGCTCTTTCGAAAATGAAAGAGCTAATCAGTAGTTTCCTTATTGTTTGAAAATATTGAAAATTTCTAAGTTAAAAATAAGTTTCAGTAGCCTTACTGTACTTAATTAGTAGTTCTTGTGTTGTTAAAAGATAATACCATTTGCACATCAGTTTTCCTGTAGCCGCGAAATTACAACTGTGAAACAGTAGCTCAGACAGTAGTTCAACTAGTAGTTTAACTAGTAGTTCAACCAGTAGTTCAAACAGTGGTTCAAGGAGTAGTTGAGAAAATAGTTTACTTTCATAAGGGTTACTTCACCAAAGATCTTCAAGTACTTTTTTTCTAGTCCGAAGAATTGCAGTAGTATATTGTCATCTAAAAAAGGTACAACATGAATAAGTAAGGTTAGATTTTCCATTCGATTTAGCGCTTTGGATCTCATTTTTTTCCTATACTTTTAAACTATAAATCGACTGAAAGTAAATTCTAAAATAATTAATTTATAATTAAAAAAGCTAAATGTTATATATAAATTTACATAAACAATTAAAGTTTTCTCATTATAGATTATTGATAAATGATAAAGGAGAAAAAGAAATCCAAAATATTGAAAGCGAATGAAAAATAAAAAACCTAATTTATTTAAGTATTTTATTTCAGTTAGCAATAATTATACATGTGAATATACAATTTTGTTAAACGTATTATTTTTCTATCCGTTATAATGGGGTGCTCAATCATTAATAATTATTAATTAATTGAGCGTGCTAGCGTCTTACAGGCGTGCGCCACACGCAACTTGTGTGCGTAGCTTATCGCAGGCGGCCTGCGGCGACTCACCGCTGTAGCATTACCCCGGTGTAGCTGTGCAAGCTTTTCTCGCGTATACACCGAATCTGCGAGGATTCGGCTTCGTGCGGAGTTTCCTCGACGCACTGGTTTTCGCGGCCGTAAGGAGCGCGAAAACGCGAAGACTAATGCTATCGTAACGCGAACAGCGACGTAGTCTTCCTTTGGCCTAACTCGGTGCAAGGGGCAGGCGGGTTCGGGTTAATCAAGGCACACTGATTTTAATAAAACAATATAAGCTATATTCTAGAACGATAATTAATAAATATCTTACAATTACTTTACACATGAAAACTGAGTTGGTAATCACGAAAAATCGCGTGAAGTCGAGCGTCGCTTGCGTGTTCAGCACGACTATCACTGAACGGAGCCCTTTTGTCTTGAGGGCACGGCACGCTATTCGTAGCGTGGCCCTATAAACGTCCGCGGTTGCCGCGGGCTAGTCCTTACCTCTACAAACTAGAGTGCGACGGTGCGATGTGGTGACGCGCCGCTAGCGATATCGCTCGCTGCTTCTGTCTGACGAGAATGTCGTTGCAGCTTCTCTGTGCTCAGCTTCTGCTTTTCTATGCCGCGGCGTCCTTCGTCGTACCACTAAAAAGGCTGATGGTCGGCATCCTCGGTGGCGTCTGCTAAGACAGCATCGGAGCGTCTCTTATCGCGAGGCACACGGCGTGAGGAGTCGAGCGGTAGTGTTTCTTCCTCTTCGCGGCCGTGGCCCCCGCTCCTTCTCGCTTTCGTCTTCCCATCTGTTGCCGCGCCTTGGTCATGAGATGGCGTCTCATGACCCTTTTTCGTCTTCCCGTTAGCGAATTATACGCGGTTCGTTACATCGTGAAATAACTTTTTGTACATATTTTCCCTAATCTAGCCGAGTTTTAAGAGAACAAGCAATGTTTCAAGCGATAATAACAATAATAACAATAATATTGTGTATGAGTTCATAAAAATTTGTCTTTAAAAGCAGTCATTCTGAAACTTTTGCCACTGCAAATATTTTGCAGTATGTATTACTGTAAAAACCCCGTTATGAAAAATCTAAATTTTTACCCATAATTGTCAACAATCTGTAGCCTTTATCAATACCTTACCACCTACCTGCGCAACAACTAACTATTTATGTAATAAATTTTTTTTTAATTATTTGTCAAAAATCACGGGAGTGATTTAATAAACTTAAGAGACTATTATTGAGCTCTGACATCGGACATTCGCCCAGTGGCGGGTTAGATCTGAACCACTCGGGGTCCTGAAATTCTTCGACAGCTGCGGTACAGTGAAAGTCAATGAAACTCCAACACACAGATTATATTACAATCCAGACAAATGATTTAGCCAATCTCAGTTGATTGTTTGTGTCGACACGTCGAGCGACAAAATACATTTGGAAGTGTATCTATCGTTCGTATGTATAATTATAGGAAAATGATGCTTGAAACGATCTCCACGAACTGTATACCATTTAAATTAACTTTATTTTAAAGCCGACGTTTCGGGAGTTTTGTTTACTCCCCTCTTCATGGATACAATTTACAACAATGATACAAAAAATTAAGTGTCTTATGGAGACCGGCGTGACAAACAAACAGTGAATGGTACCCTTAAGAAGGACAAAGTAAAAATTAAAAACTATAAACCAACAAGGTTGTAAAACAAAATTAATGGAAAACTAATATAAAAACTCACTACGAAGAAGATAGCACTTAGACTGAGACATAGCTCTGGAGGCCGACAAGCTTCTATTCTATTGATAGTGTTTTTATATAAAAAATAATTATTTAACTTTTCCGAAAACGTGCATTTACTCCAACTTTTCATCAAGAATTTTGATATTCTCAAAATCAATACGATGGTTACCACCACCCACTTTCACAAAAAATTGCCATAGTCTATAATCTTGTTGATAAATGCATAAACTTATCTGACCTTTCTTTTCATAATGATAATTTAGCCATAGCAAAAACATATCTACTGAACAACAATTATCCCGTAAAGTTTATTGATAAACACATAAGAAAGAGATTAACATATATTGATTAAAAATCTGGATTTGCTGTGTCGGTTGTACTTTTATTAATCAGAGTACCTGAAATAATAACTGTCCAGGGTTAATGGGTTTGAGGTTTCGAGCGCGCAAGTTGCGCGATGTTACGATTTTTTTCAAATTCATAGTTACGCAGATTTATACAGTTGGAATTACCACACAATGACAAAAAATGATGTATGAAACCTAAAAAAACCTTTTCAACCCCTTAAAACATCCCTTACGGAGGGTTGAAAATGACGAATAAATAACTATAAATAAACGATATTATATTTGTCCGAAAACTAAATCTTCTTCGGCGATTTAGGTTACAATCGACTCTACATGTACCAAGGGCGATATGTATTTTTTTCATTTTCCGGAATCTACCCCGAGGACGGATATATTGGGTGGAAAGTGTCAAAAATATACAAATTGATTTTTCCTGGTTCCAAAACAAAATCTTTTTCTGTGATTTGGATTGCAATCGACGTTATATGTGCGAAGGGTGTTATGTAAATTTTTTAATTTTCCAGAAACGACCCCTAGTACAAACAGAGGAGGCGGAAAGTAGCAGAGATACAACAAGTGATTTTTCCTGGTTCCAAAACAAAAACTTTTTCGGCGATTTGGATTATAATCGACTCTACATGTACCAAGGGTGTTATGTATTTTATTTTTTTTCCGGAATCTACCCCTAGGACGGATATAGGGGGTGGAAAGTGTCATAAATACACAAATTTATTTTTCCTGGTTCCAAAACAAAATCTTTTTCGGTTATTTGGGATCCAATCGACTCTATATGTACCAAGGGTGTTATGAAATTTTTGCCATTTTTCGGAAAATACCCCTAGTACGGGCACATGGGGTGGTACGTGGTAGAAATATAAAAAGTGATTAATCCTGGATCCAAAACAAAATTTATTTCAGCGATTTGGGTTGCAATAGACTGTACATGTGCCACGGGTGGTATGCAATTTTGTTCATTTTCCGGAAACTTCCCCTAGTATAAACAGAGGGGTGGGAAAGTTCTAGAAATACGTAAAGTGATTTTTCCTTGTTCCAAAACAAAATCATTTTCGGCGATTTGGATTGCAATCGACGTTATACGTACGAAGGGTGTTATGTAATTTTTTTTCATTTTCCAGAAACTACTCTTAGTACGGACAGAGGGGGTGGAAAGTAGCAGAGATACAAAAGTGATTTTTCCTGGTTTCAAAACAAAAACTTTTTCGGCGATTTGGGTTATAATCGACTCTACATGTACCAACCGTGTTTTGTATTTTTTTAATTTTCCGGAAACTACCGCCAATACGGGCAGAGGGGGTGGAAAGTTGCAGAGATAATCAAAGTTATTTTTTCTGGTTCTAAAACAAAATATATTTCGGCGATTTGAATTACAATAGATTGTACATGTACCGAGAGTGTTCTGTAATTTTTATCATTTTCTGGAATCTACACCTAGGACGGATAGAGGGGGTGGAAAGTGTCATAAATACACAAATTGATTTTTCCTGGTTCCAAAACAAAAACTTTTTCGGCGATTTGGGTTAAAATGGTCTCTACATATACCAAGGGTGTTTTGCATTTTTTTTATTTCCGGAAACTACCCGTAGTACGGATAGAGGGGTGGAAACTATCAGAAATACACAAATTGATTTTTACTTGTTCCAAGACAAAATCTTTTTCGACGATTTAGGTTGCCATCGACTCCGCATGTGCCAAGTATTTTATGTAATTTTTTTACGTACTATGTAATGTTGCAACCCAAATCACGGAAAAAGATTTTGTTTTGGAACCAAGAAAAATCACTTTGTGTATTTCTGTAACATTCAAATCGCGTTGTCGTACTAAGGGTACGACATCCTTGGCACATGTAGATTCGACTGCAAGCGAAATGGTCGCAAAATCTTTTGTTTTGGAACCAGGAAAAATCACTTTGTGTATTTCTGATAAATGAAAACATTACATAACACCCATGGTACATGTAGAGTCAATTATAACCCAAATCACCGAAAACGATTGTGTTTTGGAACCAGAAAAAATCACTTTGTGTATTTCTGACACTTACCAACACCCCTGGCACATGTAGAGTCGATAGCAACTCAAATCTCTGAAAAAGATTTGGTTTTTGGACAACCATAATATTGTTTCTTTATAGTTATTTATTCGTCATTGTCTACCCTCTGTAAGGGATGTTTTGGGGGGTTTGAAAGGTTTTTTTAGGTTTCAAACATCATTATGTGTCTTTGTGAGGTAACTCCAGCTGTATAATTCTGCGTAACTATCAGTTTGAAAAAATCGAAATATCGCCCGACTTGCGCGCTCGAAACTTCAAACCCATCAATCAGGGTTAGCTGTATCTGATAAAGTTGTTTCACTAATTGGGACGACTGTGCTGGCTGCGCTGATAGGTATAGTCGATTGTTTAGATGTACATGATTCAGTACTATCTTTATAATACATAATTTAATATAATCTCGGATTGCTAATGGTTTTGTGGCTTTCGAAAGTTGATTCTTATATTTTTTTGGTTTAGGTTCCGCTGGATCCTTGATGTTATTGGTAGCATTGTCTGTTAACTTAGTCATAAGTGCTCCGTCATTCTCTATCCCTGAATTTTCTTTCTCTTGCTAATCGGCTAATTCATATAACTATTCCCAAGGTTGTTCAGGATTTTCTTGCCCTTCAGCAACATGAAACTGGCAATTTTCAGACTTTCTAACCAAGAAATTCGTGTGCAGGAGGTGAGAAAACGTAAAGTCAGTCATGGGCATACAAAATGCTACGTAAGCCTGCTGGGCGCCGACAGTATTTTGAAACCATTTTTATTGGAAAGTTCAGAAAATTTGTTTCAAAATCCGTTTTTTTCTTTCTCAAAAAGAAAACATTTTTTGGATAAAAAAAATTGTTTGTCATTTGGTAACGTAAAAACATACTGTATGACTTGGGGGTTCGAATAATCTACTGTCAAAAATGTCCGCTGTGTGTATGTGTGTGTGTGCGTGAGTGTGTATGCGTGTGGGTGAGCGTGTGCATGTGCATGTGAGTGTACGTGTGCTTAGGCGTGTGCGTGTGTGTGTGTGCGTGTGCGAGATTGTGCCAATGCGCGTGCGTGCGTGCGTTTAAAGAAAAATTCATTTAAATCATCTATTTTCTTTGCTACATAATATGAATTACTTTATTAAAATCATGTGCGTGCGTGCGTGCGTGCGTGCGTGCGTGCGTGCGTGCGTATATTTAAAGAAAAATGCATTTAAATCTTCTATTTTTTATTTGTTATATCGAGTGTTTATTACTTCTTTTTAGCCTTTAC
This sequence comes from Gastracanthus pulcherrimus, assembly GCA_949152435.1. NCBI lineage: Eukaryota > Metazoa > Arthropoda > Insecta > Hymenoptera > Pteromalidae > Gastracanthus > Gastracanthus pulcherrimus. The sequence continues at coordinate 69,928,231 of OX424575.1, forward strand.
AACTCACAAATTAAATGATGAAATTCAATTAAATTTTTACTGACAATGAGAGTCCACACCCTCTGTGTCTCGAAATTTGATTAAACTTTAGGAGGTATTTTTTGTACCTAAAAATGAAGCCTAGAACCAGTAGTTTTTTCCAATGGGCCTTTCTTCTGGAGTTATAAGTCATTATATATTATATTGTTACATATATTATATTATCATTATGTATTATTATTGTTATAAGTCAATACCCCAAATGTGTATAATTATAGTAAATAGGAGGACGTCTTCTTCTCAACGTAACTCTGCATATTCTTACAGTAAAAAATGTCTCTTAAATACAATAGAACTGGACGAAAAGAGCGTTAATTTAAACTTTGTTGCGTATAAAAACATTAATCCGAGTATAAACTATTAACAATTAAAAATGGTTACTAAAGAGGTGTGAAAAATCACCGAATTTATAACAATAAAGTTCCGTCCAATATTGATGCATTTTCAGCCATCATATTGGATTGTTAATAACGTTTACTTGGATTAATATTTTTATACGCCTCTAAACTTGAATTAAAGCTCTTTTGGTCTAGTTTTATTGTATTTAAGAGACATTTTTTACTGTAAAAACATGCAGAGTTACGCTGAGAAGAAGACGTACTTCTTTTTACTAAAATTATACACATTTGGGGTATAACTTATATCTCGAGAAAAAAGTCCCAATAGAAAAAAGTTTCACTCAATTTTGTGACCTGGAGGGTGTAGTCTCTCCTTGTGAATATTAGTTTTATATAGTACTCTAATTCTGTAAATTTTCAAGACGCAAGATTCATTACGTCTTAAGAAAAAAAAAAAATGTTAAGAAAATGCATTTTGTTGGACAACGACATCTTTTTATATTTTCCTGTCAAAGTTATAGTGATAATTTATGAAGTATATAGATATATACGTTTACTAGTATTGTATTATTAACATTTTTAACAGATTATATTACTTGAGGAACGACATGATACTTTCTGAAAAATTACGTTTTATACATGTCGCTCATGCGCGTTCGAATATTCCGCAGTAAAATTTGACCAAAGTTTGCAAATATGTTTCTTATCCAGTTATAGGAGTGGCTTTGAAGTTTCAGCAAAAATGGTTGACTCATTTTGATTTTATAGCGATTTTTCAAAATTTGAAAATTTAGTTTTTTTTTAAACTTTCTGATAAAGAAATATTTTTTTTGTAAGCGAATTTTTTACAATATATTACTTATAGAATCCTTCAATTTAAGGCCGGAAATGATTCGAAATAACAGTTCTAAAACTCGCAAATTAAATGATAAAATTATATTAAATTTTTACTGTATATTAGCTTTATAAATAACTATAATTTTTAAAATTTGCACATCGCAAGATTCATTGTATCTTAAGAAAAAAAAATTAAATGTTAAAAAATGCCTTTTGTTAGATAATGACATCTTAATAGTACATTATATAACAAGTAAATAAGTAAATAAACTCGGGAAAGTCGAAGATCATTTCCGAGGGCAGTAATCACCCGAGGGTCGAATACTCGACTTTATTCCCGTGTTGCATATAGAACTTTATTACCGATTTAACTGTGACCACTTTATTGACTTAAAATAGGGACTTACGTAAGAACAAGAAGTTATTCAGAATGTATATTAAGGGAAGAAGGTACCGAAGACACTGAAATCCTTTAATTTGTAAAAGAAATGATTTTTTTACAATATATGTTGTAATATAGAAAAAGAAAACATATTGGACCACTTTGGTTCCACTCCACTTCTCTTTTGAAGTAACCGTAGTGACAAAACCTGTAAAAACAGACATATATTTGATTTTAATTATGCGCATAGGATTGTGATGAATTGGTCTAAAATTTTTCTTTACATGTTTATCATGCTGAAATTAAAGCATTTATAGAGCAATGTTGCCAAATGATAATTTGTAGCTATTTCGAGGTACTTACGTATATGAATAATTTTATTTTTGCAAAATAAGCAGTATTTTAGTACTAAATTGTATTTTTAAAAGAGCAGAAAATTTTACGTTCAAAATGATATTTTCAACAAGGTCATGGAAGGTCATATGAAGGTCAAATTTGCGAAAATTGTTAAATAATAGGTGTTAGCTTGGAATAACGATTGGAAACATCAAATGCTCTTTTCAAATCCGGAGTCAAAAGTAGGTCTTCTCATTTAAAAAAATGATCTTGACCTTGAAATGACCTTCAAAAACAAGTTAAAGGTCAAGGTTGTTGGTACCAAAAGTTGACCCCCTTTGACCTCTACAACTTTTGTCTGAAACATTTTTCTGTATCCGACCATATTTTTATTATTATTATTATTATATGAACTGAGTTTGGGCTCAGTAGGAGCCCCAGACGCATGGTTTCCCTTGGCGTCCCTCCTTGTCATGCCAGTTACCACCTTGATGTTACCGCCTCCCAGAAAGAAAAGATTCCGGGGGCAGCACTGGCCCTTATCTCCTCGGCTTTCAGAAAGTAGGCTCCCAGAAATCGGCGCCTACTTTCAGACAGCGCTGGGCAACTGCACAGGAGGTGTTCTGATGACTCTTCCTCCAGGCAGCAGTATCGACAATCAGGGCTGTTTTCTAAGCCCATCCTGTGCCTGTGCAGCCTCAGATTACCGTGGCCCGTGAGTATTTCCACGATGATCCTGGCTTTGCTTTTACTGAGACCAAGAATGACTCTTGTCCAGTCTTTTGCTGTTGTGGGAACGATGAATGCCTTCGCTTGCCTGCAACGTTCCTCTTTATCCCATACCTGCTGATGCTCCGCAGTTACCCACCCAGTAATTGTATCTTTTACTAGGCTGCTGCTGATGCCTATAGCTGGTTCTGGGCCGATGAAGCTTTCTTTAGCTCCGGTTTTAGCAAGGATATCTGCTATCATGTTTCCCTTGATACCGCTGTGCCCTGGGATCCATAATAGCGTGACCTTTGAGGTTCCTGACAGATCATTGAGGGCTTCATAGCATTCCCACACTAATCTGGATTTAGTTGTATAACTGTTGAGTGCCTGTAGGGCGCTCTTGCTGTCCGAGCAGATATACACCCGTCCCTCTGAGACGGCTTCTGCAGCCATCCCAGCACAGCGTGTTATAGCTACCAACTCGGCTTGGAAGACAGTGGCGTACTGGCCAAGGGGTACGATAGTGCCCTTACCGTTCCGCCTACAGTATATGCCCGCTCCAGTACCTGCCATACTCTTGGATCCGTCTGTGTAGTACAGATTGTCCCGCTTGGTAGGCTACTTTTACCTGTCACCCAGTCTTTCTTGGATGATAGACTGATTCTGTACTTCTTATCGAAGAGGAAGTGCGTGTTCGTGGTGTCCAGGGTCATCCTCAGGACGTCCCTTCCATCCAGTCCCTTGGGATATCTTATGGATTTCCCAATACTCTCCTCTCCGAGTACTCTACTGACTCTGTGCAGGGCCTTTGCAGCCTCTGCCTCCAAGGTCAGTCTGAAAGGCTCAATATTCAGGATCACCCCCAGAGCTGCAGTAGGAGTTGTCCTAGTCGCTCCGGAGATGGCCCTGAGAATCAAGCTTCTTGTTCTTTCAAGTATGATGTTTGCTGTTGATAGGGCAGTTCTGTTCCACCAGACTATGACCGCATAGGTGAGTCTTGGCTTAAGGACCGCCTCAAACATCCATTTCATTGTTTCCGGTCTCAAACCCCAGTTTCTTCCTACGGCCCTTCTCAGTTGCCACAGGCATGCTGTGAGTTTTCCGGTAGCATACTGTAGGTGCTCTTTCCATGATAGTTTACTATCCAGAATTACACCTAGGTATTTTACCTTGTTCTTTCGTGTCAGTTTCTGTCCACTCAGTAAAAGATTGCATTGTCTATTCCACTTGTATCTCCTGGTGAAGACTACTACTTCCGTCTTTGCTGGATTGACGGATAGTCCCGTATGTGAGCACCAGGCGTCTACAAGCTTTAAAGCTTTGTGCATAATGCCCATAAGGGGGTCCAGGAATGGTCCACGGATGATAACTTTGATGTCATCAGCGTAGCCGATTACTTTGCACCCCATATCGCTGAGCTGTTTCAACAACTCGTTTACCACCAAACACCAGATAAGGGGAGATAGGACGCCTCCTTGTAGGCACCCCTTCCCCACCCTTCCTTGTAGCGTTGTATCGCCCTTGGTGGTTTCGAGAAGTCTACTACTCAGCATGTGATCGATCCAGTCGATTAAGCAAGGGGGAACCTTGTGCCTTTTCAAGGCTTCTCTGATTACCTCCCTTGATGTGTGGTTGAAGGCCCCTTCTATGTCCATCAGAGCACTAATGGCATATCCTTTGGCTTCCACCTGTGTTTTGATAAACGAGATCGCGCTAAAAAGTGCGGTCTCTGTTGACCTCCCAGCCCTGTAAGCGTGTTGGTCTTTATGGAGCTGTTCTTTTTCCAGGACAGTGTCCCGTATGTATCTATCTATCAGCCTTTCTACAGTCTTGAGTATGAATGAAGTAAGGCTGATAGGGCGGAAGTCTTTTGGGGAGGTGTATCCGCATTTACCCGGTTTCGGTATGAACACTACTCTTGTGCCCCGCCACTTGGTCGGGACAAACCCAAGTGTAATGCTCGCCCTTATTAATCGTGTCAGTGGGCCGATGATAACGTCCTCCGCTCTTTGTAGCAGGGCCGGATATATACCATCGGGTCCCGGTGACTTATAAGGACTAAAAGACCCTACTGCCCACCTGACCCTGGTCGGCGTGACGATTTTATTGGCCAGTCGGCGTCGTTCACCTAAATCGGTGAACGACCTCCTGCAGCCAACCCCGAGCTCCGCGGAGTCAGGGTTTCCTTCGTCATCCTTGATTCTACTGAATCCCGGGAAGTGCGCCTGGGTCAGGAGGGAGAGAGTCTCCTCATCAGTTGAGGCATGTCTGCCGTTAGGGAGTTTCAGCGTTCCCAGAATGGCTTCCGGATTCTTGGATAGAATCCTGTCCAGTCTTGCCGCCTCTTTGCCTCCATTGATGTTCTCGCAGAAGGTGGCCCAGCTTCTTTTGCGTGCCTCCCTTATCGCGGATTTGTATTCATCCCTTATCTTTTTATAAGTATTCCACAGCGTAATGCTGTGTACTTTCCTGGCCGCCTTAAAGAGTCTTTTCGTTTTCTCCTTGAGTGCTTCCAGTTTTTTACTCCACCAGGTAACTTCACCTATGTTTTTGGTCCTTTTGAGGTCGCAGTTCCTCTGGAAGGCCAAAGTGATACCGTTTGTGAAGATTCGAGCTGTCTCTTCTAGAGTTTCCCTGTCCCTAATGTCGACTGGTACTTTCTTTAAAATGGCCTCCAATTCAATATTATAATCATTCCAGAGCGTGAGCCTAGGGTCGCGAAACCATCTAGGTTGCTCTCGCCCTGGCTTACCCACTTCATATGTTATCTGAAGGTGGTCAGATAACGATGGCTCGTCCCTGACTCTCCAGTTTCTAACCAAGTGCGTGATGTTGTTTGAGCAGAGGGTTATATCAATCACCTCGGCTCTGTTTGCATTGCGAAAAGTAGGAGTGTTACCGACGTTCAGAATGTCTAGGTTTGTGCCAACCAAGTAATTCAGAAGTGTGGTTCCCCTCGCATTAATGTCCGTGCTCCCCCATACCGTATGATGGGAGTTAGCATCGCACCCTAAAATCAGTGGAATGTCCTGTTCTGTGCAGAAATCCACTAATCTGCAGACTTCCCTGGGTGGGTTGTCATTGTTATCATACGGGAAGTAGGCTGATGCGAGTATTATCCTGCCTACTCCCTCTAACGTAGTAGAAATCACCGTCAGATCCCCTGTGCTGAGGTCGAGTAGTGGCATCACGTTGGTCCCTTTGACCAGTATTCAGGTCCTGCGCCTCTTCGACTCTGGATCCCTGCAACAAACAAAGTTCCCTAACCCTTTAATAGCACCGTTCACAACCCAAGGTTCTTGGATTAGCGCGATGCCTGTGTGCACCCCAGTCATACTCCTAAGCATTATAGCTGAGGCGTCTTTACTGTGGTGCAAGTTCATTTGAATGATGGGAAGGTTTGATGGTGCCATTTTACGACATCACCGGCTGCTTCTCCTCATTGTTACCTACAGGCCCCTGCGGCCTTCGGCGCGACACCTTAAAGGTGGCACGTCCGAGGTCGTACCAGGGCCTGTCATCCAAGGCGGCCAGCGCCTCCGCCTGTGATTCTGGAACCGACAGGACCAGGAGTTGTTTATCCCCTTCTCGCCTGGCTCCTTCCTCCACAGTTGGGGCACTGATTACGCGCCATGTGCTCGTTTTAAGGGTTGGATTGAACCCGTCCAGGATCTTCAGGAACGTCTCTGGCTTCTCAATTGGCATTGGAAACCATGCGACGGCTTTTACCTGGCCCTGGAGGAGCTCAATCTCTCCCACTTTTAGTTTGCGGCCCTCCCAGGGTAAGTCCAAAGTGGGTAAGTTTTCAATTAACCACTTCTTCGCCTCTGGGTTGCTAGCCACTATGATGAAAGACCCTTCTTTGCAGAATGAGCTATCAAATTTAGGCCAATCCTGGGGTGGCGATTCCAAATACCCTTTCCTGACCGCCCCCCGGAGATGTTCACACAGTTCCGGGGGGCGGTCAGGAAAGGGTATTTGGATATTTTTTTGTGAGCGGGCTTTCTGGATATTTTTCATCCACCACCACGATTGTCAACGGGTTGGCCCTCTGAGCATCCGTCAAGAACCCTCCCCCGTCCAACCAACTCCTCCTGGGAGGAGCCGGGTGGGCGGCCGAGGGCTCCCGATCACTCGCCCCCTTAGGTTTTTTCTTTTGGCGGGAAGCCGATGGCGGTGTGTCCGTGGACTCCGGCCGCCTCTTCGGCGTCCCCCCAACATCACCCGTAGTTGCAGGGCCACCAGAATTGGCGGCCTCATGGGCCAACTTTTCTCTTCTGAGCCTCTTCCTGGCGGCCCCACATAGTCTTTTGTGGGACCGTCCAGAACTGCCCTCTTTAGGATTGAATTGGACCAGGGGGCTCTGGGTCACCAACTCTCCGGCTGTTACAGCCTGAGATGCGGCCTCTGCTCCTCCCTGGTCTATGACTGGCGACGGATTCGAGGAATAATAGGGTAATGTGGCTTCAAGACCCTCATCGACCTCCATATTGCCGTCTTCCGTTTCCCCAGCCACCTTTTCTATCATTTTTATATTTTTTTTGTTTTTATCACTGTTACAATACATTTTTGGTCCCACGAGTGGTGAGGAATGACATCCGACCATAATTCTGAGATATTTCCCATAATAGATTAAAATGGTCCACCCTGTATAATAGAAAAATTCGAATATGATGTTTAATATTATCAATGAATATTACTATATAACTAATATCTTGGTACGAGGGTAGTTCAATAAGTCTTTAGAATGACCAACAGATGGCGCGCGAATCGCTCCAAATCATCTGTTTTCAGTCAGCACCACTCCCGACTAGATATATGGTGCAGTCACAGTCCACATCTTCTGAGTTTACGTGTTTTTATAACCAATTGAAAAAAAAAAAAAATTGCTTGTTAAGAAAAATGGAAAAAAACGAGTTCAGAGCGGTAATTAAACATTTTCATTTAAAGGGTTTAACTCCATATGAGATAAAAAATGAATTGGACTGAGTTCATGGCACATCTGCCCCTGCCTTAGCAACGGTTTATAACTGGGTAAATGAATTTAAGCGTGGTCGTACATCAATAAGTGACGAACCACGTTCAGGAAGGCCCGTAGAAGCAACTACTCCCGAAATCATCAATAAAATCCACGATATGGTGTTGAAGGATAGAAGATTAAAAGTGCGTGAGTTAGCTGAGGCCACAAGGATATCTATAGGTGCAGTTGTTTCAATTCTACATGAAAAATTAGGCATGAAAAAGCTATCGGCAAGATGGGTGCCGCGTTTGCTCTCAGTTGAGAATAAACGCAATAGAGTGGTCGCCTCTGAGGCTCTTTTGGCGCGCATAAGTCGGAATCCTGAGGAATTTTTTCGTCGATTTGTGACTGTGGATGAAACATGGATACACCACTACACTCCTGAGACAAAGGAACAATCCAAACAGTGGATTTCCACAGGCGAACCAGCTCCAAAGAAGGCAAAGACCGTAAAGTCAGCTGGTACTTGGAAAAGGGTAAAACAATTACTGGTGAGTATTATGCATCATTATTAGAGCAGCTGAAAGAAGAAATTAAAAAAAAACGACCACATTTGGCGAGAAAAAAAATTCTCTTTCATCACGACAACGCCCGAGTTCACACATGCTTCGTTTCAATGGCTAAAATTGAAGAACTAAAATTCGAATTGGTCGAACACCCACCGTATTCACCAGATTTAGCCCCCAGTGACTTTTTCTTATTTCCAAACTTGAAAAAATGGCTCGGTGGACAGAGATTTACGGACAGCGAAGACGTCATTGCCTCTGTAAGTGCTTATTTTGAGGAACTTCCGAAAACGCACTTTTCTGAAGGATTAAAAAAACTTAAAAAGCGATTGACCAAGTGTATAGAGCTCCAAGGAGATTATGTTGAAAAATAAAAAAAAATTTACCCAAAAAAAATTGTTTTTATACTTTATTCTAAAGACTTATTGAACTACCCTCGTAACACAAACTTAGAAAACCTTTTACGAAAAATCATTTGGAAAGCAAAAGAAATTTAAAATAAAGTTGTCAAATATTTAATAGACTTTAATAGACTTAAAACGCAGGAGTAATCTTTCTGTAACTTCATGCATTAATTGTTATAGAAAAAACATATTAAAATACCACTTTAAGTAAAATATAGGTACCATTTATTGGTGCGATCCGAACGGCACAACCAAAATGGCCCGTATTCCCTACCAAAATGTTACATATCTTTTTATAATTTATCAAGTTTTTTATATTTTAATAACAATTTTATAAATCAAGCTGTTCCACGTTTTCTCGACGAATATTTGTCAATAAAGGTAGATATTTTAGAGCTTAATGTACGTTTCAAAGAAAGGTTGAAAATTTTCTTTTCAACGTTTCTTTATATAAAAAAAATTAACGCAGAAACGTTTCTCAAATATTACAAAGAAAATAATTAAAAGGATCTCATTAAGGAAGCAGAGTGCCGTATCAGTTGACAGCGTTTTTTACTTTTTTAAGAGATTCTTCAACAACAAACCTTTAAATCCCAAGTCCTTAAACCCTTAATCTCGTAACCCCCAACCTTAAGACCCTCAAAGCCTTAAAACACAAGTCCTTAAACCCTTAATCCCGTAACCCCCAACCTTAAAACCCTCAAAGCCTTAAAACACAAGTCCTTAAACCCTTAATCCCGTAACCCCCAATCTTAAAACCCTCAAAGCCTTAAAACACAAGTCCTTAAACTCTCAAAGCCTTCAGCCACACGTCCTCGAACCTCAAAGCCATAATCTTCAAAGCCTTAAAAACATCAAAGCCACAATCCCCAAACACTGAAACTCCCAAAGCCTGCAACCCAAAGTCTTGGGGTTTAGCACTTGTAGTTTAAGGCTTTGCAGGTTTAACGGCTTGGGGTTTAAGGCTTTGGAAGATAAGCGTTTGGGGATTAAATCTTTGGGGTTTTAGGGCTCGTGGTTTGAGGCTTTGAGGGTTGAAGAGCTTGAGGGATAAGGGGTTAGGGTTTGAGGGTTAGGATGTTTCAGGGTTTGGGGATAAAGGCTTTGGGGTTTACGGTCTTGGGCTTTAAGGCTCTGAGGGTTTAATGACTTGGGGGTTGAGGGATTAGGGGTTTAACGCTTTGGGGTTTAAGGGCTTGGTGTTTAAGGCTTTGGAAGTTTTAGGGTTTGGGAATAACGGCTTTGGGGTTTAAGGACTCATGGTTTGAGGCTTTGAGGATATTAGGGCTCGGAGGTTGAGGGTTTAGGGGTAACTTCTTGGGAGGCTTTGAGGGTTTGAGATTTCAGAGATTCAGGATTTGGGGTTTAAAGGCTGTCTGGTGCATTGGGCTTTAGGAGCTTAGACTGTAATTAAATTTCCGGTAAAGGTAATTTTTTTCAAATTTACTCGGAATCCCGACGTATGAAGAAATTCTGCAGATATATTCGTATTCGACGGCTCAAAAAGCGTATAGTACACCTGCGGGAGTCCGGGTGGACTCCAAAAAAAATGTTGTGGTTCTGTGATTATTATTTAGTTTCGAATAAAGCTACGTTTATTTTATATTTACTTAATGATATTTTACTTACACTTTTTTTATGTACTTTAACATATCTAAAGTAATTTTAATCAAGGAAATTTTTGGGTCACTCAACGTGGTGCGGCTGAACTAGTTCAATGGAAATGGAATATTTTGGTAATTATTGCACTATGGCACTGTATAAATACTTTAAGATCAAAATCAAAATCATCGGTTGGACCTTTTCTGAAAAAAGTTTTTTTTAAGTGGTAAAACACTTATTTAACCCTTTTTATTTCAAAAGTAAAAGGTTTTCCGCGAAAACTAATTTTTTTTTCGACTTTTTTGAAGCTGTAGATAAATGGTTGATCATGCTATCTTTATTGATATTTATGTTTAAACTCATTTTTATCAAAACTTAATTTTCATAACTTACTTTGTAAGCCTGCGCAACAGTTCTTCGTGAATCACGCTGAAAATTTGTGTACTTTCTTTTTAACATATTTTGAACAAAATTAAAGAGAGTTTTTTTTATTATTACCTAAAATATCATTTTTAAAAATATTAGTTAATATTAAAATACTGCTTATATCGCAAACAATAAATTGTTCATATAGAATATAACCTCAGAATAGTTCAAAAATATTATTTGAAAATCTTGCTCTTTAAACGTCTTAATTTTAGCATGAAATGTTCATAAAAAAATATATACCAATCCATCGTAACCCCTTACGCACAGTGATAATCAAACATATGTCTGTTTTTACAGGTTTTTTCAAAACGGCTACTTCAAAGGGTGGTGAATTTGAACAAAACCAGTCCAAAATGTTATTTTTTTCTATCTTAACCTATTAACTTCAAATGAGACATCTATGTACACTCGAATATTGCGGCCGCTAAATAGAAATTTTGTGGTGGAAACATGTTTTATAGGGATAGAATAGAACATTTTTTGCATTTCCGATATTATTGTTCTTAGACAATCTCAAATGAAGTAAGTTCATGGGTGGAAATGGGGTGGAATTGGAAAACATTTTGGTAGAAAACAAAACCTTCGGACGGAAAGTGGGGATTCTCCGTCCTAGGATGGTAAAGTAATGCACATTCCGCCTGCTTCATATATGCACGAAAAATCACTCTTTCTGTGCAGGTAGGGAAAAAATATGGAGTGTAGCATGGGTAGAAGATGATTAATGCTCGTGCTGGTTGCAACCCTTGTCTCGGCACCCTTCGACATCCCTCGGGTCGTTCGGGTGGCCTCGACTCGGTCTTCATTACGCACTCGCGGTAATTTTGTACCATATATGGTGACTCTAGATGTTTCGGCGATTATTTCTTGATCACAACACCCGTGTAATTTAAGGGTTGAGGATGGATTTTATGAAACTTAATAAAAATAACACGCTTTCCATTTTGTATAGTTATCTCACTTTTACAATCCCTTCAAAGAGGTTGTGTCATGCGATAAAGAGGGTGGCTTTTAAAAAAATGGATAGATCTAGCGTCATCAATTCATCAATTTTCTTCCGAAGAATATAATAATTGGAAGAAATAGTCTTTGCTTCTTAGAAAACACGTAATTATTGGCAAAGAAAACTACCACGGCGCCTCGATTTACATGGAGAGCATATTTATAAATTGATTTACAAGTTATATACGTGACGAAAAAACCTATTAACATCGTTGTATATACTATATGAACGTATAGTGTAACGGATCGTTGCAACAAGTTGTTTCATCACATATTAAATTTGTATTTCAATTACTAAAAATTTTCCCGTGTAAATCTTATAGAGAAGCTCCCCAAAACGACCATGTTTATTAGTTCATCCAAAATCCGCTAGTGTCGCATTGCAAATTTAAACTCCCAATAGCAGAAAGGCGTTTTCCCTAGAAAACATGTTTCTAGGCAATATTCGAGTATCCGTAGGTATCCCGTAGATGCAAGTAAGTGGGCATTTTGGTCATATTTGTGTCATAAAATATATTAATTTGTATATTATTATTATCAAAAAGGTTTGTACATCGTTAAAGAACTGTAAGGAATTAAAAATATAGTAAGGAAAACAACGTTCATCAACTTTAAATATGTCTTTTAAATACTTTTTTAATCATTTAAACCTGATAAATACAAAAATCAATTTTCTTCAAAAAAGTCCCGGCAGATGATATTAATTTTGATCTTAAAATGTTTATGGAGTGCCACATTACAGTAATCAACAATAAAATTTCATTTTCTTTCACTTTTCATTTAAAACTAGATCAGCTGCACTGTGTTATATACAAAGCTCGGTTATACACATCTAAAATACGGTTTTTTCTGCTGTTCTGTCTAGCATGCAGGATCATATTTATTCTGTAGTATTTGTGGGCTGATTCGAGGGCATCTTCCGCATAATAAGCAATAGGTAACGGAAAGGGACTTGCTATTTCACAGCCATGCCTAAGGAATTTATGAATCGTTGGATTCATACGAGCCCAGGGATACTATTCATAATGCATGGCATACGTTTCCCAACAAAGCTTCTCTGTTTCTTTTAACTTCAGTTCTTTTTTTGCACTTAAATAATTGCAATAATAAAGCAATATTGGTTACAAATAGTTCATTTAATCCTAAACATTGTGCAAATTTTTGTGGATCGCTAAAACATTTTCTAGCTAAATTTCCAGTATTTGTGGTACCGTGACCTTGTAAAACTTGGTCTAGTCTTACTCCAAAATTAGTAAAAAGGGTTTGCTGTACAGCAGTTTTTCGTTCATTATATTTTTCTGAAAACGTAATTATAATTTGACATGTAGTATTAAATACTAAATATTTTTTCACATCAAGAAGAGTAATAGATTACATAGAAATTTTTATCAACTATTGATTTGAGACGCGCTTTGCGACGTTTTTGTCATATTTTCTCAATTTATACTTTTGGAGGATGGGAATGTGGGAATTATGCAATAACAGTAACAATAGCGGTCATTTTAGTAGTTCTGAATTTCATCGACGTCTTCGACAAATATAAGTGTTTGCTAACATAAATTATCATGATAATAAGACTTCATTCATATACTCGTATGTAATATTATAATTGATAAATTTTTTTGTTATGATCAAATTCAATTTATAAAGTTAGAAGAGGTCGAAAATATCAAACAAATAGCGTAGCTCTGGCATTCAATTAATTTAAAGTATCCTACCGAACAAATGCATGGTACCATGTTGTAACAATTCTATTAGCTTTCTGATTGGCTATTAGTTTTCGGTCGTGATCTCTATATATGTATAAATTTCTAACCTTAGAAATTAAACTTTCTGAATTATGGAATATTTTATTCTGACACATATGAATTCCTATCAACTTCAAAAAATATAGATTGTGAAAAAATGACAATGAAAACGAGCGGTGCGCATTCAAAGTCGCTAGTGAACTAAATTACCTTTTCGTGGCTCAGTAATGTCCCACTCTTCGGTTGTTAATTTATACGACAAATGTAACAAATGTTCGAATGATTTTATTTCAACATGCAATAATCCTAATCCATACTGTAAATTTTCCTCTATAGGAGTGAATGGATCTTGCAATTTAAACATGTGCGCGGTTCGTAAACATATAGGGCATCTGTAAGTCGCTCTATTCCCCGTGATCGTATTTACACATTTTCCATCAAACATGTTTTTTGAAACTTCAAACTTTACGGTCACTCTTTTATTGTTTAACATCTGAAACTGTGGGTAGTAAGCGAATTTATCTCACTAGTTAAACGTTGAGATTCACGAATAGTTGCCAGCACATCTTCTTTCTCGAGAGCAATTCGCAACGGCTGACACAACCGAACACTTTGTGGTGTAGGATTAATCCAGCTATATCCTTCAGCACTTGATATAAAAATATATTAATTTTTTAATATTTTACTATACTATATGTACAATATGTAAGGGTAAAATATTTTTTGATTCAGTATGGATAAAGTTGCTTTTTACTCATTTTACAAATTTTATAAGTTGCAATTTTAGGCTCCTTAAAGCGAAAAATATCGTTTGCAAATATACACTTGACACAAGGTAATTCTAGTAAAACGTTTTTGAAATCGTGTTTTTTGATTGGTAAAGTTTTTGGTATCAGCCAATCTGATTGGAGCATTTTAAACACGTTCCGTCAGAATCACCTTTTGAAAAGTGTACTATTAAATTCCATCACGCTTAACACTTTGTTAAATACTTATAAGCAGACTTGCCCATGTATAAGGCCCTGTATTTTATAGAGATATAATACATTTAACAATCCGGAAATTAGTTTGTATAGAAATATACAGGTACTCTTCCTTTATCAAATATGTGCATCATGATTATCCGTACTAAAAACAAAAATAAGTCACATGATGTTAAGGCTGCACGAGACTCGAGAATATTTTTGGTCTTATCTTGGCCTTGTCTTAAAATTCAAGATAAGTCCAAGACGATACTGCGAAAAAAATGCAAAACAATACTAAGACCAGAAGTGTCGAGACTCTTAATTTTGTCAAAAGACTGAGAAAGTAAAAATAAATGTTTACTGGTTTCTTCAACATCCACAAACATAGTAAAGGAATTAACACCCGCAATTTTCTTACCTTATACACAGGTATGCCTCTGAGCTTTAAATTCTTATACGCATAGTTTTTATACAAGTAGGTAAAATCCAGGCATGTTTCAAAACTTAAATCTGATTTACAGATTAGAGAAACAAAAATTGGAAAATCATTTTACTTCTACAGTTCAAAAATGAATGTTACCTTAACTTAAGGTAGTAGTCTCGTAACTTGGGTTGAAAAAATCGATTTTCTTTTTATAAGTTATTCCGAAAGTAAAATATATTGAGATTATACTTCAAAAATTTCAGACCGAAATTCATAATATTAAGAAAGTTATAGCATATATACCAAAGTGATCTGTAGTTGCGCGCTATAAGCCGCGAGCGCGTTTTGTTTTTGTTTTGTAGTTCGTCGTTTGTTTTCGTTCGGTACATTTGATACCTTTAGAAATAATGTAGTGTTATATACATATGTTCATTTTAGAGAAGAATTTCATAACATACTACCAGTATTCGTTGATTATTTGGCACGCGAACATTGAATAAAAGTGTAAAAATGCCTCACAGAGATAGAAAAGGTAAGAAACGAGGCACTAAAAGTCCCGGAGAAAAGTCTAAAAAGATAAAATTCCATGGTAACAGACACACTTCTGAAAAGAGTAGTAAATCAGTTAGTACGTCTGCAAAAAAATTAGAAAATCAAGATGAATTTGAACCAGCCGTTGATGAAAATTCGTCGTACGTTTTACTCTGCTTTAGTTTAGTGTTTACAGCTTTACAAAGTGTTCTTACCTGCAAAGTGTGTATGGGTGAAATTAAGTTTTTAAAAAAATCTCAAGTAGGATTAGGATTTAATTTGTGTGTGAAATGTGATTGTAATACAATGTTTACAGTTGACTCCTGTCCTAAAGTGAGAAACACATTTGAAGTAAATAGACGTTTAACTTTTGTAATGAGGTTATTAGGCGTTGGTTTATCAGGAATAAATCTTTTTTGTTCATTGATGGATTTAGGCACTGGATTGAGTAAAAATGGTTGTTATAGCATCCTTAATAATATTTATATTGCCGTAAAAGCCATAGCCAAAATTATTTTTACAAAAGCCGCAAAAGAAGAAAACGAAGAGAATGTAAAAAGAGGAGGAAAAAAAAAGGAGGTAACAGTTTCAGGTGACGGCTCATGGGTAAAGCGCGGATTTACGTCACTTTTAGGCATTGTGTCTTTGATTGGAAAGTTTTCTAATAAAGTTATAGTTGTGATTGTGAAATCTAAGGTGTGTAAAGCGTGCGAAAAGTGGGTAGGAAAGGAAGATACGGATGAGTATTTTCTATTACTTTCAATCACTGCGTGTGGAATTTAGCTCCTAAACATGTTTTTGTTGGTCAAAAAACATTGGAAATAGCTATTTTAACTGCTGCGTGTACGTTCAATGAAGGGTTTTTACCGATTTTGAAAATCATGGAGACTATGGGTATTACTATCGGCCCGCACGCTATTACTTACGCAAGACGATGCAACAGCTTACGGTTGGCAAAGGCGAAGAAAGATGCAGCTAACGCTTCTAAAGAAGCAAGAAGTAGTAGGAGGTCTGAAAAAATTGCTGAAAACGATGCCTATGAAGAAACTGAAGGCTTACTGTATGCACCAGGCATTGACTAATTGTGTAAGTATAACTTTTTTTAAAAAATGTGTTGTCAAAACTTTAAACGCATTTTACTCAAAATCACGTTTTTACGGTCGGCCCGGGTGGTAACAAATTTTCTAGTGAATCGATTGATTTGAAATTTTGACACGTTATTCTACACATCAATAGCTATGGCACACTCTAGGATCTTTTTTTTTCATCCCTAACTTTCCACTTTACAGCCTGATTTCTACCAGAAAAAACATAATTTTTTGTTTAAAGTCCGCCATTTTGTTATTTTTTGATAAAATTGTTTAATCCTAGAGGGTGCCAGAATGACAACCCTACAGAACAATAATCCATTTGATTTTTTTGTTTCAAATGT
This sequence comes from Gastracanthus pulcherrimus, assembly GCA_949152435.1. Lineage (NCBI taxonomy): Eukaryota > Metazoa > Arthropoda > Insecta > Hymenoptera > Pteromalidae > Gastracanthus > Gastracanthus pulcherrimus. The sequence goes on from OX424575.1 coordinate 69,944,934, forward strand.
TTTGAAGTGCCGCAATCACTCGGGCCAGCCATCTATCTTTTTTTTGTGACGTTCACTTTAACGCTAAAAAAGTATAAAAACATACTCTAAAATTAAAAAAAAAAATTTTTGTATGTAGTTTTTAACTTTAATAGTAACATATCAAAAAATCAAATCGATCGAGTTTTATTTTTCCATAAAAAAAATCCCAAAAAAAATACATTAAAAAACGTGTAAACTACGAGACTACTACCTTAATCAATAAGATACTTGTTACGAACAAAGATTACTGAGCATTCGAGCTGTCATTGTTAGGATTTTCACACCTTTGGTGTGAATTCATGTGTCCAGATGAGCGATGGAAGCTATCAAAGCCTGACGTTAACAAAAATGTGACATCATTTAAGGCTTCTTGGCTCCAATCAATAGCTACAGCATCACATAACCTTTCTGCGGTTTTGTTGAGCATGATTTGTAGAGGTACTTTAACTTCCACTTCTGTTGCATAAACCGGTGTAGGTATACATTCAATCATTTCTTTTCTGATTAGAAAAACAATATTAGTTTATTTTACACGTTAAATACTGGTTTGAATAAGAATGTGTTGTTGTTACATAAACTAACACAAGAAGACCCCAATTACCCTATTGGTCTTAAATTTTAAACAATCTTTCACATGACGTGTGATAACAAATTTAAAGTAACTTTAAAATTTAAAGTAGCTTTTTTACACATATAGCTTTACTTTTAAAAAGAGAAATCTTAATTGAGAAAATTATTGAATCTTGCGCTCTCATATATAGAGTAATTAAGAAATAAAGTTTAAAGCAACTGGCTATCATCAGATTAATTGAGATAAAATTATTTATAAGAGTTTAAATAACTAAATTTACAATATAATTGAAATTTTATTATACTCAAATATTTAAATATTTCAATTTTTTCTTTTACATTTTTTACCATTACAAAGCTCTGTGTAAGAAAAAAATTGTTAAGACATCGAGAGAGCAGAAATCTTCAAATAATATTCACTATTTTGTTTCTCTAATTATAAATCAAATATAATAATCTGAAGAAAAGTTATTACCGAATTAGCTCATAACGTGGATATGTCTTGGATTTTATTGAACGACTATCAATTAATAAAGCCTTATACCGATTCTTGTTGTAGTCGTTTTCCAAATAGAAAGCTAAGGCTGATTCGTTCGAGTGCCCTGATGGAAAATGTAATCAGAATTTATCAACTATTTCAAAGTAGATTAAAAAGATTCTGTAATTACATCTGTATGCTAGTGAACATGAGCGCACTTATATTTTGATTTATTGATATATGTATACTTCATTAAAGAAGTAGTATCGATGAACTGACAGTAAATATATTACACTATAAATTACAAATCTTTAAGTAGCCATTTTAGTTTATCTAATGATTAATGAAAAGTCTCTAGCAAAAGATAATTTGGTTAATTTTTTATTGAGGTTAAATATATGACTTTTTCGTTTTTAATGAATTGATAATTTGAATTTATTTTACCAAGGTCCTTTTTACTAGAGGACTTACTTAGTTCATCATCGGTTAGGGTTTGTTCATTAGCAATATTATCGTTTTCTTCAATATCTTCTCTCTTTTATCGTAAATTTCAGAGCTAATTCTAGTATATTAACATCATGATTAGCGAATTCAGCAACTTCATGAGCTCTTCTATAAATTGTGCGTCTACATCCTAGTAACGAAGTGTTAAAAGTTTTTTTTTGATAATATAGATATATTAAATTGCAAGAAAATTGCAATTATTGGTTTCATTTATAATGATTACTTTTACCGGGGTTAGAATCCGTTGTCACTATTCGTTTCCTTCCTCCGTCAAAACTATTACGAGTTATTTTTTTCGGCCGACCCCTTTGAGCATTTTCATTTTTTCTCTGTTTTGGTTTTGGTTTGAACATACTATAGTTAAATACATATTTTTATTTTAAATTATATATTATTAACTCTATAAGGTGAAAGGGAAGGGGAGGGAACATGCCACTTAAGGGAAAATTCATTTTGAATAGTATACAATGTATACTGAAGTTAACCAAACTTTGATTTTATACAGACTGGGTATTGCTACAATAACAATCAACAATAATTACAAAACACTATTTTATTTACAAAAACATTAGTTTTTTACACATATGGTATATTATCCGATTATTTAAACCCTATTTGTAAGATACCACTCGCCCTATAAAATAAGTTACCAGTTTAGAGAAATAGATGATAATAACATTTTTTTAAATACACGTTAGATAATGATATTATTTAAAGTATGTCTAATTTTGTTTACAAACAACATAAACATTGTTGCCGAGATAATTTTCGTAGATCTATGTATTCCCGGTATAAAAAACAAATATAAGAAAAACATGTTTTATGGCAATATATATTTATATATATCGATATATATATAAAGTATAAAAAATTTTATCTTCTTAATTAAATAACAAATTTTTTAGATATAATTTCTAGAACAACAATCAAATAACCAAAAGAGAGATGCAAATCTTTTTTAAAAACTACTATGAAACAGGGTTAAAAAAATTATGAGAAACGTGTAATTATTTTCGAAAAGTGTAGATGCTTAGTGTATCATATGGAAATTGACCGTTTGATTCAATTTAAACGCCACTACATTTCTTAAATACACTCTCGTAATGCGATACCTGCACTGAAATATTCGCCCCCGTGACCTAAATTATATTTATCACCTGTTTATTATGTAATTCATTTTGTAATTCAAACTAAGCTCTCTAAAGCAATAGAGTCTGGTATTAAACTCACCTTAACGATGCAATGCGTCATATACGCGAATTAAATTATACCAAACTAGATTATTTCCTTCTTCCTCCGTGTTTTAAAAATCTGTGGGTTTAAATATTGTTGATACGGTTGCTATGATGTGCTTCTAATTATTTAACGCGATTATTTATACGGTTGCTATGCTATGTTTGATTATTTACTGAGCTATAGGTAATACGTTACTTATACATTACAAATAAAGTTAATAATTGTATTCCAAATTGATTGTATAATTTTTTAATTAAAATTTAGATTTTATAAAATATTTCTTTATTTTCATAAGAAAAGAGAATTAGCTAGTTAGCAAGTAAATTAGCAAGTGCTAATTTTTCACGAATTAGTAGATATACATGCGTGTGTTATTTTATAATTTGAAAAAGTTGTATTGAATAATACTTTTATAAATTTATAAAGAGATTAATTTTTAATCGAGTATTAATTTTTTCGAACCACATTTACATAATTTTAATTAGTAAATATTAGTAGATAAATTGAATTAGCAAATATTAGTAGAACTTCAACAATTTATAACGGCGTGCGTGGTTTAGAAATTCTTCACATAATAAACATACAAATCATGGACAATGAAAAGTCTAAAATTTCCAAGGAATGATTAGATTTAACAATATCCAAATAAAAGGTATTATACAATTTTTAATAATATTTTCGTGGATAGGAAAACCTTATCCATATTTAAAATAAAAAAATCGAAGCTTCTTACATTATCGACAGATTTTCGAAATTTGCATGGGTCTAAAAAGTTAAAAAAGCGCTTTCCAATAGAAATTTTCTGTAAGGTTTTAAAAATTTTGTATAAATTGGACAACAGAACATAATTTTTTGCCATCGTGTGTACAAACCACAACTTTACGCATCAATATGGATGCGTAAAGCAGCTTTTCATACACACACACACACGCACGCGCGTGTGAGAAAGAAGACTAGGTTTGTTACATGTGCGCAAAATCAAGTTTCGCCCAAATTAGATGCATATAATAGACGACTTTTGGTACAGATAACACAAGAAATGACAATTTACGCATGCATAATTCGAAGATCCGCATTTTTCAAAATAATAGCTGACTTACCTGAATTTCTGTAAAGTTAATTTAATTTTACTATATAGTTATTTATAAAACTACTGATTTTAAGTTTTGTAAACGTTAAAGCTTTATCGTGCTTTTATAACTTAGCCCGCCCGTGTATAAATAAATTGAGCTTGATTCAAACTTTTATTTTTTGTGTAACTTTAGAGGTTATAGAGTAATTAACTTTTAGCTTGACCTGCCTATATAAAAATATATATGAAGATTTTATAGGTTACGAGTAGTTAGATATAAAGTTTGCCTGTTTTTATATAGATAATATAAAGGTATAGAGTTTGGAGTTTCTAAGATATTTAACGTTCAGATTGCTGCCTGTCAAAAAAACTAATAGATGATATAGTGCACATTAGTGTTAGCTTTTTCAGTCTCCTGTTGTATAATAGTTTCGAGTTATCAGGTTATTTGGCATTCAGATATGTCGAAACCTGTGGATTATTTAGCTACAACCAAAGATAGCCAGATTACTTTGATTTAAGATTTGCCTATCTGCATGAATAATTTAAAATTGTATGGCCTTGAGCAAAAGCTTTTTTCTTTTTCTATAAAAGAGGATTGAGGTTATTGGGTATTTTATTTTAAACCTGATATGTTTATCTATAAGGTTCCTGAGGTTACAGATTACTCCCTATTCAAGTTTTGCCTCCACATTGTATTAGTAACTGCACAGGCTATGAGGTAATTAAATCTAAGCTTTTTCTTTCAGTATAAATGATTCCGAAGATTATATTGCGTTTAGCTTCAGCTTAGCTCTTGTGTCTAGAATTGTTAAGAGGTTATGGGGTGTAAAGACTTGAGCTCGGGTAATTTGTATAAAGGAATTCGTTAAAAATAAGGTACTTAACTACTATGATTAAAGGTTATGAAACAAATGAAATAACGAAAACGATGTCTAAACAATGTTGACTAAAGCTCTTATGAGTGTTTGAATAATGCTGTGTCTGCCAGTGTAAAAAATTTTTAGGTTATCGAGTATTCAGGCTACGCTTGGGCTGTTTGTGTAAAATAATTTAAATAAGGGGTTTAGTACGCTTGGATTGTTCGTGTAAAATAGTTTAGAGGTTATAAAATACTTTGATTTCAGGTTTTCCTGTGCATGTAAAAATCTGCCCATCTTAAATTTCACTTAATATCACCAAAAACCGGCCCCTAAGCACTTTGAGGTTAGAATATTTTAATATTCAGACTTGCTTCAGCAATTCTGCTACCAGATTTGGATTCTGCGTGAAATATTATGTAAGAATGCAATGTCAGATTGTATGGGCTTGTGTAATTCTCTCAGAGTTGAGAATTACATAATCAGTAAAAAGATATTCAGAAAAAGCTATCAGCCAAATACCCCATACATAAGTAGAACTTTCAGATGTATTACTTATTGTTGAGAACGATGCGACAGTAGAGTGGAAAGGATTTTCAGTAATAAACAGTACTTGATGTTAATAACAATAACGAATATAAGTGCTGTTTATTGTCACTGTATTTAAAACAACGTGTAATAATTAACAGAATACTGCCCTTATCTATACACTGTATCATTTTAATTGCCTTGAATATGTGTAATAAATGCGGCCGACGCGATTAAATGCGCAGTTAGTAATTCGTAATTTCAGGACGCGTGCACGACCGGCTTCTTACACGACTGAAGAGAGAAAATGCTCATCTCATCTGGATTTTTGCGGCCTTAGCCGCGCGTAGAGGGAGAACGTGCGAAACTCTCTTCAGCCCTTGTTACTATGCGACATTTACGTATTATGACTCCCAATAAGACGAAGGCGCGCTTTTCTTTTAATTCGAATGTAACGAACGACTCTAAACGGCGCGAACACAGATTTTAAACAACTTGTTAGACTTCCTATTTCGAAAGCATGTAAATCGTAGAATGCAGGTTATGGTTTTCATTAAACTATTGTTATATATAGTCATGGATCAGAAGATATCATTTTATGTTCAAATATGAGATTTTAAAAATTATTATTTAACTTGAAATGGTAAACTAATAGGTTAAAAGTTTTAGGTTATGGTCATAAAAACTTTTAATGATACAGATCGCTGTTCTAGTCATAATTATCTTAAAAAGTCATAGTGAATTACAAATTATCGTAATAACCTATCATTACGGAGAAGTATCCAACTTGGAGTAGTTAGGTTAGGGCTCACAGGTCTAGGGCGACATATTATATGTATACCAACTCTAAAGTCAACTTTTCTACCTACACAAATTAATTTCCCATAATCTAGATACGGTTTTTTACAAAATTTAGAAAAAAAGTTATGTTTCTTGTAGAATTTGGAGGTTATAAAAGTTGATTTAAGAATTTTCTCTATTTTTCCACTTAACTACATCTACTTAGCTGCAAATAAAAAAAATTCATCCAAATTGGTGGTTCTTGTGTGGAGTTATTTTATTTTGGCACAAAAAATCTTGTTTTAGCCCACTGTGCGGTGTAGGTCTTCCGGAAGTAAACCGGAAGTGAACCGGAAGTACTTTTTTCGAATTTGAAAATTGCAAAAATGAAATTGTCGATGTTCATCCGGTTAAAATTAGCTCGAACCATTATTTAGCTATTTTTTTTAGCATACAGTAGCATACAATACGGGATGGGTGACCATTGACCATCTAAGCTATAACAGAGAATCATAAGCTACGTAGGTATCATCGGAAGTAAACCGGATGTGAACCCGAAGTACTTTTTTCTACATTGAAAATTGCAAAAATGAAAGTCTCGGCGACCAATTCACTCAAAATCGAGCGGAACCGTTATTTAACGTTTATTTATTTTGAAGATAGCAATGGGGTGGCGGTCAGTGACCATGTGTTATGTAATTGTTGGCCACAATATTTAGTTCCCAGAATTTTATATTATTAAATCACTTTAAAAAGGAACAGATATATATTTTGGTAAATAAACCTTTACTATCATGTATTTATATACACATATATTCGTATACTATGTATTTTAACCGAACTGTCCCAATAGTCGCAACCCATGCACATAACTATATATGTATATTGATGACTATATTCCATCCAAGGAATGAGGTAATATGTATAATATAACACGCACGCGAGTGCTGGACACATCAATAATATCATGATCTTTTCAATCCAGGACCCTACTTTTATACATTTAATGTCATTTACTTTCTTCATAAGTATATAAAATATTATTTAATAAAACAGTTTCCATAAATATCTACCAATAAATTATATAGAAATGTTGTATAGAAGTGTTGATATAGAAATAGTCTTTTTTTTACTTTATTTTCTATCTCCTCTATTAATCATATTTTAACCATCGAAAGAAATCATGGTAGCTCATTTTTAACTGACTTCGAACAAGGAGGAGGTTCTCAATTCGACATACCTTTTTTTTATGTTTCTCCAGCGATTATTCCAAAACTACTCGACCGATTCGGTTGATATTTTTTTATATGGAAGGTAATTATCCTCCGGTTGTCCAATTCAACTTTTGTGATTATTGGTCCAGTATCTCGTCAGTAATTTAGTTTTTTATGAATATTTTTTCTGTACATTTCGGCCTCTGCCGACTCTGCCCGCCGATTATTCGGAAACTATTGAACCGATTTGGATAATATTTGTTTTTAATGAAAGAAAATGCTCTCGTGTTGGTCCCATTGTATTACTGGGCCAGTATTGAACCAGTACTACGTCAGTACTGGTAAGTTATTATATTTTTCCGCCGATTATTCGGAAACTACTGAACCGATTTTGATAATATTTTTTGAATGAAAGAGAATGATCCCACTGTGGTCCCATTATATTACAGGACCAGTATGGAGCCAGTACTACGTAAGTACTGGTAATTTTTTATATTCTTCCGCCGATTATTCGGAAACTACTGAACCGATTTTGATAATATTTTTTTAATATAAGAGAATTATCCCATGGTGGTTCCATTATATAACCGGGTCAGTATGGAGCCTGTACTACGTCAGTACTGACGTTTTTATTTTATGTTTGTCCTGCGATTATTCCAAAAAATACTTGACTAATTCGGTTGAAAATAATTATTTCAAACTTGCAGCTCTTTGCTTATTTCATTTTCTTTATCATTAATTATATTGCATATAATTATATTGATAATATAATTATATTGATAATATAATTATATTGAATATAATTATATTGAATATAATTATATTAAAAATAAAATAACCCAGAATTCACCACGTGGAGGTGGCTACAATTCGAGTTCCACGCAGCTCCTACCCAACCACCCAGCCAAACGTAGAAATAGGAATGATGATATGACAATAATATAAAATGTTGTTTTTATATTTCGTGCAGAGGAACTAGGAAAAATGTATGCCATCTCTGCGTGGAAGATTTCTCAATCTTTGCATTTCTTTCAGCACTTTTGCATCGTGGGGATTTTTCAATAATTTATTCATTCACCTAAAGTTTTCACTCTCTTGATCACAAATGATTTTTTGCCGAGGTCGATGACAGCCTTATTCGGTGTGACGCATTGCAATTTGTGGACTGTCACAGCCCAACTCAGGATTATCGGGAGCATTCTGCGCTCAACATCTCCGTATCTTTTGGTTGCTTGGAATGTTGTAGTTACAGGTGCGACTGCGACTAAAATATTACAATCTTTCGTTCGAGATCCTATTGTGTCGTCGTCAAACTTAATCAACACTGCTTCTGGTCATTCCCCAGCTTCTAATTGGTCTTTTCGCAGTGTTAGCCATTTGAACTGCTCTACTACCCATTGCTCCATTGACTAATCCATCTGAAATTGAAATATTGCGTCTAAGCATCACACGGGACCCTTTGGCTAATTTTATCGTATGCAGAAGCCCTCCGCAGTTGTTCACATCCACAGGAATTACGTTGCTTGGTAGCTTTCTTCCGTACGTCGCAGGCTCACGAGATTCATCGACTGTATTCATGACATAAATATGAGACGATTCGGCAATGATGTTGGTCATTTTCAAATTGTATTCATCGACCAATCTGATCGTTGGATAAATTCTAACCACCGCACCATCTGCGAAATCTTCTGTTAATTAGACCCTTCTCCTCTCGCACAACAATTCTAACTGGGCGGTAATTAGTTCGTCGAATCGCAGGTAGTTCAACAAATCTATGAACTCCACATCATTATGCTGTCTTATATTAACGGTCAGTTCGCAGAAAGAGATCTGATGCCATAGGTAGATTTCTCATTCTTCGACAGTCTCGTTTGCAAGCCGATTGTGAATCAATGTCAGATGATGTTCCCATTTTTTGGGAGTTTCGTTTGAAAGGCGTTTTTTGATCAAGGATATATGGTGTGTTCGCTCTTCTGTTGTTTCATTTAATAGTCTTCGGTGTCCTCGGCTAAGTCGGTGTTCTCTTTCGGATTCTGTCTCTTTCGATAATTTTAAACTCATATATTCTCGCATCCGGGACAGTCTTTAACGCATTTCTTCTTTGCTCGAGAAAGGCGTTCAGTTTTAGCCTCTTGCGTTTCGTGCAAACGGTCTTTTCTCTTACGTGCAGCACCCTTTGTTGGTCGACCCATATTACAATATAAATTGAATGAAACTCAGCCCTTACAACTAAAAAATCTGAAATAAAAAATTTTTTCAAAAAAAAGAACCGACTTCGAAAAATGCACTAAAAAGTGTGAAAGAAATGCACTAAAAAGTGAGAAATAATTCACAAAAATATTCTCGAATTCGGCGCCGAATTACAAATTGACATATACCGTCACAGACCCTATTATAGATCAGTGCTTCTATTGTAAATCATTTACTTCCAAATAGACATTCTAAAAACCTATCGAATTGAGAACCTTCTCCTTTTTCGAAGTCGGTTAAAATGATTTCCTGATTTTAATTGAGCGATCACAAAAACCTATATATCTATTTATAGGGATTTCTTTATCAACTTTTTTCAATTTGGCTTTCAAATGACCTTGAACCTGGTGTGATACAGGTTAATGGACCTCGGAGTTGGAATCAGTGACCCCAAAAACCTTAAGATACCCTGGTCAAGTATGGTGATCTTAGATATTTTGTATTTATATACTCTGGACACGGATAAACGGTAAACCCCCCACCCCCGCCTAAAGGGGGTAAAAAGACAAAAAATGATAAATAAAAGTACAGTTAGCTAATAAGGAGTTGATAGAGAATTTGATAGTCCTTTCGTAAAAAATTATTTAGATGAAAAACCTCTAAAATCAGTCTTATCAGACTGTACAAAGAAACTGAAAAGGCATATGCGTGCCAATAGCATTACTACCTATGGAGTGATAACAGATCTAGCCATTCTTACCTTGCCAGAGTGGACAATATTTGTTGATCTTTTCGACATAATATTCGAATGATCATTTATGGTAGCAGTATTATATTTGAATAATCTACCGACTCCCCCAGTAGAGGATCGATATAAGCTGCTCAAAGTGGCGCTCATGGGAGCTCATAGAGGAATAAATAAAACATACAGCAAAATTGCGGCAGATTATTACTGGCGCAATATGCGTCCTGACGTGCGACAATTTATTCTGGACTGTTTTGAATTCCAAACAAATAAACTAGTGCGCATCAAAACAAGACTTCCTCTTGCTATCACAGACACGCTGTCTAGGCCTTTCAGAAACTTAGCATGGATTTTTATGGCCCCCTCCAAGACTCACCTGAAGGCCATAAATACATACTTAGCGTTCAGGATTGCTTCACGAATTTCTGCATCCTCGTACCAGGGAAAAATGCAACAGCATTGGAAGGTGTTCGAGCTTTCACGGAAAAGGTCATATGTTGTTTTGTTCTACCAGCTGCTTTGCTGTCAGACCAAGGCACGCACTTTTTGAATAAAATGCTGAAGGATTTTGCAGACATCTTCAGAATTGATAAGTACTATACAACGGCTTATCACCCTTAATCGAACGTTGGCATTGAGCGTATGCATTATACGTTAACTAAATATTTAAAAAAATATACATACTAAATATTTAAAGAAATATACATACTAAATATTAAAAAAAATATACATACTAAATATTTAAAAAAATATACATACTAAATATTTAAAAAAATATACATACTAAATATTTAAAAAAATATATATACTAAATATTTAAAAAAATATACATACTAAATATTTTAAAAAATATACGTACTAAATATTTAAAATAATATACATACAGATAACATAAGATATAACATACAGAGGTATAACATACAGAGCAACTTTTAATATATGGAGATTACATAGTCGATCTCATTCACAACCTTACTACAATGCAAACCCAAGCTGCACTAAATTTAGTATAACCTAAATGTAGATCAAAATACTATTACGATCGAAAGCTTAATGTGGTGTATTTTCGAGAGGTAGAGATTGTATATAGGTTAAAAGAGCCTCATAAATGCAAATGATAAGGATTACGAAAGACCTTATGAGATAAAAGGTATAGATTATCATCTTAGAAAGGCCAAACTGAGAAATGGTGACGTCATCATAGTGATTAACCTCGACAAGTTGAAAAGAGCATCAACTGTCAAGGACTCACGACAACACTCAAATAAATAATACATGAAGTAAATTAAAGGATAACAACAGCTCTTTTCTTTTTTTGATTTTCTTTTGCGATCCCACGAACGTATCCTTACACGATAGTTCGGGAATCGCACAAGACGGCTCAAAGCTTGTGATATATCATTATCACACTGTCGAATCGAAACGCATACACACTTTCCGTGCATCAGGCATTAATAAATTATCAAACAAAAAGCTATGGAAAATTATTTGAATATCAAAATAAATGGGCAAAATCCGAGTCATTTTACCCCATGTTTATCTCAAAAGTTTCATAATCATGAATTGTTATTATACAAAGTTGAATATTAAAAATTAATTGAGTTTCAAAAACAAAACAAGTAAAAAAGCAATCACTTGACCTGAGTATCTCACTTCAAATGTTAATTAGTTTACATAATATCAGAAAAATTAATAGTTAAGACAATTACTTGATGCTAATTTAAATTGGCAAGATACTAACCATTTTGCGGGAGCACTGGAAGGCCCCTGTCTTCCGGCTCCGGCGAAGCTGGCGAATCACCCGTAAACGCGCAGTTGCACGCGCGTGTCCGGCAGTCATTGCATCGAAAGCGGGTACACCGCGCACATCCTATCCACTTCACTGACAGTCGTGTGCCACGATGATGGCGTTTATTGCAACCGGCACACTTTTCTCCTGCTTTGACATAGTGGAGCACTTCGATACGAGCCGCACTGTTGTGCTCTCTTAAGTCAGCGATCTGATGTAGTATTCGTTAATACTATCAATCATTTGGTTCATGTCACTTGTCAGTCACACGATGCACTCTTTAATATTGTTATACAATTCTGGTTTTTAACGCATGGTCAGATATAATAGAAATTTGGACACATCTGTACTGTCGAACGTCTAAAATCAATCTGAGATGTCACCGGCGACATCGACGACAACCCCACTACAAAATAACTGAGAGACCACCCGAAAGAGTATTGTTTTGTGTTTACAAATTACTCACATACCTATATGAGAGAATTCAATGAGGCAGTGTTTAAATTCGTGGTAGGTAATAAAAATCCGCGTCAACATGAATTTTTTTTCACGAGTATTGGCAAGCGCTACGCAAATCTTGAGAACGTTTCTTTCCATATATGGTTTGTATTCTGTAAACAGAAAAATACTTTATACATCCGTTAGCGGTGGCGTCGGCAGTTTGCCTTCCGCCTCTAGGAAATTTAAATTGATATGAGTGTGATATTTTTTTCGACTTTTTTCACTATCGAGTTTCGTAAAACAAAACGTGTACACGTGCTACGATCTGAATTTAATACCTTTGCTAAGAAGTAAAGCACTCGCATAAAAATGAATCAGTGGAACCGGAGCATAGTCCGAGTTTAAGAGGTATATTCTCTTTTACACGGCAGTCGCCAAAGTTGCCACTGTCGCTGTCACAGCCCCTTTGTATATGAGATGACTCAAACATCAAAATTTGCGGCTGGACTGTTTTTTCTGACAGCACCCCACCATTTTTAAGTATAGCTCTGCAAAGTCTTATAAAAGAATAACTCCTGCCTGACTACCCTTTTAGTGATATTGCGCACAGTAGCAAGGGTAGATCTAGCAAGCATGGAGAAGGCAAATCAATGTGAATTGCGCGACATAATTTTTAAAATTGAATCGTCATTAAGATTCGAACGCTACCCGGTTTGGCGAAGGTACAGCCGTGTGTGGCGCAACGTGTGCATACGACGACGCGTGTAGCAATAGAGCGCGAGTTAAACTTTTTACTGAACCAGTGTGGATTTCGCAGACTGGCACGTTTTTTTGCGCAAGGGGTTCTCAAGCGCACACCTACATCTACAATTTTAGTCGCTCAGTTCATCAAAAGAATAAATATGCAAAATATGAGTATTTTAAAAAATTTAATGGATGCATACGAGGAGCAGCATGGTTAGTAAAGAAAGTTCTAAAAATATTTTTTATTCATAAGAAATATTTAATAAAATTAAATTTTTTAGCTTTTAACATATTACTTGCTGATATTAGTGATGACAATGATACGACTTTTTATGAAGACACAGCACGTGATGATTGGAGTGATAATGCGGTAAGCGGAATGAGTAGCAACCCTTCCGATGCATCGGATGAAGAAGAAGGTAAGGGGGAGCTTGAGCAGCAGTACGTTGCGCGCATTATTCCCGCATCTCCTGAGTCAAGTGATCAATTGGTAGTGGGGGAAGGTATACGTGTAGAGGAGGAGGAAGGGTATGAGGAGGAGGAGGAGCAGCAGCAACATCGGCTGCCTTCTCAGCAAGATGAACAACAACAGCAGCATCATATAATTCCTGACTCCGATAATGAAGGTAAAAATGGAGAAAATGTAGTATCTGCAGAAAATTTAAATTTAGAACAGAATGAAAATGTCAGCCCCAGTAGCAGCGATGATATGATTTACGAAACATCATCAGACGAAGGCAATGATGAGGTATCGCGTCAGAGATTGCAATAGAAGTGCTGTGCTGCGGCTTTTAGCAAGCGAGACCCCTTCTACGAGCAACAGCAATGACAACGACGTAGGTGATAGCGAAGCTGCCCGACAGTATCACATTCATGCTCTTACAGCTTTTTACATGCATCGTCCTTATCTAAGGGAAAGAATGTTTCATCGTGTCAGCGAGGGTGGACGGAGAATGACATATCATGCTTTCGACCGACGCAGTCCATTGGATCGTCAGCAAATGAATGTAAGTTTAAAAATAAAATTAAATTTTTTATTTTATTTTTTAATTGATATATATATATATTTTAAAGTAATTAGAAGAAGATTAAATAATTCAGAGGAAATACCAGAAACATCTAATCCGGAGTATTTGATGGTTTATATGCAACGAGTTATGGATGTGCCTCGCGCAATGGAGATTAAATGATTTCACGATATGGCTGAAGACGAAAGTTCTGCTCTGTATACGGAGACTAATTTGACAGATCTTTTTGAACGCGCTCGTGAAAGTTTTAATGGCTCTTCAGAACAATGATTTTAATGAAAAAATAAATTTAATAAAAATTTGTATTTGTAAATTTTGATTATTTCATATAAAAATTTCAGTCAATGATGCATCAAACGATATTTCTCCGAGTCCAGAAATACCTTCATCACCCTCTTCTACGGGCTCTTTATGGCCTTCTTTACCGCCATCGCCAGAGCCTGCATATTCATCACCGCATCAGCAGCAGCAGCAGCAGCAGCAGCAGCAGCCGCTGGCAGCAAGCGACGGGTTGTACAGCGATGTATGTGTCATCGAACAACAAACGAGCGAGCGAGAGAGCGAGAGAGAGATCCGATACAAGTAGGTGCCGGAGCTACTGCGGCGACGGTGGCTGCAGGGGTCCCAGATCAAGATGCGTACGATATACGTCCCCCTGGTAATAAGTTCGTCATAGCTGAGGAGAGCGAGCAATATGTACGAAAGTTTAACGTGACAGGTAGCCGTTTCTTACTTCATGTAAACGATCCACCGTCAGAACGTATAAATCCTGTTATTTGGTTAGAGGCGGTTATGCGCGACATTCATGTTTATTTATGCTCACTTGCTTCGTCCGAAAATACTTGATAGGGGTAAGTGTGAGAAGTGAATATTTTGCACCCGGTGCCTTTGGTCCATCGCTTAGACCTATCGAGAATTTTATTTACGAAGACTTGTGGGAATTGATCAGTAATTTGACTCAAAGTAACGAGGATTTTCAAATTGATAATATTTTTGTTTTACAAGCGGGTTTTATAGATATACGGGTAGGATCCGGTGCACGTAGAAAAAGAAATTTAAATATCTATAGTGTTAAAAAGTCATCGATTGTAGCCATTCAAAATGACGATATTTTGTGTTTACCACGTGCATTCGTAGTAGGTGAAGCTCACATCACGTTAAAGACTCACGATACGGAGGCAATAAAAAATGCTTGGCGCGTCATTTGTGATGGGCGCAGAAAAATGCAAAAGGAGAGGGCGGAGCAACTCGTGCGCGATGCTAGTGTTATAATACCCGACGGAGGTTGCGTAATGCGCGAGATAAAAAAATTTCAAGATTTTATTACCCAACGGTATAGCAATTGTTGTTTACGATAAAAATAATTTTGGAAGCGGTGAGCCGGCTTTCTTTGACGGGCGCGACGATTTAATGCCGGCTGATATCGAGATTCATGGAAATATTAACCTTCTTTATGATTCGGAAACGCTCCACTTTGACACAATATTAAATTTAACTGGGATAGCGAAAACAAAATTTTTTTGCTTCTTTTGCAACAAACGCTACTATCGCGTTGATCAACACATATGTAAGCAAATTTGTCCTTACTGTTTCGTTTTACCTGCATGTAAACCCGAAAGTATAAATACAATTAAATGCGATTCATGCAACCGAGATTTCATTGATAAGGCTTGCTATGATAACCACAAAAGAGATGGTTCTGACAAAAAAAATAATAAAAAATTATGTGATGTTTTGAAAATGTGTAGAAAATGTTGCAAGTTCACGCATTGTAATCGCGGAAAGCACGAATGCGGTGTTTTTTGTGTAGATTTTGTGGAAAGCGTCACAAAGTTAACGATATGTGTTATATGCGACCGATAAATGGCGATGACGATAGAAAAAAAACTGCGCAGAACCAGCCACCAGCTCCAAAAAAATACCTGTTTATATTTTATGATTTCGAGACACGTCAGGATACTGCTTATCGAAATCACAGAACGACAAAAGTGCACATACCTAATCTCTGCGTAGCGCAGCAAGTGTATACCGATTGTCTACATTCGGACGATATGACCCAATGGTGCAATACGTGTGGGATTCGCGAATATATTTTTCGCAAGGAACCGGTAAAAGAATTACTAGAAATTTGCATTCGTGAAAAGTCGATATTTGAACAAATAATATGTATAGCGCACAACGCACGCGGATTTGACGCGCAATATATTTTAAAAGAGTTAACAGAGCAATCGAGCCAAGTTTTACCGAGTGTTATTCTTAACGGTCAAAATATCATTACGTTGCAACTCGGGCGAACAAAGTTTATAGTTAGTTTAAACTATTTTCACATGAAGTTGAGCGCGCTACCGATCACTTTTGATTTATCTGTTATCATTAGAAAAGGTTATTTTCCGCATTTATTTAATAAGTTTGAAAATCAACATTACGTACCCTAGTGTGAGAAATCTATTAAATCCTATTAATTCCTTTTTCCAAATATGAAAAGATCCTATGTGTGAATAGGATGTATATGTATAATTTTTGTATTGGTGAATAGGATTTAAAATATTTCTCACACAAGGGTAAGCCCACTACCCACGGTCAAGTTTTACGCACCAGATTCAATGTCAGATCGCGATAGAGATACATTTTACGCTTGGTACAATGAAAATGCACGTCATTATATTTTCGACTTTGAACGAGAAATTCTTATGTATTTCCGCTCTGACGTTGAGATCTTGAGACGCGCATGTTTGGCTTTTAGAAAAATATGTCCCTCTGTCGGGGATACAGATTCTTTTGTACATGCAACCACGATCGCATCAGCTTGTTCACACGTCTTAAGAAAAAAAATTTTATTACCCAATAGCATAGGTATAATTTCACCAAACGGCCATAGACGTGCCGACAGGCACTCACAGAAATCCATTGAATGGTTATTGAAGTGCGAGCGTGAAATAGGTCGAGAAATAATACACGCGGGAAGAGCTCGGGCGTTTAGATTAAGCGAGGGATTTTTAGTAGACGGGTATTTACACCCGGAAGCTGCAATTCACGCTCACGACAGGGGTACAGTTTTCAATTTCCAAGGCTGCTACACGCACGGATGTCCAAAATTAACGAATCTTACGAGAACACACGTGCAAAAATTGCTCGAATAAAGTCTCTCGGTTACAAAACGCGTGAAATTTGGAAGTGCGAATTAGAACGCATAAAAATGGAAAATCCAGAAATTTTTCGTTACGTATCAAATCATCCGCTTATCAGTAAAGTAACTTTAAATTCGCGCGACGCATTTTACGGTGGGAGGACAGAAAACATCGTCAACTATTACAAAGCTGAAGAAGGCCAAAAAATTAAGTATATAGACATTTGTTCACTGTATCCTTACGTGTGTAAGAGAGGCCAGTTTCCGCTCGGACATCCATGTATTCTCGTTGGCACGGAGTGTGAAGAACTGACGGGCGGTAAATACAACTATTTAGCGCGCGTAGAGGACCTCCTAAAATGTAAAATTTTGCCAACGTGCAAAATTATTTCTACCTTTATTACCTATAAAAATGTATAATCGACTATTATTCGCACTGTGTCGTTCTTGCTGTGAAGAAATGCGACAAGAAGACTGTAACCACGAAGAGATTCACGAGCGCGAGTTCGCTGGCACATGGGTGACCGACGAGTTGAGAAAAGCCATTGAACTTGGATACGAAATCACTGAAATATATATAATTTGGCAGTATCGGATGACGCGCTTCGATTCGCGCACGTGTGAAGGAAGCTTGTTTGCAGGTTACGTAAACTTATTTTTAAAAATAAAGCAGCAAGCGAGCGCCTGGCCGTCTTGGTGTGAGAATGAGTCTAGTAAAATTCAATATTTGCAAGAGTAGGAACGAGACGAGGGAATCAAGTTAGAGCGCGAAAAGATAGGAAAAATGCAGACTTGCATGCCGTTGCAAAACTCTGCTTAAACTCTTTTTAGGGTAAATTTGGCCAGCGTAGTAATTTGAAACAAACTGAAATAATAAATACGCGAAAAGATCTTCTTAAACTCCTAGTAAACCCTGAAAAAGAAGTATTCGATGTAATGCCCGTAAGTGATGAAGTTTCGTATGTTAATTGGCAGTTTAAAGAGGAGGCTGTATCACCCACCCCGCACAGGCTCGTCGTTATTGCCGCATATACTACCGCACAGGCTCGTCTCAAATTATATAGTTTTTTGGAACCGCTATCGGCGAGAATTCTTTACTATGACACTGATTCGTGTGTGTTCGTGTGTAATGAATATGCTGCAAACGAATGCAGACCCCTCTCGGCTCTTTATTAGGTGATATGACGGATGAGTTAAAAAGTTACGGGGAAAGAACCTATATTCATACGTTTCTATCCGGCGGCCCAAAATTTTACGCATTTCGGGCACTCACTCCCTCTACGGGTGCTACTATAGAGTGTTGCAAAATCAAGGGAATATGTTTAAATTTTATGAATTCTAAAAAAATAAATTTTGAAAGTATTAAAGTTCTCCTTGATCGTACATTTTACGATAAAAAAAAGAAAATGTAATCATACCGTGAAATGACGAGGCTGAAGAAGAAACAGAAGAAAGTGCAAACAATTTAAAAATAAAATTTAAACCTATGTATGATAAAACGAAAACGTGTTGCATTGTTTTGAAAAAGAAAACGATACATTTCGCAAAGTTTGTCTTTACCTTTTGGCTACAAGCATTAAATAATTAAGTTGCTATCATGTAAAATGTTTAATAAAATTATAAAAATAAATTTATTCTAATCAAATATTTAGTTTTTCTTTACATGTACTCTGCTCGTGTACAGTAGTTGCGAAAAAATATACATCAATTTTAAAAAATGGCTAACAACGAGAACGCTGCATCCATCTGCAAAGCTGCATCGAAGACGCTTTCTAATTTGCTGCTGCTACCAAGTACTTACGCACTCAATAGATCTTACTCTAAGCGCGTAATTATAGGCCTTAAAAATCACGGTGGGTTATATAGACCTGTTGTAAAGCTTGGCGGAGCAGACTCGCGGTACGTGACGCTGGATACGAGCAGCTGCGAGCTTTTCATCGATCAAATGGAGGCTATGAGTGCGTACTTAAAAAACTGATATACATTCTATTAATATTTCGGAAAGCCATGCAAGATTTTCTTCCCCAATCACGACCTCAATTTTACGATGGCTTATGGCTCGAGAGCAATAACCCTCGACGAGAGACCACCCGGTGACGGTTCGCCTACAAAGCTCAACAACATAGGTCAGCCGCACGAGGCGCAGCTATACGAGGATATGGGAGCAACCACTACATTCGAACCGCCCGGCAAAAAGAAGAAGAAGCACGATAATCCACCAAGCATCGTCATGCAGCTAGCTACACTCGAAGGACTGTCGCAGGTGCGTGAATGTATTAGTGCGCACCTTAAACATGTTGAAGAGTGTGCTACTTTTGTTAATCGTGCTGTCGAGTACATTCTAGATTTTTTGAAAAGTGAATTAAAAAAAGAAGATCAGACGAATGCTAAAAATATTCTCAAAGAATTGAATGCTTCCGCGCAATATTACGCTATTCGCAAAGCCGAAATTGAAAGTAGAGTGAAAACGAGTATGGAAATGGTAATTTTTAATCTCGACACACTGAATATTGTATTAATGGAATTATTTGCTTATTGTCTACCTTTAATTGCAACAAATTTATCCGAAATTATGTTTTCTACGTAAAATATCTTTATAAAAAGAACTTGTACACTATAAAAATAAAATAAAGGCTAAAATTGTAAAACAAAGAAACAACTCATTTTACCTGAACCATAACCTTTTAATTTTTCCCCTTATTTTTAACACATTTACATATACTTTTATTTGTGCTTCAATCCTTTACAGGTCAACGTACGTATATAGTTTTAGCTTCTCTCTCTTTCTCACACACTCGTGCAGTAATTAATCCCCGATGCTGAAATTTAGAGTAAGCTTCGCGGCAACGTGTAGTAGGATCTCTCTCTCTCTCTCTCTCTCTTTCTCTTTCTCTTTCTCCGGCTCTCCTGCCTACGAACCCCGCGCTCTATGCACGGTCTCTCTTTCTTGTTCTTCTTCTTCCTCGCTGTACGAAAAATTAAGACATATGTTTGTTTGAATTAATTTAAACATTAAATTTCATAATTTTTCTTATACTCTCTAGCTTTTTTATTTTCATCTTTCTTTTAACTATCAATTGTATCAAATTTTAAGCTATATAAATTTATAGGTTATTATATATATACGCGATGATAATCATGGAGTATGCCTACGTCAAATTTGTGGAACAGCGTTTTATGAATTAGAAAGTGAGACTACGAGTTTCGAAAATCATGTACGACTTCAAAGGAAGAACATTCCAAAAAAATAAAAAGTATCCAGTGCAGCACAAAACTGGAAATGTGTACAAGGCTGCTATAATTTTCATGGCAGGTGCGTGTTTCTGGGAAATATGTTACATATATGTATCCGGGAAGAGAGTTTAAGGGGGGGCAAAGGTTACTTTGTGCAAAAAAAGGCACATTTTTGTGATTTTTTTTTCACGACTCAGTTAAAATTTATTTATTAAAACCAATGTTACATTATTGTAGTCCATTTAAATAATATTGTGGAATATTTTCATCAAAAAATATTGAAAAATACGGCAATGGCATCAATTATTCGGAAGCGTCTCAGAAAAAAGTTGAATTACGGTGCCCCTCATAACTCGGTGCTGGATCATCTGAAATCAAAAAACCGAAGTGTGTGCCAAACGGTGGCAAACTGTGTCAAATTGTGCTAAATTGTGTCAAATTGTGCTATACTATGCTAGAGCTGTGCCATTTCGGACATTTCGCACAGTTTGGCACAGTTTGGCACAGTTTGGTACAGATTGACACAATTCGGTACAGTATGGCATGATTTGGCATAACTTGGCACATTATGAATTTAAACAAAATTACTTTTCTGAATTATTTACAGAAAAGCTAGTACACTTTGACACAAGAAGGCACAGTCTGTCACAAAATGGCACAATTTGGCATGATGTGACATAATGTGGCATAATCTGGCACATCCTTTAATTGTAGCTTTCAACCTGGCGTAATGCACATAATCTGGCATCTTATGGCATAGCTTGACATGTTATGGCATAGCTTAGCATAAAATAGCATAGCTTGGCATAAAATGGCATAGTTTACCATGTTATGTCATGATATGGTGTAATTATGCGCATTTGTGTATATTTTTTAATCAATTATTTGTATATATTTATTAAAACGACCATATTTCTACAAATAGTCAGGTATAAATTTTATTATTAAAAAATAATAGTTATAATGTTATTACAATACGTGATACATATATTAAATTAATTAGTGTGTCGCCCTAAAATACCTTTTACAATAGTAACAATAATAAATTGCTTACGTAATTTTAATAATATACATGGTCTGTGTAATTGAGACTATTTTACAACATTAACATTAACTTTTTCTTCAGCATTGACAACTTTCAAATGTGTAATATCAATATTGTCAACAAAAAAGTTACTTGCAATTTTTAGACCATGAAAAAAAATTACTACTTTGTAGTCATTATCATTCTTAATTTTACATATTTTTGAAATAATTCCAAATGTCTCATCAGTCGTTTTAAAAACAGAGTTATTTGTTCGCTGACAACGCAAATATTTATTAGTAGTATAACGATTTCCATTAAAGATCATTTTTTTAAATATTTTACTTTCGGTCACAGCAGTTACGTCAACTATTTTCTGAAGAGATTGTAATTCTGTTTTTGTTAATATGTGTGCTTTGCCGCGTCCTATTAGAATACATTCTTCAATTTTACAAATATTTTTTAGTTTAGCTTTATCCAATTAATTGCAATATGACTGGACTCTTTCAGAAATTAATTGATTTTGTTGTAAAAGAGGCAATTGTTGATATATTAACATTTTAGAGACAATTTGTGTAGCAATACGATAATTACATTTCTTCATTCGCAGTAATAATTTATTTTCATTTTCAAATGGAAAAGTACTTGCATTGTACAGCGGCCCCCAATTTTTAACAGTTTCAGTAAGATGATTTAATAAATGCACATTGTTATGCATGTACTTCTTTCCGTAAAAAATTGAAAATTCACAATAAAATTTATTAACAATTTTCTAGCATTTTCTAACATTTCAGGTGTTATAGAGTCTTCTAACAAAATATTCATAGCACAAACAAACGTAGCCAAGTTATTATAATATTTTTTTGGAAGTATTCCATGCAGACAAATCAAGGAATAAACTAACATTCTAACGCAGTCCAATTTGCTCTTTCCTTGATACTTCTTGAAATGTTTGCAATACAATTCGGAGGACTTATAGACAATAAACGCTGATCGATATATTGCAATTTATTTGGCGAGCCAACATAATATTTCTCTTTAGCATTGGTGAATATAATCGTTGTATAAAGTTTCGTGACACCTAAAAGACACGCATGCATGAAGTCAACAATCATTCCATTAACTAGATCAAAATGTTTGAGATTCATTAGAGATGATGGCCTTTAATTCCAGTAATATCCTGTGAGTTACTCCTATGTGCGAAAAGCAATTTTTCTTTTATTGAATCATCAGTTCTTGGAACAGGAACTGGTAGTATCATAGGATACTTTCTTACGCCATCAACTGATACAGTTGGATGTTCACAGTATGTTCATCCATCAGTTTCGTTAAATTTTTTCATTGACAGCATAGCACAACGAGCTACTTAATCGAGGCAGCAACCAAGTGGAAATACTTTACTGATTATTTCTTCTCCATTCCAATGTCACTTAAATTCTTCTGATGATAACTGATTGGCCTGATCAACAAATGATTTTAAAGATAGATTCATGGTGGGTTCTTTTTTTGCAACACATAAACCAGCAAGTAGCATATGATTCCTTCGTAGATAATCAGGTAGTTCATGCATCATAATGTAGATAGGCCGAATAGATATTTTTGAACAATCCGATGCCTGGCAACCATCGGTATTTATCGTATAAGAGAAATTAAACTTATTGCCTAAGAGATCATATTTTTCTGCACAATTTTAATAAATGTTTCCATCATAAATATCTTCTAATTCATCTTAATTTTGTTTTTTCTATGAAATCTGTGGAGAATATTTTTCTGTACATTTTTATTTAAAAAGAGACTTTTTCATTATTTACGAATGTCTAGTTCAATGAAAAAAGATGCAGCTTGCCCTGAATCCTGCTTAGCGCCACACTTGCATATAGAGTTTGGTGTTTTGTCAATACGTCTATTGCATTTAGTACATAACATATGATAAGTAACTAAATCGTTGTTAACATCCAATAACTCTTTTACCATATACTTTGTTACTGGTAGAACGTTTGAGTCAAAAGCACAGTTGAGCATTTCAAAGATATCAAGTATTGTATTCTACGTTAATGCGTGTTTTCTTGCAATTTTTAGAGTCATTAGAAGCAGTTCTGCAACATTAACATTTCCACAAGCACAAAGAGGTTTACAAAGTTGGTCGTTGTGCTGTTTATTATGACTGGATACATCATTCACCTAATAGATAAAAAGTTTGCATAAATTATTAGTATATTTTATAAAAATATAAAATAAAATTATAATAAATATATATACTATAATAATGTAGTTGTATAGTTACATATTCATTGGACATTGGACATATTCACATTTTATATAATATTTTAATAATAAACTTTACCTTGACAGGCTGGTCTTCAGTAGTTTTTTGAAAATCAATTGGCTCCGATATGTTCATACTATTATTAGAAGTTGTGTACTTATCATAGTTTTCAACTTCATCCGCAATTAATAACTTATGACTCTACAATAATTATTTAAATATAAGTAAATGCAAGCTACGAGTAGATCAATAAATTGAGTGTCCAAGAAATGTAAATATTAAAATCTTACATGTACAACATTAGTAGATTTAATTCTAAGTCGTTTTAATAATTTCATTTTACGGGAATTAATCGTAGAGCGAGGAATTGTTTTATTAGAAAACCTATCATAGTATGTTCGATATCTCATAGTGCTGAATATATCTGTGAATACGACAAATTTTTTCATAAAAATCTTTTAATACAAGGGAACTTAAAGTACAATTCACTTATAAAAAATGTTAACTTACTTTGAAAATAGAACATATTAATAAATTTACTCGTTGGTCAACATAACCTTTTTTCATTAATAAGCTTTTTATATATACTTCTTTTTTCTTAATAATTTTTTATCAGACTTAGTCAGTTAAGTAGTCTTTGATTTAATCATACCAAAAACTCGACAAAAATGATTTGAATACTTTTTTGTTGCATAAAATTATAGCACAAAAATAAACAGTATATATACATATATGTATCGTGTCAACCCCATACATGCATAGTACCTCAAACGGCTTTTCCATTGTTGAATTTTACAAAATTTCTCGGTCTATGTAGTCTTGCTGTGATTAATACCATTAACGTTTTTTATATTACTATATTATACGTTTACACTATGGAGTTTACACAGTTAACGACAATTTATGATATCTTTTCATGTCAAATAATAACGTTTGCAATGGCGCGTTCGTTTTTGGAAACACTGCGACCTGCGTGCCCGTATACCCGACGCGTGCATCGCGGGCGTGCAGCACGACCAAAACAAACACGCGTCGCGCTCACTTAGGGAGCGCAGACGAACTAACCTCAAGTGGCGCCGCTGCCCGTGTGCTAAATGCAGCCGCCACACGAGTCGGTGCCGCCACACGCCCAAAGGTTTTTCGGTATACATGAAAGATGAGAGAGAGAGAGAGAGAGAGAGAGAGAGAGAGAGAGAGAGAGAGAGAGAGGGAGAGATTCTTTTATCCAATTATTATAGTAACAAATTTTTGATAATAATTATTAAACCCCCTCATACACATTCAATTTAATGCACACAGAAATATTCATCAATTAATTAAATTAATGAAATTTACACATGCGAATTTGCAAAATGTTTGTATTTGCTTACGATATTTCAAACTCACGGAAACACGGAATTATTAATTAATTATTTTTATATTTTTAGTGACCCTGACTCAACTATTAACTATTTAAACGTGCTCAATTTTACTTAAAAATAATAAATTTAATTATTATAAATGAATTGTGCTATAGTGTGCCATTTAATGCTAAACTATGTCGTCTTGTGCTGAAATATGCCAATTCGAGCCCGGATATGCCAATTTATTGTAAAAAAAATAGAAAAATATTTTCTTAATAATTCTATTATGCCTAATCATACCAAACTGTGTAAAACTATGTCGCCCTATGCCAACATGTATCGTACTGTGTTAATCTGTGCCAGACTGCGTAGATCCGTGCGAAGCCATGCCAATCTTAAAAAAACGGTAGACAAAGTATTTTCTTTCAAAATTTGTGACTATGCCACAAAGTGCCACAATGTGCGACACTATGCCAAAGTGTGCCGAACTATGCCAAACTGTGCCAAATAGTGCGAAACGTCCGAAATGGCATAGTTTGGCACAGTTTGACACAATTGGGCAGAGTTTGGCACACTTTGGCACAATTTTCGTTTCCACTAGGGCAGTAATAATTAACAAAGATTATATTTCCCGTTAACTATATAAGAATATTTTATGTATGTTTCACATACAATATAGAAAGCCGATTATACCAAAATGTTTATACGTAAGTGTAGTGTGAGTATGAAAGCATGAATTCATGTTGTGAAGTCCAACATGGATGCGTGCTGACTGTATGTATGGGTGAAGACGTATGGCTGGAAGTTATCACTGTGTATGAACACAGTATAGCCAACCAGCATTATTTTTGTCAATCGAGACCTGCGAACAGAAAATACTATTTTCCTCTGCAGGGTTACGGCGTTCTGGTATAATATTGTAAAGTAACTGTACTTTGAAATCGTCCGTAATTGTTATTTGTAACTCTGGAATTTCTAAGTAAATAAATAAAATTTATTTCATTAACATTAATTTAAAGTATTTGTTACTATTTATTTCATGCGCATTAATTAGTTAATTATTTATTGTTCTATCAAGACGTACCGATGAGTGTAAATTATGTAGATCATTTTGTCTGAAGTAACATCGTTAAAAACAAAATTAATAAAACTTAATTTATTT
Source organism: Gastracanthus pulcherrimus (assembly GCA_949152435.1). NCBI lineage: Eukaryota > Metazoa > Arthropoda > Insecta > Hymenoptera > Pteromalidae > Gastracanthus > Gastracanthus pulcherrimus. The sequence goes on from OX424575.1 coordinate 69,971,290, forward strand.
TCACAAATAAAATGATCGTGTTTAATATCGGTATTTACAATGTAAATCGACAGAACGTTTTGTAGTTGCACATTCGATTGACATTGATTGAAAGAAAAGTCAATTAATTACCATAAATTAAAAATTATTCATTTTAATTTATAAATTAACAATAGAAATTTATTAGAATCATCTTACTTTTGAGGTAAAATTGAAATCGGTTGAAAATGAGAAGAGGCAATTTAATCTAATAAAAAATGATTGAATTTTTTATCGATATTTGGAATCTAAATCGATTCCACCTTTTTGTGATCAGGAATTCCATTCAAAACGATAGAAATAGAAGTAAATGTATTGACTTATATTCAAATTGATTGACTTAAATTTACAAATTGGCAATAGAAATTGATTAGGACCAAGCCTACTGTAAATACAATTAAAATCCATTTCAAATAATTAAAAACAATCGATAAAGTGATTTGATATAGATTTCAAATGTAATTCTGAATTATCATTTAGACCATACATTGCGCTTCAACCCTGGTGTTGAATAAATTAGTGTATCTTAATAACTGTTCAATAACTTATTTTAATGTTTTGTAATCGATTTTATTAGATTTTGTTACTTATCAATTTCAGTGTTTCGTTTATTAATTCAGAATTGCCATTTATTTTAATTCAACTTTGCTTAATCAATTTGAATTAACCTTTTTAGCAGGGACACTCGCGCTTATGCACATGCCCACACGCATATACAGACTCTTGCATAAGAGAAAATCTTAAAAACTGCAATATATTGCAGCAAATATTTCAAAACTCTTTCAAACCAATATTGCTTGTAATGACTAAAACTTTTCAACAATATTTCAAAAATATTATCTATGTAGTTCAAATAAAATCGCAAAATCGTAGATGTTTGGATATATTCCAGAAATATTTCAGTAATACTTTATGAAGTATTTCTATGACATTGTTTCGAAAGTTGTACTATCTGAAAATTTATTGACATGTTCCGGAAATATTTCAGTAACATTTTTATGTAATATTTCAAAAATGTATCTAGCTGTCCGAGAAATATTTCTGAAATATTACCAGAATATTTGATAAAATATTTCAAGCTAATACGAATGAAATATTGACGATCCTTAAAATATTTCTAGTTATATTTCAGAAGTCTTTTACAATTAATTCTCGTGTATTTCTAAAAAGATCGTAAAATATTTCTCGAAATACTAGTCATTTTTCATAATAAATTTCATGAAAATATGCATGAAATGTTTTTTCAATATTTCTAGAAATCTTCTAGAAATCTTTTATATATACTATTTAAGCTTTTAATATAATATTTGCTTATTATTTTTAAAACATTTTAGGAATAGATATTTCGTATACCATAAAAAATAATTTAGTACTTGCACTTTTACACTCTTCTATGTAAATTTTTCTGTCTGTTTATCAATCTAGCTAGCTATTTGAATATGTGTATATAAATAATTCTCTCGAAAATCGAGATCGAACAAATTTTTTTTTCTGAATCTCTGGTAAAAAGGTTCTATTTGGTATGTAGAATGCTCATGAATTTTTCCTGTTTTTTTTAAACCTAGATTATACCTACATTATGTATATATATATATATATATATATATATATATATATATATATATATATATATATATATATATATATATATATATATATATATATATATATATATATATATATATATATAATTAAAATATATACCTGGGTCATTCTAATACTTTTTGAACAAACTTATGTCAGGGATTTGGTCGGCGATTTTGTTATGTGAAAGTACACATTAAGATAAGCCATAAAAATATTTTTAGTACCTTAGGTCCCTTGTGCGACCTAATAGAGTGTTCTGAATTTTCAAAAGTGGCCACAAATGGCTATTTTCGAATAAATCGTGGGAGCTCTCATTAATACCAATTTGAACATATAAAAAAAAACTTTTCCTTTCTTAAGAACTTTAAGAAAAATAATATTAGACCCCCTTGTAAGTTCAATGAGTCACCCCTATAAAACTAAATATAAACCTAAACTTTTACATTTTTTAAGTTATGTTTGGTCGCTTGCCATTTTACGAAATCTAAATGAATTCAGACCTTCCGTATTTTAAATTCTTCGTCTTTAAAAGATCTAATTAATTCCTTTTTTGAAACGTACAAATTGGGTTTTTGAAAATCGTTAAGTTGGTACCCCTGTAAGAGTTTTCTCTGCCCCTTTTGATCTCTAATTTTCAAGAAACATAGTCAAAACATCCTAGAAAAGAATGCATTTGATTTCGTGTTGAGTATTGAACTTATTAGAATAACTGTGAATTTACTATTGAAGTCTGACGTAGTTTACATGATATATTATATTGTGCGGACAATTATACGTATGATAAAAAGAAAGCTGACATTAAAACCCTTAATTTGAGTGGTTGGAGCATCATTAAGGATGTTTGGATGAAAAGTTACGATAGATTCAAAATTGTGAAAAAATTTAGGTAACATAATGGGTGGCCGCAAGATGCCGGTTATTTAGGAGCGTAAGTCGTTGACTTACTTGTCGATCGCGACCTGAAAGGGGCGCGAAAACACGAGGGCTAATTCTCTCGCAACGCGAATAGTAATTTAGTTTCGCTTGTCGGCCTAAATCAAAAACGGGAGCAGGAGGGTCCGGAATTACATAAAATCCCTTCTTATTCGTTGCCTACAATGTAATACCAATATACCATCTAAATTTCTAGTCGCTAGGTTTAATGGTTTTGACTCGGAGTTAATGAGTCAATCAGTCAGTCAGTCATGCCCTTATATATACTCTCTACATTTTTTGGAGTGTATTTTAACTCTTTTGGAGTGAAGTCTCACTCCAAGCGATTATGAAACGCAGTCACTTATTTTGGAGTGAATATTCACTTTTAGAAAGAGTGAATCATTCACTCTTTTGTAAAAGTGACTTTTTCACTCGATTTAGAAAGATAGAATACGCGTCAAGAAAAAATAATTATTCACGTTGTTTTACGTTTTACAAATGTTTTGATAAATGAGAAATAAATTAAAAATACTTCAGAAAAATTGTTGGTTGGATTTTAACTCTGGTCGTTAAGGTTCTAGCGTTAGACCACCTTTGCGTCTAAATCCGTGTGCACTGATTTCTTCTTTGTCTTCGTATTCGTTGATGAACTTTTATTTAATACTAAAATCAGTTTAAGCCATATTAACTTAGAGCTAACAAATAGTTGTTAAAAAATGGATACAAAAATGATGTTTTATATGAAATTTAGTACTATTACGGTAATTTTAATATTTGGCAAAAGAGTCTGAAATTTTTCTTACTACATTTTCTCAATATATGCATTGAAAAGAAAGTTTAAGATGTCTTAAACACTAAAATTTTAAAAATTAATAAATTTTTGCAATTTAAGGGGATGTAAAATACTGGCAGATTATTAACACCGGCGCATCATTTATATTTTGTTCTCTAAAATACATATTTATATAGAACGTCTTATATTATTAAATAAGCCTTTACCAGAAATGTTCAGTTAATTTTTCAAGAGGAAAAGTGTTAAGAGGATGTGGGTCGCTATACGTATTGCTTACTACGGAAAATATTTAAATCTGTTTTCCAGTTGCTAATAATACCGGAATCTTTTGAAATTGCCAAAACCAAACCATGTTAATAATATATACAAATTTGCAGAACATAGTACGTCATTTTTATTTACAAAGTTTGTTTAATGTCGAATAACTGTTTAAAATATGAAAAGTCGATAATACATATTCCTGTAATAAAATTTTTAAATAAAAGCTACTCTTTTAACTCGAGTTCAATTAATTAATCACATAGTTGTATATTTTTTAACCCTTTTTTGTACAATTAATAATGAAATTTCTTGAAAATTTAACTGAAGATTCCTGGTGCAAATAATGTTTTACAAGTAAAAAGTGGAAATTCGAAACTTTGATTAATTTATAGGTTTTATAATATAAACTTCACTTCAACCTAGTGTAAAAGTTAGAGTGAATCCTTAGTCAATCTCTAATTTAGAAAGGTAAAATTCACTTATTAGACTGAAGTGACCAAATTCACTCTTATTGAGTGAAAAATATAAAAGTATATGCCGAATCCACGAGAATTCGGCTTCATGCGGAGTTTTCTCGACGCACTTGGTTTTCACGACCTGTAAGGAGCGCGAAAACACGAAGACTAAATGCTACTGTGTACGCACAGCAATGTCGTCTTATTTTTTGCCTAACTCGGTGCGAGGAGCAGGCGGGTCCGGGTTTATTAAGACACACTGATTTGATAACAATAATAAGATAAACTATATTCTGAGATATAAATAGATCACCAATTTACAATTACTTTACATGAGAAAAACAAGTAGACAATACTGAAACGAAGATCGTGTAGGTCGAGCGTCGCTTGCGCGTTCAACACGACCGTCGTTGAACACGCCGTCGGATTCGCAGAGGGTTACGAACGCGCGCGTTCCCTCTGTCCCGTGAGCTGCACGGAGCCCCTTTCATCTTGAGGGCACAGCACGCTATTCGTAGCGCGGTCCTGCAATCGTTCGCGGTCGCCGCGGGCTAGCCCTTACCTCTATCACTAGAGTTCGTTGGTACGATGCAGACGCGTCGCTGACGATGTTGCTCGTTGTTACCTCGACGAGTCTTTCTTTCTTCCGCGTCCATCGTCTCCCCACCACCAAAAGCAGATCGTCGGCGGGCTCGGTGGCGTCTGTAAAGATGGCGTCGGAGCGTCTCTCTTCAGCGGCGAGGCACACGGCGTGAGGAGTCGAGCAGTTGTGGTCTTCCTCTCCAACGCCGCGGCTCCCCGCTCCTCGCTCTCGTCTTCACACCGGTTGCCGCGCGCGGGCATGAGATGGTGTCACATGCCCCTTTCGCGTTTTCCCGTTCGCGAATTATACGCGGCTCGTTACAATATATATATATATATATATATATATATATATATATATATATATATATATATATTCAGATTTTTTCCATCATTATTTTCCGAGTTACAGAGGGTCAAACTTGGCCATTTAAGCATTTTTTGCATTTTTTGGCCATACAAATTAATTTATAACTCCTCAGAGAAGCATTTTTCACAAAAAACGTATACATACCTTTTTTTGTAAAATTTTCTATAGTTTGCATTAAAAATACTTGCAAAGTCATATATATATATATATATATATATATATATATATATATATATATATATGTTATAACTATCTTATATGCCAATTAAACCTTAAAATGCTGATTCTGAGAGTTCGATCAAAGCCTCGACCACCAAAAAATTCATGGAGATACCTTTTTATAGTGCAAAAAGTCCCAGTATAGGTCCCAGAATGGAGGGGAGCCTGTATCTTAGTCTAAAAATTAAGATAATCATCAATTCATGCTAAAAATGATTAAAATCATAGTTAAAACTAGTTTTAACTAGTATTAACTAGTTTTAACTAGTATTAACTAGTTTTAACTAGTTTTAACTAGTTTGAACTAGTTTTAACTATTTTTAACTATGATTAAAATCATAGTTTTATTCGCGCACGATTTGTCAGAGAACCACCCATATATATATATATAGGGGGTAGCCCCTATTCGCTCCGCTCGCCAACCCCTATAAAATTAGATTATAATTAATAATGGTATAGTATAATATATATTTTTTCTATTTTTTGCATGCCACTTATGAGGAAAATAAATAGGCGTCTTTTTCTATTCTGTTGATTAAGCTTTTTTTTATTATATAATTCAGACAATTAGACATCTACATAAATAAACATACTCTACGCGGATAAACTCCACATAAATTCGTTTTCTATACCAAAAAATTTTACAAAAATATTTTCTACACAAAATTATTTACACCTATTTCAATTCAATATTGTGCACTACAAAACTATACTATTAAATCATAACAATATATTTTTTTTTTTATTAACGTCGTCATGTTTGTGCTTCCATGTGGTGCTAATCGACGACGGGGGTCTGCGGTGTGCTTGTAAACAAAGCACATGTAATTTTTACAGAGGTGCTTGTATCAATCGGCAGAGACTAGGGTTCGAATCCGGGTCACCGGCGTGGGAATCCGACACTCTACCGACTGAGCCGCCGCAGGCCCCTCATAAGAATATATATACTATTGTTGAAGTCACTATTGAGGTTTTTGTGGAGAATTTTGTAGTGCATACAATTAAGTCAAAACCGAGTGTAGATAGTTTTTGTGTAGAATATATTTATGTAGAATTTTTCCATGCAGAAATAAGCATTTGTGTCGAGTCAATTCGCAAAGAGTATTTTGGCGACTTTTTAAAAAAATGTTATTATTTTTTAATTCAAAACAACTGAAAACCTTCACAACAAAACTACGAAAATTTCTTTTGGTAAAGATTATACAAGCATGTAAGCAATTCGACCAGTGAGTTGACCATAAAAATACCGTCATTTCACACCATCACCATTAAGAACATCACACTACACATTAAAAACCATTAAACCATTAAGTCGTTTTTCCTGAAAAACATATTGTATGACTTGGGGGGATTGAATAAGCTACTATAAAAAAATTACCGCTGTTTTGATTTATGTGTGTGTGTGTTTGTGTGTATGTGTGAATGTGTGTCGTACGTGCGTGCATGCGTGTGTGTGTGTGTGAGTGCGACCGTGCATGCGTGTGTGCGTGCATGGGTGCGTGCGTGTGGGTATGTCGCTTATTCGAGTTCGAATATTCCGCGGTAATGCCTGACCAAACATTACATGCATGTTTGTAATCCATGTGTACGAGTGGCTTTAACATTTCAGCCAAAATGGTCGACTCATTTTAATTTTATAGCTATTTATCAAAATTTAAAAATGTAAAAATTTAGACTTTTTGAATTTTATGACAAATTTTTTTTTTGTGAAGCGAATTGTTCTCACATCACTTGAATTTATGACCAGAAAATGTTCAAAATACACCGTTTTTCATTTGTTATACCGTGTTTTTAGTAATTTTTTTAGCCTCTATAAATCGCAAATTAAGTAATGAAATGCAATGAAATTTTTACTGACAAGGAGAGTGTACGAATTTTGGGTACCGAATTTTGGTGAGACTTTGAGAGGTGTTTTCTGGTGGCTAAAGATGAACTCTAGTGTCCGCCGTCTTGACATATGAGCCTTTATTATCGAAATACAGCCAATTATGTCCCAAATACCCGTTTATTAATAAAAAATGGTATCTCTACTTCATATCATAACACCCCATAAATTATAATTGAAAGTAAACGCAATAGTAAAGTTAATTAGAAATGTTATTATAAGAGATGGTTTATGTAATGATATACGTTTAAAGATAACTAAATTATTCAAGTATAAAATTGAGGCTGAAATGATTATTTTAAAGAAGTGTCAGACGGCATGTGGAGGGGTTGTGAAGGGGTACGTGGGAGTGGAGGGACTGCGTGGAGGACGCGTGGAGAGGCTAATTACCTTATCTAAGGCTAACGAACATGTAATATAGGGCAAATATATATGGGTGATTAACCGGCACCATTGGTGCGGTCAGTGATTGCGTGGTGGATCGCTCACGAAAGTTCAGCAGCGTTGATGCGCGGTTGTTCTTGGATGGTTGACCGCTCGCACAACCAATGGTATCAACAATAATGTTTTTTCCGGTAGGTAAGGAATGATACTTGACTAACAAGTTCATTTCCTTACTGCACCGCGTCCTGGTGGCGGTTTTTCCTACGGATTTTCCTCCGTCACATGTTACCGACATAGGTAGAAACGTGTAATTGCCGATAACTTTAGCGAATGCGGGATCGGTGTGGGGAATTAGGATGGGCTTGTTAGGATCAAATACCTCCACACACAGGTGGTGGGGGTATCCTGTAAAAGCCCGATAAGGGTATACAGGTAGAAAAAATAAAAATAAATAAAAAATATATTGGTAATTATCTGAAAAATCAAAATACAAAAACAAATTTTTATTTTTTCGGCAAAGAATTTCTTGTTGATATATAGAATGTATGATAATTATTAAAAAAATTTTAAACCCTTAGGTTAAAAGTTGATCAAGGCTAAATATGCGCATGTATAAGTCATTTTTTACATTTTTCTAGCTAATTTAAATTTTTTGTTGCAAATTACCTGTAGAATACGTTTGAATTTTTTCAGACCCTAATTCTAAGATTTTTGATTGGTTGATATAATATGCACAATTATCATTTTATGAATAACTTTATTTTGATAAAAGTGAATTAGCTAATTTTCTATTTTAATAACAATTCAAATGTTTTGTCATGTACTTAACCTGAATAGAATTAGTGAATATAAAAATTAATTTTAATACGTATTTTTGTCATCAATCAAAACATCAATTGAACCTTTGTATCAATTTTCTGTTTAGATTTCCTTTAAGTTTGGCTTCTTCCAAATTATATTTTATCAAAAAATTTGAACGTATTTGGGGTGTATACCGATAAAATAGGTTTGACATGTGCGTAACAGAAAAGTTTATTTAATAATCGGCGCACGTCTCTCTAGTGCGCCGCGAGTGAATGTTTACCCGACACCTACCGTTAATCGAGGTAACAGTTTTAGTGTACCTCATCCACGTGCGTCAAACCCCAGTTAGCATTGGAAAGTCGCAGCCCAGTTAAAATGTCGTTCAGTTATTTTGTGGTTGTCTTCAACTTAACTTTAAGATAACTTTAGTCCAGTTAAGATCACTTATCGTACTTATCGTAAAGATAACATTTAGATGACTTTCAAACTAGCATCTTCTTGGATATTTTACGATTTTTATGTGAATTTTAGTTATTGCGTTATTTTTTTTTCAGTTAGAAATTAGACTATTTTAATGTACATATTAGTTTAAGCTTATTACAGCACTATAGTCTTACTTAAATGGTCAAGTGGTTATCATGGTTCAAAATTTAAAATAAATATATATAAGGCTTTAGTTTGTTGCCTTATTTGCAAACGATATTTTCACACAGGCTGTGCACGCGACTATTTAAAATCGAAATCTGCACGACTCTGCTGTGTAGGAAATATAATTTTTTCACCCTCTCTACCAAACAGCGATAAATTTTCCATAAGTGGCTCTGGTGAAAACGCTTCAAATTCTGTTGAAATGAATATGTCTGATATTCCTTCTCCTGTAAACTCAATGTCAAACTTGTCGGGAAATATGTCATCTCAGTTAAATTTTCCACCTGGAAATTTTTCACAATGGCGCACCTGGAAATTTTTCACAATGGCGAGATAGTGCAAAGCATTCAGACAAAGATAAAAATAAGCAGTCGACCGAATCAATAAACCAAAATGTACCTGACCTCTTACCACCAGATTGGAATAATCTTAGTCCGTCTGAACAAATGTCAAAAATTATGGCTCATATCTTATCGAAAGGGCAGAAATTATCCACGGTAAATTCACAGTTAGAAAACTTATCTTTGGATGTGGAGAAACATGCCGAACTACTCTCACAGCACTCAACAGACATCGAAACTCTTTCTGGACAAGTTAAAAATCTTCAGGCTAATGATAATTATATTTATAGAGAAATTCAGAATATAAAAAGTATTGATGCCTTTAGTGCTCCCTCCGCTGAAATACTAGTTAGTGGGATTCCGAATACCCTTTCGGATATGCCATATACCGAATTAGTTAAGCATATTTTAACCCATTTAAATATGCTTCACTTAACCCAGGACATACTTCATTGTAGACCACTTGCACCAGCCAAAAATACGTCAAATACGGCTTCTGGCTCTCAAAGTGCTCAAAATATAAACGATAAATCGGTCACATTTGCTTTTATAATCAAATTTAAAGCGATGCAAATTAAAGAGTATATTCTGGAGACTAAAGCAAAAATGGGCGATATTAAAACTTTAATTGTGTTTCCCGAATGTGACATTACTATTTACAAAAACGCTAAAGTCTTTTTACGCGAATTATTACCGTCTTATGTGTACAAACTTAAGCGTCAAGCGCAGTCACGGGTAATAAATTCTAAAAAATGTTCTCAAGTTGTTATCCGAAATGGGCCCATATTTATTCGGAAAGACAAAAATTCTGAGTACGTGCCTATACTTACAGAAGCTGACTTAGTAAAAATAGTTTGACAATCACAGTCGAATATTATATCAAACCAAATGAAGAATAAATCTTATATAAGAGTAGCACAAATAAATGCAAATTTATTGAAGGACCATATTGGAGAAATTTAAATTTTTCTTAAAAATGAACAAGTAGATATCCTATCCATTTCTGAATCATGGCTGATCCCCTCCGACTCTGATAAATCCTGTAAGCTCCAAAATTACTTATTATTACGTAATGACAGAGGTCTACCCTCAAAAGTGTTGCTTGTTATATTCGAGATACGTTTACGTATAAAATATTAAATGCTCCAAAAAAATCTACCATAAATACACCAGAGTACCTCTTATTAGAAATTAGACCTAATAAAAAATCGTGTATCTTATTAGCTTCAGTATATCGCCCTCCAAGCGGTCGAGTTTTGTCAAATTTATATGATCTTTTAAAGTATGCACCACTCTATTCGAATATTATATTATCAGATGATTTAAACTTTGACCTATTAAGTGATTCATTCTACTCTAAACATTAAAAAAATTTTATTATAGAAAATTCTTATTTTTTACCTCTATTTGGTGCAACTCACCATAAAGAAAATACAAATATGTGGCTTGGTATAATTCTAACTGACAGTGCGGACAAAGTTCTCGCATACAGCAAATCACGAGTTCCATTCATAAACTGTCATGACTCACTAATCATCGACTATGCAACTAGCTCGTTTCAGCCAAGAAATAAAGAAATCACATCCCGAGATTTTAGAAATTGCCCCTTCAATCTTCTAGAAAAAGATATAACTCGTAGTATTACAAATCTCCTACTCTCGGCTTCTGCGTGCAACGACGTAGATACTATGCTAAGTTCATAACGAAATTCTACGATCGACATATTAAATAAATATGCTCCATTTCGCACACGAGTTATAACCAAACAATTAACACCGTGGCTATCTAAAGATCTCAAAAGTAGATGTAAACTGCGTGATCAAATATATAAAAGGGCAAAAAGAAATCAAAACCAAAGACTAATGTTAGAGTATAAGCAAATGCGGCGTGAGATCAAGACTGAAATAAAAGCTGTCAGAGAATCTTACTACTTAGAGTCACTAAGAAACCTTGAGGATAAGAATAAAATCTGGTCAATTTTACATAAATTAGGGTTAGTTAGAGGCAGAAAAAATTCTTTATTGAATATTTTTTCATCTGCAGAGTTAATAAGCTACTACTCTTCTGTGACTTGCCGCCATTCACTCTGCTTAGACGCAGAACTAAAATCGATATTGGATATTCATAATGAATCGAATATACCTCAGTTCAATTAGTTACGCTGGTCTCTCTCAGTTATTTTAAAAATTTCACAAACATTCTTATACCTTTTCTAACAACACTGTTTAATCTTTCAATAAATACCTCAACTTACCCCGAAATTTGGAAAAAGTCATTAATAGTTCCGTTAAGCTAAGTTTCTCATCCGAGTTCCCCATCGGAAACTAGACCTGTTACAAATTTACAAATTTATATCACTTAAGCAAGATATTCGACACCCTTATAAATGAACAACTAAAAGACCATCTAGAATCAAATGCTATTTTATCACCTTTTCAATCTGGATTCCGTAAAAACTATAGTACCCAATCAGTATTATTAAAAATTTCAGACGATATTCGTCAGGGAATAAATGAGGGAGAGTTTACCTTAATGTTACTTTTTGATTACAAAACAGCTTTTGACTGTATAAACCATACACACTTACTTCAAATTCTCAAAGGGTTAAATTTCAGTAATGAATTAATAAAGTGGCTTCACTCTTATCTAACAAATAGATCTCAAGCGGTGATAAATCTCGACGGATCGATTTAAGATTTTTTACCAAATACAGCAGGAGTACCACAGGGCTCGATTCCAGGACCAACCATCTTCTTAGTCTTTATAAATTCACTTCTGAAAGTATTAAAACATTGTCTAGGTATGTTATTTGCTGATGATTTGCAAATTTATATCCCGTGCAAGCTAAATGAAATAAATGTAGCTATTGAAAAAATAAATCGTGATGCAGCTGCAGTTGTAAATTGGTCAAAAGAACACGGTTTCCTCTTAAACATCTCCAAGACAAAAGCCATTATTTTTGGCTCTGTCCAAAATCATATGCGCTTAGATAAATCTTCACTAGATCCTATTATTGCTGACAACATTACTATAAAAATTGATAAGTCTGTAAAAAACCTAGGCGTATATTTTAATGAAGATCTATCCTGTAATCAGCACATATCTCATATATCTAGTTCTATATTCTAGTTCATGGTATATTACATAGACTTAGACATAAGGCAAATTCATTAACCATTCCAGTTAGGAAGCTGTTAGTTTAATCCCTTATAATTCCACATTTCGACTATGCCTGTCTAGTATATAATGATGCAGCCGGATATATAAATATAAAACTCTTGCAAATTTTGAATAGTACTATTCGCTTTATTTGTAGGCTAAAACGAGACGTCGCTTTAAAGCCTTTCTATAAAGAACTAAATTGGCTAACACCCGAAACTAGACGAAAATATTTCCTAGGATGTACAATGTATAAATTACTCGATACCTCCTCGCCATGTTACCTTCGGAAACTTTTCGAAGATTTAGATAAAGAAACAAGATGATATGAACGATTAGATTCCTCACTATTTAAAATTCCACAATGGGATACTATCACTTTTAAAAATTCATACCAAATTACCTCGTTGTTATTCTGGGAAAAGTTACCAAATGAGGTAAAGTCAGCGTCACCATTTACAGCGTTGAAATCATCCCTTTACTCTCTGTTACTACAAGGCGAGTCTATCTGATTTAAGTGGAATTCTCCCGTAAATTATAAAAATTATAAAAATCATTGTTTATTATAACTATTATTGGTATTATCTACTATAACTATTAAATTTCTGTAAAATATTATATTATTATAAATATCTCCGTTTAATATAAATGATGTAGATATAAGCTGCAAATATACAAAATTGTTACTTTTGCGAACATATTTTACAAATTGCTATTAAATATCTTATTAAAACTGTATATTCTTATTAATGTAAAATTCAGAAGTGCCATACGGTCAATAGACCCTGGTCAAATAAATGGTATCAGTCAATCTCTCTCTCTCTCTCTCTCTCTCGCTCCAGGAGCGTTCTCCTGTGGCTTAAGTCATACATTACAGGTAGTAGGTAACAAGTCATTATTAATATAAATGGAGAATCAAATTGGTTAACCACCAATCTCGGCGTGCCCCAGGGCTCGTTCCTGGGTCCCTTGCTCTTCAGCTTATTCATTAACGACCTAAAAGACTGACTTAGCGTACGCAAGGTCGAACCTACACGCAGGTGACCTTGCGGAATCTTCTTGAGGGTATCAGGCGCATGTCGACAGTAGTGCAGGCGGTGTCAAAATGGGCCTCGGCTGCTGATTTTGGACTCAATATCGGCAAGACACAGGCGATCATTTTTGGTTGTGATCACAACATCAAGCAGAACCAGAGCCTTGACTTGCAGGGCATTGAGGTGCAGGACGGCGTACTCGTGCCCTTTGTTGACGCAGTCACTAACCTCGGTGTGGTCATGGATGGAAAACTTACGTGGAAGCCGCAAATAGATGCGGTTAGCAAGAAGGTAAACAGGACTCTTTATAGTCAGAAAATCCTCCGTTCATGCACTACTGAGGCACTTCGTAAGCAGTTGGCATGTTCATAGATATTACCTCACCTAGATTACTGCTCAGTAGTTTATCTTGATGTGTCAGGCGAGCTTCAGGCACGACAGCAATATTTACAAAATTCATGTGTGAGATATATATGTGGTGTTAGGTGGGACGAGCATATCACTCCTAATAGGAAGAACCTGGGCTGGTTAGATATTAAGGCGAGGAGAGAGTATTTTATGGGGTTGTTGTTTTATAAAGCGGTTGTTATGCGGTAGCCAAAGTATCTTACTGCTCTCTTCGAAAAAAATCAGGCAAGGACTTCAAGTACGCGGGTTATGAAAGAGCTCTCAGTTCCGGGGACGCGCACTGATAAGGGCCTATATTCCTTCAGAGCCCAAGTTGTACGCCTATGGAACTTGTTCCGCTGCAGTGTAAGGTGTCTGCTATCACTATGTAAGTTTAAAACGGCGTTAGGTAGGCACCTTAAAGAATTACACGGCGACAAGTCTTCATAAGTGATTAAAAACTTGTCATTGTATTTCGTTAAATTTTTATGTAGTCTTAATTTATTCTAAGCGTATTATTTATTCTTGTGTAGTCTTTAATTTATTTTAAGTTTTAAGTGTAAAGTGTGAGTGTAATTATTAGCGTGAATGATTGTATGAATGAAGGACGAATGTAAGGCGTTTTATTTTTCGACGCGATAGATATATGTGCAATATAAATGTGTGTGTGTATATATTACTGTTATCTATTTATTTGTATATTATTTAGTTGACGAAACAATATGTGAAAGCACTGACTACATTACGATATGTTTGACAATAAATTGACGACCTGTGATAGCGATCCAAACTTTTTAATTGTAATGAATGATAATGTGATAACAACTTTTAACCAAATGCGCGACAACAGCATCAATACAAGTAAAGAACTAATAATTTGGAGCATTTTTCATGGTAATGAAACTAATAGAATAGATGTTGCACACACTGTACTGCGCGGAGTCCTCCCACTGATTTGGAAAGAAGATATTATAAGCATCCGCCTGTTTCGATCGGATGAGCGGCAGCCTAAGTTACCAATTTCCGTGAAAGATGGGGGTAGACGGTCGACGCGGGTTGTTACCCTTTCCAATAGTGCATTAGTAGGGGAAATCATGCGTGCGAAGAGGTTTATTACAAGCTTTCATACGAGAGACATAGACACCGCGACTCTTGACCAGAAAACTAATGATTTAATAATGAATGTTAAAATCTTTATTAATGAACTCCTAAACAGAGACTCTTTCTTAAAATTCAGAAGCCTAAAGGCCCTTGCGATGAGGCTTAATTTTAAATATGTATGGCGTAGAGGGGGCGGTTTCTGGTCAAGCAACGTGATAGTGATGTCTCTCATGAATTTTCCTCAGCAGCTGATCTCCAAGCAATATTATCATCCTATGGGAAAAAAAAAACTCAAGTGAAACGGCGGTCAAACAAGCGTGTAGTATAGCAAAAAAGTTCGGCGGCTGTTACTATAGCTTCTAAACAAACCGAGGCACTACTGCGGGGTGCACGGTAGGGGATTTAGAGCAGGTTCTGTCAATGTGACCTCTCTTTTAGGGCACATCGAGATCTTCAGATAACATCTTTCCACTGGTCCCGCCTACCATCTCTTTGGAGTTGCTGAGTCGCACCTCTGTCATGGCGTTGAGAGTGATCGTATTCAGATCAACGACTATACATGCATTAGACTCGATTGTAACAAATTCGGAGGTGGATTAGTGCTATATATTCACAACAGCTTCAAAGCCAACCTTCTGTGCAGTTCATCGACGACTCAGGAGGGAAAGCTACTTCACCCAGAATATATCATGTGCAGTGTGCAGCAGGGCATTCTACCGTCTGTCTTTGTTGCACTTATTTATAGATCATCTTACATCTCGTTTTTCCAGAGCTCTGATGTTCTCTACCAACTCACCATTCACACTCAAGATTATAACCATAAAATAATCATCTCAAAGATTCTCACACATGACCAGACGTAATAATGATTGATGACAATGACCTAGTGCTTAGCAGTAATAATCTGGCGGCGCCTTTTCCCAGTCAACACATCATAGAGGTTCATATTGGAATTGAAACTGCTGTACCCTCTGTAGCTAACTCATTTAGCTATCGCGATTTTAAATCGATACAGCAAGACAGCCTCCTCTCTCACCTTGCTGACTGTGATTGATCGCCGCTTGATGGTTCAGATACAGACATCGACTACCAACCTGAACGCCTCAGCATCAACCTCATGGTTACGATTGATGAAGTAGCACCGCTAAAGGAATTCTCACCGAAAAAGAAAGCAAATCCCCCAGGGGTTGACGCTGAACTCGCGTATCTGTACAAGAAACGAGACTCTGTGTGAATACGTTACGCACGGATCAAGGACAGCAAACTATGGCAGGAGTGTGGATATCTCGTGTCTGATGCCGAGCATCGCACAAAAAGCGCGCGGGAGATTTTTATACAAAGCCGTATATTTGAAGCCCTTGACACAAAGAAAGACATACGAAAAGAACTCAACGGCTTGGGACTACTGCCTAAAACAGGAGAGGAGCTTCATGGTTTTTCACCTGATGAGCTTAATGCCCACTTTGCTGAGGTGTCGGTCTCTCGAAGTGAATGTGACGAAGATCTTGACAGCATCCTGGCCTCCGCCAGTGATGGCGGCTTTGTCTTCAGAGAAATCAGCTTCTCAGACGTAGCCCTGGCTTTTGCCCACTTCTCGTCACAGGCTAGAGATGAGGACGGAATCCCACAAAGTGTTGTGTCCAAGGCTCTTCCATTAGTGGGTCACCATGTTGCGAAGACCTTTAACTCCTCCCTATCAACGGTTTCTGATTTACGTCAAATTGCGCTGTTGAGTTTTCTTTCCAAGGTCCTGGAAAAAATTGTTCATGATCAAATTACTGATTTTTTGAGGACAAAAAATATTCTTGACCTGATGCGAACAGGTTTCCGACAATATCACAGCACTCAGACAGCACTATTGAAACTCACCAAAGACATCAGAACAGAAATTAATAGCAAAAAGGAACTGACTATTTTATTATTATTTGATTTCAGCAAAGCATTCGACACTATTTCACATTCAAAGCTGCTGCGTAAGCTGCCGCGCATGGGTTTCTCCAGGAGCGGTCTCCTGTGGCTCAAGTTATACATTACAGGTCGTAAACAAAAAGTCAACACTAATATAAATGGGCAATCAGATTTGCTAACCACCAATGTCGGCGTGCTACAGGGCTCGGTCCTGGGACCCTTACTCTTCAGTTTGTTCATTAACGACTTGAAAGATGCGCTTAGCATACATAACGTCGAACATGTACTCTACGCTGACGACCTGCAAACCTGTTTGCAGGTGGTCTTGCGGAATCTTCGAGAAGGTATCAGTCGCATGTCGACCATAGCGTGGGCAATGTCGAAATGGGTCTCGGCAGCTGATCTGCGACTCAATTTCAACAGGACATAGGCAATCATCTTTGGTTCTGATCATAACATCAAGCAGATCCTGAGTCTTGACTTGCAGGGTATTGAGGTGCAGGACGGCGTATTCATGCCCTGTGTCGACGCAGTCACGAACCTCGGTGTGGTAATAGACGAAGGACTTACGTGGAAGCCGCAAATAGATGTGGTTAGCAGGAAGGTAAACAGGACTCTCTATAGCCTGAAATTTTTCCGTTTATGCACTACTAAGGAACGTCATAAGAAGTTGGCATGGGCATTGGTATTACCCCACCTAGATTACTGTTCAGTGGTTTATCTTGATGAGTCAGGTGTTATGCGGCAGCCAACGTATCTTGCTGCTTTTTTCGAAAAAAATCAGGCCAGAACTTCAGGTAGGGGAGGTATGAAAGAGCTCTCAGTTCCGGGGTCGCGCACTGTTAAGGGCCTATATTCTTTTAGGGGTCAGGGTACACGCCTCTGGAACTTGTTATCCTGCAGTGTAAGATGTCTGCCATCACCATGTAAGTTTAAAACGGCATTAGGCGGGCACTTCAAATAATTATATGGTGACAAGATTCCACAAAAGTGAGTAGTCATAGGCCTGCCGTTCACGCCAAACCGCTCGGGAATGCATTTCGTTCACTTCTGTGTAGTCTTAATTTATGTATAATAGTCTTAAACTAGCGTGAATGATTGTAAGAATGAAATAAGAGTGAAAGTGTGTTTTATACTCGACGTGATAGAAGTACGTGCAATATAAATGTGTGTGTGTATATATTACTTAATATCTATTTATTTTTATATGTGATAGAACTGACTAAATTATGTTATGTTAGACTATAAACTGACGATCTTAGATAACGATCCCAAATTTTTAAAATGCAATGGCTGATAATGTTATAACTAATTTTAGCTAAATATACATACAGCTGTAAATTTTTGTCATAGTGACGAATAAAAAGTATATCTATCGCTCTCTCTCTCTCTCTCTCTCTCTCCCTCTCCCTCTCTCTCTTTCTCTCCTGCACTTGGCGCTGGCTGTAGAGGCCGGTGATGACTGTAGAGGCTGAAGTTGGTGGTGTGGCCAGGGCTACCTCTGCTGGCCGGCGATGAAGGTGCTGCTTCTCAACTGGCCCTCATCGGTCACACACACACTTTCACTCTCTCTTTCTCTCTCTCTCTCTCTCTTACTCTCCCATACTCTCAGCACGTGAACGCGGTCGCACGCCAAATCCGCGAGGCTAACACGGCAGCAGCCCGAAGAGTTTTAGCCCCTCGCTCTCGGTGTGCCAATACGCGTCCTCGTACTACCTCCTGTGCGGTACACCCCACAGCGCACTCGATATTTTTCACCTATGGTGAGTTTTCGAAGGAATCTA
Source organism: Gastracanthus pulcherrimus (assembly GCA_949152435.1). Lineage (NCBI taxonomy): Eukaryota > Metazoa > Arthropoda > Insecta > Hymenoptera > Pteromalidae > Gastracanthus > Gastracanthus pulcherrimus. The sequence continues at coordinate 69,989,925 of OX424575.1, forward strand.
CGTATTCGTTACATGTGCCATTAATAAATAGGATGCAAAGTTGTTTTTGTTTTCTTTGGAATAATACGAGTATACCTATATATCGAATATAATGAAAATAACGAAAATAACAAAAGTATTAGTCGTTTAATAACATAACAAAAAGAAAGAAACTTTTGTTATTTTCTCTAATAACGTAACTCTAAATAACGATATGCTTTCGTTATTTTCATAATACCGTAACAAAACACTTTCGTTATTTTCTGCATAAAATAATGAAATTAAAAAAAATTGGTTATTTTTGTTAATAACATAAGGAAAGTAACAAATATTTTTGTTACTTTTGTTAATAACGTAACGAAAATAACGAAAGTTTCGTTATTTTCGTAAATAACGTAACGTAACTAAACTTTAGTTGTAGACAGATCTCTGGTTTATTCAATAAAGCCACTATTTTGATAAAGACACTGTTTGCTCACTAATTTGTTTTTTAAACTTTAATTTTATCCTGGCGCACACTAAATTAATGAATCCGGCTAAAATTTTAGGAGAATATTCTTCAAAGTATTTAGAATAAAAGTGAGTATTTTGTTTTTAAAATTATTTTTAACAACTTTATTATTAAAAGCCATTACACATAAAATTATTGTAAAACTAGTATTTTTTTAAGCAAAATCATAAATCAATAATAAATAATCATAATAATAAATTTTAGAGAAAACGAAATGCAACCATTTTTTGTATATACTTTATAGAACATACCTTAACATGATATACTTCATTATACCATTCGCTTTTAACGCATATTTGATAAATACGTGGGGTATCACTAATTGGGGGGGTCAGCGATAGGTCAGCAAAAATGTATTTTATTTAATTAAATCTTTGATTGAAAATAAATATTTTAAGACTTACTGATATTTTTTCATTAATTAGGCATACTGAATGTCGATAATGTCGAAGAGAAATTTATAGTTCTACTATTTAAACCTCAGAAAATAAGTAGCTAATAAAAAGCAGTTTTTGATTGATATTAATTATGTATCACACTACATATCACTATAAATTAATCAGATATAATAGAAAGTATTTGAATCTTCAATATTTACGTGTGAGAAGTTGTTGCTGCAAATTTCTTATATTTGTTCACGCACACGTACCATTCTCAGCATTTCATAAAGATGTCCTTCCAAGTTTTAAGCATACAGATCTTAAACATTTTAATTTTGTGCAGGATAATTATCAGTACACGAAAGTCAACGTCACCGGCGGCCACAATGAGATATGGAATTATGCCCAACGCGTAATTAACGGATAACCATTTCAAACTTGATAAAATGACGAAATAGACGATTTTCATCGCGTTCCATGCGCATACAATTTTTTCAAAAGGCTTTGTTATCACATTTTTCTATATTTTTGACACAAAAATAAAAACATTATATGGTTTACATTATCAAAAATTTATTTTTATTTTATTATCAGGAATAACAAAAAACATTTGAAAAAAACGTAAAAATGTTCTGATTTTAAACATTTTTTTAACTGATTGAAAAATTAAAACATACAAAAATGAATGCAATAAGTAATGCCGAACTATCTTCTAAAAAAATTAAACCTCATGCGCATGAAGCATTATGAACATAAAAAAAAGTGTCGAAAAAATGCATTTAAAGTTTTTAAATTTCTATGCTACTTAATGTAAATTGTTTTATTAAAATCATTATAACTTTATTTATTTATTTATTTATTTTTTTTTTTAACGTCGCCATGTTTGTGCTCCCATGTGGTGCTAATTGACGACGGGGGTCTGCGGTGTGTTTGTAAACAAAGCACATGTAATTTTTACAGTGGTGCTTGTATCAATCTGCAGAGACTAGGATTCGAACCCGGGTCACCGGCGTGGGAATCCGACACTCTACCGACTGAGCCGCCGCAGGCCCATAACTTTATTTAGTTTTAGAGTTATGACATCTATGCGGTCTCAAAATATTCATTTGACTATAAACTATAATATAACCCAATAAAAAAAAGGTACCAACTGATTTGGCACTCTGCTTTCCCAGAGAAATCTTTTTAATTTTTTCTTGTAAAATTACAAAAACGTTTCTGCATTAATTTTTTTCATATAAAGCAATGTTGAGAAGAGAATTTCCAATTTTATTTGAAACGTACATTGAGCTCTAAAATGTCTATCATTATTGACAAATATTCATTGAGAAAACATGGAACAACTTGATTTATAAAATTTTTATTAAAGTATAAAAAGAAATGATAAATTATAAAAAAAAGATATGTACCATTTTGGTAGGGAAGATGGACCATTTTGGTTGTGCCGTTCTGATTGCACCAATAAATGGTACCTATGTTTTACTCAAAGTGGTATTTTAATTATTTTTTTATAATAATTAACGAATTAAGTTACAGAAATATTACTCTCGCGTTTTAAGTCTCATCTGCTAAATATTTGCCAACTTTATTTTAAATTTATTTTGTTTTCCAAATTATTCATGTTAAAATGTTTTTTAAACGTTTGACTTACTAAGATATCAAATATATAGTAATTTTCATCAATAATGTTAAACATTATATTTGACTTTTTCTATTATATAGTATTTTATGTTATGCATACTTAAATCCTTGACAATTTTTGTCAGCAAGTATATCTATTTACATAATAAATTATCACTCTAAAGAAAATATAAAATGTTCTTTAAGATGTCGTTATCCAACAAAATGAATTTTTTTACCATTTTTTGTTTTCTGAAGATGGGTTTACACGGATTTTTTCAAAATCGTTAAAAATCCGGAATTTTATTTGAAAATTCTAATGTGTTATTAATAACCAAAAATGAATATATACCAATTTTAAGCAATTTTCACTTTCCTAACCCCAATTCATTAAACAAAATGTACTATTCTGCAGTCAAAATAAAGGTTAATTCAAAAAGATCCTTTCGTATTTAAGTTTGACAGTATCAATCTCATAGATTCTCACTAACTATAGAACCCGTATTCTATGAGTACTTTATTGTGAAAAAAATTTGCTTCTCAAAAAATATTTCTTCTTCAAGAAATTTTCAAAGAATAATTTTCTAATTTACACTGACTATTACAAAGATTATTTACACTGAAATTTTAATGACACTCCTAGACATGGATAGCAAACATGCGTGCAATGTTCGGTAAAGTTTTACCGCGGTATATTGGAACGCGGCTGAGTGGCACACACACACACATACACCCACACACACACACACGCACGCACGCACGCACGCACGCACGCACGCATACACACGCACACACACACAGACTCACACACACACATTCAGCGGACATTTTTTGAGAGTAGCTTGTTCGAACACCCCAAGTCATATAGAATTTTTTTACGTTAATAAATGATAAAGAAATTGTTTTATCAAAACGTCCCATATAGTGCTCAATATTGCAGCAATATCGTAGAAATATTTCAATGCTGTTATGATATTGCGGATAAGGTGATATATTACAGGTACATTTCCGTTATATTCCAGAATGATTTTCAAGATTGCAATATTGCAACAATTCTTCAATGATACATTACGACATATTACATTATAATATTATAGTGATATTTTTGTGACACTGCGCGATGATAAATTCTACAGTAATACATTGTGATAAATTAGACCCAAATATACGTGAAATATCCTGTAATATCACTATGTGACATATCATATGGAGATATTATAGTAATATTCGTGCAAGTTTACAGAATAACATTTCTGCCGAATATGTCTACTATATCGTATGGCGATAATTCAGGTTGAATTAATTTAAATATTCATTGGTTTAACGATAACATATTAATTTTATTGTTTTATTTTGCCAGAAACCTTGGCTAATTGTGAAAATATCTTAATAATGTAGTTAGTGAAGGTTTACGCTAAAGCAAATCAAGACAAAACAATTATTTTCATTATGCATTATTTGAAAGTCAATTTTCTGAAGATTGCCGCTAGATGGCGCTTTGGCGGTTTCTCGCAAGTGCTAAGATTCCTCTCCGGTTACTATATAAGGACGGTTCAAACATTACGATAATGGGTGTCATTTCGAAGATGCTGCGTATGAAGGTGTCACGGATGTAGCCTAACGTCCGTGCTCGCTCAGACTCTCTTGAGCTCTCGCGGAGGATGGACGTGCTTCCGCGCTCGGCTATCTCTCTTGCTCTTAGCTGAGAAATAGCACTTGAAATCGATTTATTTTTTGTTTACGGTGGCTTATAAACATTCACCGAGCAGTGCTGCATAAGTTATTATGCATAATTTGTATCTTTATGATGTAAAATCAGTGCTAAAGTGAACAAAACAGTAGGAAGAAGCATAGAAAACGCCAAACCGTGCTATCTGAAATAGCGTTCGCGCGTCAATACATCGCTACACCCCCCTCCTCCACCAGCGAGCACGCTCGCTGTGTGGCTCCTGACGCTATGGCATGGGGAGATGAAGAGAATGCAGAAAAATCCTTTTTGAACTATAATTTGTCCCAACTTCAACAAAACATTGCGGGCCGTAATGCTACAGAAGATAGTATATACTTTTAACCATCGTCAAAGGAGGCTAGTGGAAAAACTACCATTCAACAGCAGCAAACCATCATGACAAAAAATCCAAACTCAACTACGCTAGAAAAGCTTTTCACACATGCCTTAAAGGAGAACTACCAGTAAAAAATGATCAGCGTCATAATCGCGCACTAGACAATCAACAGATGAAGATGCTTCTGACAGTTCACAAGTCGATGTCAACTACTGATCTCCGACGAAAAGGCCAATAAAAAGTGCCAAATTCCAAAACAAATATACTATAGATAATTTTGACCACCAAAACCAATATACACTTCTCGGAAATACAAGAATGGAAACCGAAACTCTCTCCCCTCCAAACCTCGACTCAGCAAACGACCAACACACGCCGCAAATCAACAACAACGCCAACAGCAGCCTGCCAACGGAACCGTTGCAGAGCCCGAGTCATCAATCCGCGCCGCCACTGCCGCAAAGAGACACGCGCAGCGTTACAGAAACAAAAATGATTTTTCTGTAAAGGAAAATTATACCGAAAACCACACCATATTCTCAATCAGCTTAGATGTATATAATAAAATAATCGAAACTCTTAAGAAAAATAGCACTAAATATCAGAACAATAAATAGCTACACACCAAAAAATCTTAAGTATAAGAATATATTATTCTGAAAGGTCTACATGGGGTCTTCGAAATTGACGATATTTTAAAGGAGATAAAGGAGTATAATTTACCCCAAGTAAAAGTGTACAAAATACGTAAAATAATTTTTAACAAAAGTCGACCCGTTTATCTAATTAATTATCTAGTACAATTAACTATCAGATTAACAGATTAACAATCTCATAAATAATAAAATAAGAACCATAGATTATAACAGCGACCACATGGCGTCAGTGTTTACACACCAATTTGGACTCGTAGTCAATAGCATAAATCCAAACTATAGCCATAGGTTTAGGTATAAGTAAACGAAATGGGCAACGTTTCAAAAAAAGCTTAAGTTTTCCTATAATAACACAATCCCATGTCACAGAAATCTCACTGAGCAGGAAATTAATAATCACTTAGCAACCCTAGATTCCGCAATAAACTCAGCAACTAATAACACTGTCCCCAAATATGAACCTCAGGACAATGTACTTAATTATGTCAATCAATAAATTAAAAAGTTACATAAACATAAATCGTTTCTAGTCACGAGCCTTAACAAATACTACCAAAATTCTCATACCCAACCCAACGGAGCAACAAATACCACTCAATTGAAAAAATTGTTGTTTAAAAAAAAAAACTTATTAATTAATTAATTAATTAATCACTCAAAAAAAAACAACTTATTAATTAAAATCAACATCTTACTTAAAGGTGAATATAAAGTCACCTATAACAAATACTGGGATTCTCAGATTAAACTAACCATAAAAATCCAGATGCCTTTTTTCCAAAAATCAATACATTTTTTAGGTAAAAGAACAACTTAAAATTGACACTCTATAAATAAATATTAATGAAACAGACCTCTTGACCCGTAGTAACTGTAACATTAATGAAATGCCTATAATAGACCAAAGATACATTATAGAAAATCCTTCTGACATTTTGAATATTATAGGACCATATTATGAAAAAGTCAACTCACCTAGGATCCTAAATGAAAATACACCCTAAAAAACTATAGTAGAGAATAAAGTAGGAAAGTTAGTTGGTAGCTTTACAAAAAATATTCATAATAAAGATACAATAACAACATTTACTGATAATAATTCTGCATATAGACCTAAGCCGGTCTACAACAGCCTCTCATTCTGTACTATACAACAAACATATTTAATATTTAAATCACTACCTGCGGCGGCTCAGTCGGTAGAGTGTCGGATTCCCACGCCGGTGACCCGGGTTCGAATCCTAGTCTCTGCCGATTGATACAAGCACCTCTGTAAAAATTACATGTGCTTTGTTTACAAACACACCGCAGACCCCCGTCGTCGATTAGCACCACATGGAAGCACAAACATGACGACGTTAATAAAAAAAAAAAAAAAAAAAAAAATCACTACCCAACATAACATCTTATGGCCTCGATAATATACCCCCGATAATACTAAAATACCTTCCCATTGACATTGCAAAAGATTACACTGTATTATTCAATAATTGCCTCAACATCAGATACTCCCCAAATCATTGGAGAAAAGTAAAAATTCTCCCTATTCTGAAAAAATGTAAACCGTCGACAGAAGTTTCAAGTTATAGACCGAATAGTCTCACCCCATCCATTAGGAAGGTCTATGAGGCAATCATCAATGTTACTTTAAAAAAATATACTAAGATAAATAATGTCGTTCCCGATAATCAATTCGGCTTCAAATTTGAACATTCCACTATGCATGCAGTCCACATGGTACTAAATATTATTAACAAACATTTATATAACGGCGAAGTTGTTGGTGCTTGTCTTATAAACCTTGAAAGAACATTCGATTCCGTATGGATATTTGGGCTTTTATATATTCTACATATTCTCAAGTATCCCCTAGACTTCATCCAATTAATCTGGAATACAACTTTAAATACAACATTTACTACGTGGAATGGCGAACAACTATCGACCCAAATTTTCAATATTATAGAAGGTCTTATGCAGGGCACCGATAATTCACCCAAATTATTGAATGTATTCACATACAATGTCCCTAACTTATTCCAGTTCAACAATAATAATAATCACACGTATTCTACAGCATTCGCAGACGACTTCATCATTTTAAACGCAGACAAAAACCCAGAAATAGTTCTAAATAAGCTTGAAGACCTACTTAACAAAATAAATGTAACTACAAAGAATGGAATCTTAAAATACATCACTCGGAATGTGAATCGATACTTTTTTACCGTCCGCTCAGATTTTTAAATAACAATAAAAGAATACGCGTAACAAATTTTCAACTAAGTATACGCGACAATAACAACATTCACCCTATCACTCATAAAAAATAGTTAAATATTTAGGAGTACAACTCGACTACCTTTTAAGGCTTAACGATCATATAGATTCTGAATTAACAAGAACCAAAAATGCATTTAGAGCCAACAATAGATTGATTTTTAGCAAATCATTATCTAGTCGTGCTAAAGTTATCTGCTATCTACTTCTGATAAGACTAATATTAACTTATCCTGCGCCAATCTGGTGGGACACCAGTGGCTCTAAAATGGAAAAGCTAAGTTTGAATGAATCTGTCTACGCAGCGCCTTGCACATCTATAGAAAAAATGAGAAGGCCCATTTTGTTAGTAGTAGGATCTTGTATAATTAAGCTAATATCCCTAGAATAGATAATTTTATTATAAAATTTACGCCAATCTTGGAAATGTCGATAAGAGCTTTATTAAGTCATATGCCAAATTCAACGCACATGACGCCATAGAGAGAGCACACACAGGCTATCTACTTCCAAATTCGTTTATGTTTTTCGACAAATTAGGCATTATCCAGGATCCCAACAATAAACCAATTATATACCGTACCCCGCGATATCAGTCAAATAAATTTCTCGATTTAGATACTATAATTAATCAACCGCAAACTAAATACTCTACCTCCATGCTATTTCAACAGAAACCGCGACGCGAGGCAAGAAAACGCCACCCAAGTTCAGTCAGTCTTTAAACTCATAGATGCTCGGTGCAGTCCTCAGGCGTCGGGCAGTCCGGCTCGCTAGAACAGAGCGAGCAGGAGCCCTCTCGAGTAGTTTGTGTTAGATTTGCGGAATCAGGGCGCAAACCACCAGTTATCAGAAGTCGACGGCATAAAAGAAATGTTCGGCCGCTCGTTCGAAATGTATAATGTGAAGTATACACGCTACATCGGTGACGAAGACAGTGCTACTTTTAAAGGTATTTTAGATATGAATCCTTATGATACTCCTGTTGAAAAGCTAGAATGCTATCTACACGTCAAGAAAAGAATGGGTACACGATGCCGAAATGAAAGAAAAAAGTGAAAGGTTTAGGAGGAAGGAGTAAAGATACAGTAAAATTAATTGACAAAATCATAAATAAACTCCAAAAATATTATGGTTTAGCGATAATAAGGCATCAAGATAATGTAGAGGAAATGCATAAGGAAATTTGGGCTACTTATTTCCATATGGGATCGACTGACAAGAATTCACATCAAAACTGCCCGGTCGGCGCGGATAGCTGGTGCGCGTACCGCCGAGCGGAAGCTGAAGGACTCAATTTGAGAAAATTCAAGCACGATTATCTGCCATTAGATCCACAAGTTTTAAAAGTTTTGCATCCAATTTATACCGATGTGTCAAGAATGGAATTGCTAAACAGATACAAAGGGAGCAACACACAAAATAATAATGAAAGTTATAACGGCTTGCTATGGCACTTTGCTCCGAAACATCTTCACAGCGGCCTAAAAACCATACAATTGGCCAATTTTTTTGCAACGGGGAGCTTTAATGATGGCATGAAGTCCATATTAAGAATATTTCGCACTATGGGCATAACTGTTGGCCGCTACGCACTAGAATACGCCAACAGTCGCGACATGGCACGTATACAGCTGGCCGAGAAAAGGCACGAGAAGACTTCAAAGGAGGCTCGGACAGCTCGTAGGAAAGCTGCAGCTGATGAACAGCACTTTTTCGAGCAAGAGGAAGGCGAATTGTATTGGCCCTGGAATCGCAGAATAACTGTAAGTATGAAAAATTAAATTTTATAACCGAAAAATCAGTTGTCTAAACTTTAAACGCGTTTTTTTTCAAAACTGCATTTTGAAAAACGGCTGTTGCTCTAGCTTAAAGAAAAATTAACGAATCGATTTGAAATTTTGCACGAATATTCGTAACATGTTTTTACATGCCATGAACTAGGATCTTTTTCAAAAAATACAAATTTGCCGAGCAAAAACGAGTTTTCTTTTGTGAAAAATTGAATTTATTTTTCAAAACGTTGCCATTTTTTTAATTTTTAATATTTTCAAAAGATCCTAGTTCATGGTACGGGGAGAGTCATCTGGTTTAACGGATACTGGCATTCTGAGGAACTCTACAACTGCAGCCGATTTACAACTTCAGTTTTGGATGATTCGACGTCGGAGCGCATAACTCGGCTTACAGTCTATATTTTTTCATAAGATTTTGTGTATTAACTTGTCAATAGTATCTGGATATATCGTCAAAAATTTTAAATATTTGACTGTATGGTTTTTTTTAGGAGTCGCGAAAAATCACCTTCATTTTCCGCCGGAGAAAGTAGATTAGCCCCTTAACGCCGCCCGTAAAAGTTTAATATTGAATATGGTTACGATTCCCTTCGTGCAAGGATAGTGCTTCGAAATTCCGGCTAAATCGCGTTGCATAATGCGTGCAAAGTTGCAAACGCAGATGTGAAAGTTAGCTGGGTCCCACTGCAAAATTTGGGATAAGATATATTATTTGAGTATTTTGTTGTGGAAAAGCACGACGGGTGCGTGTACGCTGAGTGTATTAATATTGGCAAGCAGGCGATCAACTTACCGGTACCGCAGATAGAGTAAATCGAGTGCGAAATCACAAATGCTAAGGGCACATTTCTCGCTGGTGAGGACGATGAGGAAGAATTAAAAAAGCATGTGAACATAATGCGTTTAACAGAAAAAGATATGGATAGTGAGCCCATGGATACCGCGCAGAAAAAAAATCTACTCGAGGAAAACCCAGATCTACTCGAAGAAAAGGTCAATAAAATTATGAGTATGATAGACACCGAAGGCTGGAATTACAGCATATTGGGGAATTAGTTACATAATTTTCAGGCGTCATTGGGCTTGACGGAGAGCCACTGCCGGCAACGATTCTGCTCTAATACGAGATCAAGCTGATGACTGATAAGCCCCTGCGTGTGAAGCATTTCAAGTATCCGCCGGCTCTCGAACATCAGATTGAAATAGAAGTTGATAAACTCATAAAGCAGGGTATTAAAAAACCGGATGATGACGGTAGTAAGAGATGGTGATTGGTTATTGATTTCAGAGCCTTACATGAAATCACGGTTGGCAGTTGCTGGCCACTTCCATTCGCGTATGACATAATCGAGCAACTGGGGCTGGCGAATATCATTACGGTAATTTATTTAAAGCAGGGCTTCCATCAAATACTCATGCACCCTATCTCAGCGCGTTTTACTGCACTTTCATTTCCAGTAGGGAAAAACTCAGTCCAGCATTGGGAATTTTCTCGCATGAGCATGGGCTTAAAGGAGGCAACGAACGCGTTCGCACAGTGTATGTCGATGGTCATGGCTGGTCTGTAGGGCGTAGAAGTCTCCTTATACTTAGACGATTTCATGATTCTTGCGAAAAGTCTTGAAGAGCACGCTGTGCGATTCAGACGAGTAACAAAAATACTGATAAAGGCAAACCTCACTATAGACAAAGAAGTGTCAGTTTTTGAAACGCGAGGCATCTATTCTCGGACCCATAGTGGAGGGAGGCAAAAGTCGCACGGACCCCAAGAAACTTGAGGTTGTGAAAAAGTACCTAGAGCCAACGAACACCAAGAAAGTCCAGCAATGGCTCGGATTCGTTGGGTACTATAGAAATTTCATACATAAGTTTGCAGAAATTGTATTGCCGCTATGTAAGTTGCTGCGCAAGAGAGTAAAGTTCGAATCGGGTGACAAGCAGCGGTTGGCATTCGAGAAACTGAAACGCATACTTTACAGCGAATCGGTTTTAGCTGAACCTAACTTATCTGAGCCGTTTATTATCACGACCAACTCGTCAGATTTTGACCTGGGAGTGGTGTTATCACAGGGGACCATTCTGAAACTATACAAGCACGGAAGAAAAGATGATCTGGCGAAGCTCCTATCTAATCTAAGGGCGAGTTTTTAGCAGTGCGCAATACAACAGACGATTTCTTCTTATGCCAGGTGAAACAGGATATCTACGAAGGCGACACACGAGTAAATATACGCTGGCTCACGCAGCGGCTGGGTGATGACAGCGTATACTTTCTGGCTTACGAGAATACCGCGTATCTCGCTAGCATGATATCAAATGTGCAATTAAATAAAATCAGTAATGGGAAGCTTCAGTTGAATGTTGAGGAAAAATCTCGAATCCAACTGATTTTGCAAGAGTCAATCGAAGCAGTAAATTATGAAGCAAGAGAGTGATGCGCAAACCCGCACGGGGTCTTGGTTCACGACACTAATATCCACATAGACCCGCCAGGAAACTGCCTATTTTTCTCGCTTATTAAATTACTGGAGCTAAAATGACAGCTAAAGGATTGCGCAATCGACTACTTCAGTTCCCAGCATTTCCGACACGCGGAGACACGAAAGAAGCTAAAGAGATTCTATCTTCAAGGACAAAATATATGTATCCATCACCATTTGGAAACAGGAGGTGTGGATTTCTGACACGTAATTGGAAATACGACAGTAAACTATGTCCACCCTACATTTAATTGATCGGCATTACACCTTATACCTTACAGGTGGGATGGGTAAATTTTCGATAAAAAAAGTACCCAAAATTTTGACCAGGGAAAATACGACAACGCGAGTAGTGAGGAACAAGATAGCGCTAAGAAACCGAATACAAATTCAAGTTTACCATTAAATAAAAATGAAAACGAATAGCCGCGATAAAAAAAGAGTCGGGTGACATCTCGCCGCCGCGCGACGAAGCTAGCGAATGCTGGCAGTCGGGCAAGAGCAAAAGCAGCTCACCCCCTCTGACGTCAGTGTGCGCTGCTCAGAGGTAGCGCAAATAGAGGTAGTAAGCGTGCAAGACAGGCAGATAAGAGCTCGAGGGCACAACAGTACACTCGACAAGTGCCTTGTAAGGAGCGCCAGACCTCCGCTAGAAAAGCCGCCTTGGGTTTTCCTCAATGGACAAGCTCTGCCGCCCATGACTCGAATTAAATCGATCAATGAACACCCATTTCACAATAAGGAAAATATTGTATGCTTATTAATAGCAGACGGTTTCCTCAATACTGAAATCTTGGAAGCATTAACCGAGCGGCGGTATATTAAAGCATTAAAGAATCTTATATCATGAAATATAACAATAAGATTGGTGATATCTATGCCACGAAATGCAGTGATATTAATATAATTCGTCTCTTCATAGAAAATCACTTACATGAAAAGCCATTAAAATCGGTCCTGTCAGATTATGTCAAAAAATTAAAAAGGAACATATGTGCAAATAACATTACCACCTTTGGGGAAATAAAAGACTTAGCCATTCTCTCTTTGTCAGAATGAACAACTTTTATTGACCTTTTCGATATTATATTCGAAGTATCACCCATAATGGCAGTATTATATTTAAACAATCTGTCGATTCCCCCAGTGGCAGATCGATACAAACTGCTTGACTAATATCACGAAGCGACCATGGGAGCGCACAGAGGAATAAACAAGACGTATAGTAAAATTACAGCGGACTATTACTGGCGCAGTATGCGTCCTGATGTGCGTCAATTTATTTTGGACTGTGTTGCGTACCAGACAAACAAGCTGGTATGCATAAAGATACGTCTATCTCTTGTCATCATGGACACGTCTATCTCTTGTCATCATGGACACGTCTATCTCTTGTCATCATGGACACGTCTATCTCTTGTCATCATGGACACGTCTATCTCTTGTCATCATGGACACGTCTATCTCTTGTCATCATGGACACGTCTATCTCTTGTCATCATGGACACGTCTATCTCTTGTCATCATGGACACGTCTATCTCTTGTCATCATGGACACGTCTATCTCTTGTCATCATGGACACGTCTATCTCTTGTCATCATGGACACGTCTATCTCTTGTCATCATGGACACGTCTATCTCTTGTCATCATGGACACGTCTATCTCTTGTCATCATGGACACGTCTATCTCTTGTCATCATGGACACGTCTATCTCTTGTCATCATGGACACGTCTATCTCTTGTCATCATGGACACGTCTATCTCTTGTCATCATGGACACGTCTATCTCTTGTCATCATGGACACGTCTATCTCTTGTCATCATGGACACGTCTATCTCTTGTCATCATGGACACGTCTATCTCTTGTCATCATGGACACGTCTATCTCTTGTCATCATGGACACGTCTATCTCTTGTCATCATGGACACGTCTATCTCTTGTCATCATGGACACGTCTATCTCTTGTCATCATGGACACGTCTATCTCTTGTCATCATGGACACGTCTATCTCTTGTCATCATGGACACGTCTATCTCTTGTCATCATGGACACGTCTATCTCTTGTCATCATGGACACGTCTATCTCTTGTCATCATGGACACGCCCTCCAGGCCCTTCCAAAAACTTAGTATGGACTTTTATGGCCCCCTCAAGGACTCACCTGAAGGCTATAAGTATGTACTCACTGTCCAGGACTGCTTAATCAAATGTTGCGTCCTTATACCAGTCAAAAACGCCTGGGCACTGGAAGTGGCTCGAGCATTTACTGGTAAGATTATATGCTATTTTGGCCCGCCAGCCGCCCTGCATTGAGACCAAGGCACGCATTTTCTGAATAAGATGCTAAAGGACTTTGTGCACATTTTTAGAATAGATGAGTACTGTACAACAGCTTATCACCTCTAATCAAATGGCGAAATTGAGCGCATGCATCATACGTTGACGGAGTATTTAAAAAAATACATAGATTAGGTAGATGGTTGGGGCAAATGGGTGTCTATATGAAAACATGTATACAATTGTACACTCCACGACTCCTCTGGTTTCACGCCCTATGAATTGGTTCGGCCAAAAGGCGCGGACACCATCCAATTTTCCCCAGAGGGAAAGGGGGAGCAGCTTCTAACCTATGGAGATTACATTACTGATCTCATTCACAACCTCACTACAATGGAGACACAAGCTGCGCTAAATTTGGTGCAGGCTAAGTATATATCAAAATATTACTACGATTGAAAGCTTAACGTGGTGCACTTTCGAGTAGGAGAGATCGTATATAGGTTAAAGGAGCCTCAATAAGGAAAATATGACAAAGATTATGAAGGCCCTTGTGTAATAATCAGTATAGATTATCATCTTAAGAAAGCTAAACTGAAAAATGGTGACGTCATCAAAATAGTAAATCTCGACAAACTAAAAAGATCGTTAGCTGTCAAGGACCCGCCTCAGCAGCTAAATGAACAATATTGAAGATACGCCTAGGAATAAGGGCAGTCCTTTTCTTTTTTTTTCTTTTCGCGATCCCATGAACGTATCGTTATTCGATAGTTCGGGTATCGCACCAGACATTTTACGTTATACAAATTAGACAGCAAAAGAATTACATATCATGTTAAAGTAGTTGCCATTGTCACACAAAATTACATATTAAAACGCGCTGAGTTTAAAAAAAAAACAAGTGAAAAATACAATCACTTGGCTCCAAAACTCATTCTAAAATATCAAAATCTGTAAGCTTTTAAACAAGCAGCTACTGGAAAATAATGTAAAAAATCAAGGAATAAAACTCATTTTGCCCCATAATCGACTCAAAATATTATGATCAGATATTGTTATACATAATCAAATATCAAAATCAACAAGCTTAAGAAAACAACAAGTGAAACAGCAATCATTGTATCCCATAATTGATTCAAAACATCACGATCATGAATTATTGTTATACATAAACCGAAATAGCAATCATTTGGCAAAGAGAAAATAATAAACTCGTTTCGGAGCATTAACTATTTTGTATATAATTAAAAGAAGTTAAAATTTGGGAAATTATTTAACGCTAATATAAGTTGATAATGTAGATACCATTTCACCCCATAGTTATCCTGAAACGTGATCATTATAAATCATTATCGTGAAAATCAGGCATTAAGAGTCACTCGAGTAAAAAATAAATGAAAATACAACCACCTGGCCCAAAAACTTACTTCAAAATGTTACTAAGAGTACTAGTTATGCATCAGATATCAGGAGATAATCTAAACCCCAAAATATATAGGTAACCCAACTCGTTTTCCCTCACGTTCATCGTAGAACATCATAGTTGTGTAGTATTACAGTGGAGAATTAAAAAATTAAGAGTAAATGTCAATCGAATTATTTGAACTCATAACAAGCGCAGCTAACGTCTATTGGTCCAAAACTCATTTAGGAGCACGAGGAAGTTAGTTTACTGAAGTGTGTGCGAGTCGGTAACCAGACGCTTGGCGAGAAGAGGTTGGAGTCCGACAGGAGCAGGTAGAAGTTCCAGCTATTCTGCTCATGTCGTAATTTCACAGCATTTTAATTACTGGTTACGAAGATGGAATTAATCCACCAAGTTTTTCTCGAGAATTAATTATTAAGAAAAAAAAAGAAAAAGAAGATCATTGGTTATCTTAGCTAGTCAAAAACATGAAATGTTCATTTTGCTCTTGAAAATATGAATTACTTGCTATATTAACAAATGTAGATATCGATCAATCAATCTGAATTTAAAAATAAGTATAACTGACGTCGCTTGAATCAAATATTACTTAGAGAACACAAGCCTTTCGACTGTCAAAAATATGAGTGGCTTAGCATTTTAAAAGTAAATATCGTACAGATTTTATTTCTAAAATTCAAAAGAAACAAGCATAAACAATATTGCTTGGCTCAAAACAAATTATTTAAGCTTCAGGAAAACAGGTGAAAGAGTTAAGTCACTTGGCCACAAAACTGATTAATACAAAACAGATTTCTATATGCTCAAGGATAATTAATTGCATAAGCAAATTATAATATTGGGTGGCTGTGCTTTATGTATTATGAATAATTAACGAGATGTAGAATGCACAATACAAAAACTTACATAGATACGGTTGTCAAGGGCAAGATACATAGCACACGGCTAGTTCTTTAGACTGACTATTGTATAAATTTATTGCATTTATATAGATATTCTTTATGCTGACTGTTTTCTTTCTTTGAGGAATTTGTATACTTTTATTTCTTGTTATACTATTAGTCTGTATGTTTCTTTTAGCGCATTGTAGTGGTAGATCAATGATTCATAATCTTGCAGTTGTTTTAGATTCATTGGTCTGTCTCTTACACATTTATTTTTGTTTATTATTTTTAATAATCTATTTTGTAATCTTTGTAACGGACATAAATTATATCTATAAGCTCCTCCGCATGTTATTGTCCCTTAGCTTATCATACTATGGAAAAATGCATAATATATCATTGACATTGTATATATTTGCATAAATTTAGAGACTTTATAGAATATAAATACTAAATATATAATTTTTTTATAATATAATCGATATGACTGTGCCATTTTAAGTTGTAGTCAAAAATTATACCCAGATATTTACCTTCTTGTACTCTATTTAACTTGCACTCTTTTATTTTATATCTAAATTTCTAGGTACACTATCACAATAATTTCCATAGGTTATAAATACTGTTTTTGTATATTTAACGATAGTTTGTTTAAAGCTAACCGATCAGCTACATCATCTAAATCTTTATTCATTTTTATTTCTACTTCGTTCCATGTTTTATCTATAGATACAGTCACAGTATCATCAGCATATGATATAATCGAGTTTTTCGGCATATCAGTTAGTAGGTCATTCACATATAATATAAATAATAATGGCCCTAATATTATCCCTTGCGGTACTCCATTTGTTAATTCAACATAGTCATATTCATTTTGATTCAGTCTAACTTATGTAACCAATTTTCTAGGTAACTTTTTATAAAATCGTCTGCATTTCCTCTTATGCCATAGTTAAAGAGTTTTTCTAACAGAATTTTATGATTAACTGTATCAAAAGCTTTTGCTATATCTAAGAAGGTTATTGCAATTGGTTTACTCTTCTCTAAATTTTCATAAATTTTGTTAGCAATGTTACTTAAAGCATCCTTTGTTCCTATATTTTGTATAAAACCATATTTATTTGCTGCTAGAATTTTGCTTTTGGTAATAAAATCATAAATTCTGTTGTATATTAATTTTTCAAATATTTTGGCTATATTGGATATTAATGACATTTGCCTATAATTTTCACCCTTATCTTTATTTCCTGATTTGTGTATAGTAACAATTTCTGCTATTTTTAGAGCCTCCGGCCATATTGATCTCTCGATACATAAATTGAAAACATGTGCAAGAATATCTGTTATCAGACTAGATATTATTTTGATTGTTTTAGTGTTTATCAACAATTTTATCAACTCCACCATTTTTAGTTTCTTATTTGCTATGATTTATTGTAACTCAAAATTATTTGTAGGTCTCAAAAATATTGTGTGTGTTCGTTGGTGGTAGATTGATATCTTTATTAATAGGCTTTTTAATTTTTTGGCCTCGATTTTCTCCTATATTACTCCATAACTGTCTACCATTATTACTATTAGCTTCAACCATATTTCTTTCATGCTTCATTTTAGAATCTATCATTGTTTTATTCAGAGTTTTAAAATAATTTTTATATTCATTTTTTATCGTGTGTTATCTGGATTGCTTTTCATTTGATTATATAGTAATTCTTTTTTTACACGATTTCATTATGGCATTTGTAATCCAATCATTTGTGGGTGTATGTTTACCATTAGATTTTACCTTATATTTTGCCTTTTCTAAACAGTCTTGGATATCACTTATTATTGAGTTTATAGCTTCATTTGGATCTTGCATTGATTTGTATGTACTCCAATTTTTTAATCTTGCTATGTTAAAAAATGTTGTGTAATTATAATAAGTATTGATTTCTCTTTCTTTTCTATATTCAGGTTTATTTATGTCAATGAACAGAGGATAATTGTCTGGCATAGGCATTAATAGTTTATAAGTATTTGTAGTAATAGTTTCTGATTTTATAAATATATTGACAATACATGATCCATTCCCACTATTGTTATTATTATTTAGTCTTGTTATATTTAGAAAACCAGTGTAATATCCTTTCTATAATGAATTATTTAATAATTCTGCACTTATTATATTGTATTTTAAAATATTAATATTAAAATCATCTATTATTAAGTGATTTTTACTATTTCGCTTTTGTTCTAAATATTTTTTTAGATTCAGAGTAAATTCTGTACAGGGCAGATCATGACATATAAATAGCTGATATTTCAAGCTTACTATTATTGTTTAAATTAATAATTGTATTAAGAATTTCTAATCTATTAATTTCTATTATCATAGTCGAATGAATAACGTTTTTCCTTATATATACAACGACACTGTCTGACTTGTTTATATCACTTCCATTATAGTATAGTAATTTACTCTAACCTAGTAATTTATAATAATTATAATGCTGAAGGTTCCGAGATTCTGCACAAACTATAACATAGGGCTTGATCTTTAGACTCATAATAAGAATTTGTAGTGTTTCAAAATTTGCATTTAAGCTTCTAATACTAACGTATAAGATAGTATCTGATTTAATGTCCTTTTCAGTATTAAATGTATGTAGATCCTGATAGGAAACTTCTTGTCGAATAACTTAATTTTGGACCTGTACAAATAGATTAATGTATTCTTCCATTATGATATTCGGGATTGTGGCGTCACCTGTGTTGCTAGAGTTTGACTATGGTCTATCTTTTGCTGTTGTTTCCTCATTAAAATACTCCATGTTGGTAAAGTAGGTTTCACAGGATAATCAGCTGAGTCGATATATTTTTTATTTTATTTTTCAGAATTTTACATGAGTCTCTATTTGATGCCATATGATTTATGTTGAATTTAGTCTTGTATTTATTATTACTAAAAACACCATTTAGGCATTTTATGATATTATTTTTACATTCATTAGTTTTGTGCTGTTCTGAGCAATTATGACAAGCTGCTTCGTTTTTACACTTTCGTTCATTATGTCTAAGTCTGCTGCAATTATCACATGGTTTAATATTTATTAAATCGTATACTCTGCAATTTTGGTGACCTATAAAAATTTTGTTTTTATTTTCTTTGATATACTTGTAGATTTCAGCTGGCACCTCCATTAAGACAGTACTTAGAGTATCCTTGTTTTTGTACATGTGTAGAACTGCACCTTTATTTGTAAAGTTGCTGAAATTTCTTATATTGATGTCGTTTTCTATATTAACATTATCCATATTTGTATACTTATCAATACCTACAATTTTAATTTTAAGATTGGTTAATTTCTCTGCTTTTATGTTACATACATTCTCTAGTTCTTTTTTTAATAGATATTCAGTTGCACTTACACTATCACAGTTCATACAACTAATAACTATTTTATCCTTATTTTTAACGAATATTTTCTTGGTTTGTATACTCTTATAGTTAGTTAGGCACTTAGTTACAGTGTCTTTAATGTTAGTTTTATTATCATTCTTGTCACGTCTTGTTATTGTTATTTTAGGTATTCATTTTTGCGGTGGCTTGACAATTCAGCAAATGTTTGTTTCTTAACATTAATTTCTTTTTGCTTATATGGTAGTTCACTCAGCAGTTCATTTTTTTTTCTTGTAACTCGTTGTTAATTTGTTTCAAAAGAGAATTTTCTGTTATCCTTAATTTATACTCAGCTTCATTTCCAAAGTTTGTTGCGTTCTGTATTTCTAGAGTTTTGTTTGATACTTCGTTTAATATTTCCTGTCTTGTTTCCTCAGCTTTCTACAATTTTATTTGTGCAATTAACAATTTTGCTGAATCGCTTAAGGTATCCTCATCAAATCTTGAGGTTAGTTTTAGGCCTCTATGTTCAGGGCAAATAATAAGTCTTTCACTCACATACTTATACTTTTTTGTTTGTTCAAAACAACTTTAGTGGTAAGAACTATCACAAATAATACATATTACTGCAGCATTTTTTACTTTTGAGTGACACTTATAGCAATTATCATCAGGCTCAGGGGGACATTTCTCTCCTACCGCTATCTTCACTATCTATATTTTTCAATTAAACAGAAAACTATAAATAATACCAATACCTTTGCATATATTTAGTCCGAATCGCATTATTTCGGGATATGCATCGACTAGGACATATATGACGCCGATTGAAAAATTAAATAAGTCCAAAATTCTTGACAATCTGTATGTACGTAAAGATACAGAATCTGCTCGCAAAATTAAAGAAAGTGCTACTTGCGAAATTAAATATTCAACTAATTATAAATCGATAAATATAGCCGATTGAAACATAAATATCACACAGTTGAACGATACCTATTGGATGAGATTACACAAAACTAATACGTGGATCTTTTCGACTTCTGGTTTAGAAACTATCTTTCTACAGTGCCAAAGAGCGGTATAATACATGTTCGAGATAAACGGTACAGGAAATTTAAGATTAAACCCGGGATGCACAGCACATACTAACAATGCGAGGATTTCGGATTCACGAGTAGTCCAAGCAATAGGGAAAAGTGCGTGCAAAAATTAATATCCGGAAAAAAAAAATATGAGCGTGTAGGAAATTAAAATTATAGCCTATAGCAAACCAAAAAAGTGCTTTTTTGAAAAATTTAAAAATTTTGATTATTTTTCAAGTTATATGGAGATTTCTCAAAAAAGATGCTCTCTTAAGTTGGTTATTTCTCGTCAGGGGATAGTGCTACGGTAACGATTCCGGGCTCATTTTTTTCTTTAAGAGTTGTACTTTCATGTTATTGAAAAAGTATATTGATTTTTTTAATTTTAAGGGTCAAAAAATGACTTTAAAAAAAATGCACTTTTTTTGCATGTTTTTTTCGAATAAATTTTGTAATTTTGTTTTTATGAAAATGACCGTTATAAAAATGGATTCCTGGCATTTTTTAACGAATTTAAAAAAAAAAATTAATATTCTACGATCATTAGGAGCCGAGATAATTTTTTTATTTCAAAAAAATGTGGAAGGTGTAATAATCATCCTACAGCAGTCACCTTCCCGGATATTAAGGTTGAATACCTATATTTTCAATAAAAAAATACTAGGATATGTTTAATTCATTTGCAGTATTAGTAATTGATCAATAAAGTGAGGCGGAGCGCGGCAGCTGTGGCGGGCGGCGGAGTGGGGATAGCTCTGAGCGCTCGAACTGAAAACTTATTTCGTGCGTTCAAAGTGGCTGGCGCTTGAAAAATTTCGTCTTAGAAGCGATATAGACGCACACATATTTATTTATTTTTTAGTCTATAATTTTTGCCCCTTTTTCATTACTTAAATTATTATTTATTTACCTTAACTTGCTGCTTATAATAGTGACGTTTTGATTGTTTGCTAAAAACGCTGTGATAATTAAAATAATTTTAAATAATGGTAAATTTCAAAAGCATAATATTTTGGACACTTCTCAGAAGTAACGGTTTAGTCCAAATATACAATATACCTGTGGAAAGTAATTATAACGGTACATATATAACGTATAATATGAAGCGATAGGTGGACCCATGGAACTGTAGGCCTACTATAAGCATTTCAAAACAGCTGCTCCGCAACTGCGGCATTATGATGGTTTTGGAGAAGGGGAGGGGTGGAGCAGGGGAGGGGTGGAGCCGGGTATAGTAAGGGGGACCGGTTAGTATTCGGTGGCCTTCGCAAACAGTTCGTCTTAGTTCCTTAACGGAGCAGATCGAAAGCAGCAACGGTTAGAAGCGAAGTACAGTGAATATACAGTGAAGAATATACAAATTCTGTTTAAATTACAGACACTTTCGTGCTGACAATATTTTATAAGTCTATTTATTCAATTTCAAGTGCCAGTATACAGTGCAAGAGAAAACGTACGTGAACAACAAGTAACAACTTTTTTTATTTCGTTTGGTGAGTACTCATTTTATTAAACATAACGGCTTTTAATTGAAGTTTATTCAATTATTCTAATTTATTTATTTATTTATTTTTAGATATTGACATACAATGGCAGAGACTAATGAAGAAGTATGTATATTATGTGATAAAACGATGGAGATGAATGATAAAGTTCACCTCAGTGAAAAGGCTATAAATTTACTTATAAAAGCGAGTAAAGAGATAGGAGATAAGAAACACTTAAAAATGGAACATTTAGCGTTTTTAGATGTTCATGTAAACTGCAGAACTGTATACATCAGACCGGGTCATATTCAAAGTGCAAAGAAAACTATTCTACAGAATATTGCGCAATTAAGAAAAGATAATAAGGAAGCTCGCCAATTCGACTTCAGTTCTTTGTGCTTATTTTGTGGTTGTGATGCAAGAACTGATACCTATAAAGAAAAAATTAAATTAGTTAGCAGTAACGAAACTAAGGACAATATTTTAAAATTATTGGCAAAGCGACTAGATGATTCGAATAAGAAGTTGAAATTGCGATTAGAACACGTTAATGATTTAATAGAAAAAAAGGCTCGTTACCACAGTAAGTGTATGAGCATATTTTACACAAACAATCCAAGCACGCCTAAAGTTGGCCGTCCAATGGATGAACACATATCTCGAATAGTCAATCACGTGATTAATCATATACTTGAGAACTCCGATGACTCACAGTTTTCTTTGAAAGAAATGTTACAAGATTTTCGTGACTTGCCGCGTATTTCTATTATAAAAGATCATCTAAAAAAATATTTTGAAGATGATATAATTATGTATTCAATTCATAATGATACAATAATATGTTTCATAAATAGTCAAGGAAATATACTTGATGCTCAATGGTATGAAAAAAAAGCCCCTACGACTCAGGAAGAACGGCTTAGAGTAGTAGAAATGGCTGCCAATATTATCTGTCAAGATATAAGAAGTAAACGTTATGATAGCGATTGTTATAACGCACCAAGCTCTTTCTTAAATGACGTTGAAAAAGATATACCTAACACTTTGCAGACATTTTTAGGCACTCTTATTAAAAGCAACAAGAAGTCCGAACGCACGTTAGATAATAAATGGTCGAAACGAGTTTCAACAATTGCGCATATTTTGATATCTTCTGTCAGACCTCGATCATTTCTGTCGTCAATTTTATTAGGCTTGTCATCTTTTGTACACAAGAAATTTGCTGCAAGAGGTCTTTTAGATACTTTATCTTATTTGGGACTCTGTGCATCTTATCACGAAACGATAAAATTTGAATCATCTATAGTAAACGATCCTGAACAATTTAAAATTTCCGATGATGCCTTTATTCAGTTTTCTTTTGATAACGCCGACCATAATACTAATACAATAGATGGCTTTAAAACTTTTCATGCCATGGGCGGCATAATGTGTGTCACTCCCTCTTCTGCTGTTACATCCACAAGCAGTATAAAAAAAGAAGAAGAAGAGCCAAATGAATCAGCAGATGATCCTCCAATAAAAAAAAGAAAAATTTGTTTTTTTTAATGTAATATACGAGTATTTTTATTGTAATGATTTAATACATATTTTGTACATAATGAAGTTATTTAATTATTTTGTGAATAAATGAAATTTAAAACTTACCTTAATATGTTGCATATATTCACATTTCTATCATAACGTATTATTTACTGAAACAATTATGAAAAATAATAATAAATAATAATTTAAGTAATGAAAAAGGAGCAAAAATTATAGACTAAAAAATAAATAAATATTTGCGAGTCTATATCGCTTCTAAGACGAAAATAAACATGATATTCGTGTTTATCTCGACGAGCTACCCCAAATTAAGTACAAAAGGATTTTTGTACGTGGTCCAGAAGCCGAGAAATAGAAAATTTTTCAAGCGCCAGCCACTTTGAACGCACGAAATAAGTTTTCAGTTCGAGCGCTCAGAGCTATCCCCACTCCGCCGCCCGCCACAGCTGCCGCGCTCCGCCTCACTTTATTGATCAATTACTAATACTGCAAATGAATTAAACATATCCTAGTATTTTTTTATTGAAAATATAGGTATTCAACCTTAATATCCGGGAAGGTGACTGCTGTAGGATGATTATTACACCTTCCACATTTTTTTGAAATAAAAAAATTATCT